>OY856410.1:1250742303-1251134803 GCA_963693085.1 Alisma plantago-aquatica | reverse complement strand
AAGCATAGTATGGGACAAACTAAGACTACCCCACCCTCTCTGCGGGGCTGCAATGAAACTGCACTGGAATTGGCTTTTCTAGTGATATATCCCCTGATTTAAGGGAGGCTATCTAGACTACATTATGTGTAGGTTGACTTGGACATTCAAAGCTAGGTGTAACCCTAGTTATCACATGTGACGCCTTTTATGTGACGTTGATCTAGCATGCCTATAATACATTCACTTGGTTACTAAGAATGGATGAACGCAAAATACAAAATCCTAATTTAATATTAGGATTAAGATTCCTTTGATGTTAAGTGTTATCCTAAACTAGATCAACTTTGTTTATAGCATGCCTTGCCCTCAAGGTGAGTATATTAGGATAGCTATGCCCTGGTGCCATCCCCTCAAGGGCTAAATTCCACCCTCATTGGGATTGTTATTCTTGAGTATTGGAATTGATTGATGGAGCTAAATGTTATAATAGGCATACTTAAATTATCACCTCTCTCAGAGTACTTGGTTTACCTAGGGATTGAGATGGGTATTTGGACTATATAGGTTACCTTATCATGTAAAGGAACTACGGTGGAGAGAACCCTAAATCACTTCCTATCATGTTGGGTAATCTCATGTTTCGATTAGGACACATGATTAGATAGTGGGGATTATGATTAACAAAACTATTACAAAGTTACTTCATGATTCATTTATACAATTATTCCTCACCATAATAGGTGATTTTACAAAAATTTAAATTAACTACAATAAGCCCTGTAGCAGAGAGTAACCTAGCCATTCCAAGCTATCCTTAAGTATAATTCTCTTTATATGATCTTCGAGCAACCTTGATCTTTAATGTACCTAAACCTGGGTGGAAGGGAACATCACCCAGAACATAGGAAACAACAAAGAGGTCAGCAAAGGCTGAGTATGTACATATATAAAATATTCTGGGAATGATATAGGGTTAAAAGTGCAAAAAGAGATGTTCCCACAAGAAAAGGGGGTTATGTGCAATTAGGTATGTTCAAGAGAAAAGTAACAATAGAAATGAAGCAAAAGAAATGAGGCATATTAAATTTAGGTTACAAGCATGATAATAAAAGAGTGTCTTGCCATAACATTCATCCACAGATTCTTTTTTAAAACAAGAATATTTGCATGCATAACAATGTAGACTAAATATACCTAAAACAGGGCCATAACACCATAGGATCATGGCCTAAAAATAAACAAGGGTGGAAACGCACACCCTGGGAAGAATACGCACGCACTAAATAAATATGGTTGTACATAAGTACCGCTATTCTAGATATTCTAGTCATACAATCATCATGCTATAATAGAGTGGCAAGACTTATTATTTTAGTCATTTTCAATAAACGCAACATGGTAGGAGGGGTCCAATGACCCAAATGAGCATAACAACATAAACATCACAGAAACAAAAGGAATTCGTATCAGGAGCAATAAATGTCCAAGTATTTGGATTTTAAAAGGGATTTACAATTCAAGAGATGCCTCATTAAAAGATATATGGATTTCAGTCATTTAATGCCCACAATAAAAATAGAGAGTGTACATACCTTATGATTGAACCTAGATATTCAGTAACACCTCCTAAGCACAGGGTCAGGGTTGTCTCAACCTAGTCATAATAGGTGTGCATCCGATTAATATAAAATGTATTAAATCTTTTACTTAGAATTCGACCCTACATTAGGTTGCAAATCTGGGCGTGAAACCTATCCCAAAAAATTAGGCGTATTTTTCTGATTTCAAAAACATATTTATTTGTATTTTTCTGCTGAACCGATAAATAGTTATGATTTTTATAAGTTAAAGCCATTTATAAATTTATATTACAAGAATTACCTATCAAATGACATGTATGCCCCTACGTATCATTCATTGGCTGAAGAAACGTGACAGGGTGGTCATGTCTTTTCATTCATTCAAACCTATGTGCATCAAGGGATTTTTCCAGGGTTAAAGGACCTTTATGCCCATATCAGGTGTGACCAGGATCAAACTACTAGGGTACTGGAAACATAGTGTTGTCCATTGTTAAGAGTAGGTTAGCTTGCGGAAACCCTCTTGAAGCTCAGGCTAGGAATCATGGCTCAGGAATCGCTCATCCACAAGCTCACAAAAACTACCTTTTTGAGTTCGTCAGCTGAAACCAAACTCAGAGGGTGAAGGTACCTTGGCCAGAAGTGGCTGGGTATCCAAGGTCTTCTTCGTCATGGCCGACAAGGAGGGGGGCTACCAGGCAGAGCAACATGAGGAGGAAGGAATTCACAGCAGAAAGGGTGGTTTCAGGATACTCACATGGCGAAATGGTTTGTGGTGGTGTGATTACTCATCACAAGGTTCCGGTCTGCCAGAGGTAAATGGTGGGATCGACTGGATAATTCAGGGATCCCCAAAAGGAATTCATGATGGAGGAGGAGTTCATGGCATCCACCTGTAGTTTGAAGGCTACTACTCAAGCGTGAGATCGGGTATGAGAACCCTTGTGATAGGGAGACAAGGGTAAATGTTGTACGGTCTTCTGGGTGTCTGCGATAGGTTGTAGCTGGGTCAGCTGCCTCCAGGTCTCCTCACGCGGTGAAGAAACAGGGGAACTTGGCGTCATTTTGTCGACTGAACCAATGGTGCAAAACCATGGCGAGGTGGAAGCACAGAAAGACAGAGTGGGGGTCAGAGACGGTTACCTCGAGCGGAATTGCGCCGAGGTTGCTCCAGCTGCCGGAGCTTTAGGTTCTTGCTTTGGAGAAGACGATCGCCATCTGAGCCCTCCACGCCACCACGAGAGAAATTGGCCACAGGGGATCACAGGTGAGTCACCGAGGTCGGGTGCCGAACATAGAATAATGGAGAAGTGGATCCCAAACGGAAGGTCGAGGAATAGGAGAAAGAGCAACGACGGCTGTGCCGAGCCTCTATATTAGGCGTTTTAGGTTTTGGGCACCGCAAGGGGTGTATGGGGGCTCGTTGGACTCGGGAGAGCGAGGGGATTCTGTTGGCGAAGAAAATGCGAGGAAGCGATCATCATAGTGTGCGAGAGGGACCAGGGAAATATCCCTGTACCGTGCACCTAGCAATCGCGAGAAGCTCGGAGGTAGGGGACGACTGAGTCCCGCTACCCGGAATGGGTCGCTCACAGAGCTGAACTGGTCCTTGGCCCACAGTCCAAGCCGAGACAAAGAAACCAAAATAAATCGACCAACTATATGTTAAATCATATAAAATCTATTAGGGTCCAATTAAGGGTGCATTTGATGTCCAAATGATCCCAAATTTTGAGGTTTTTTGACTAATTAAGCCATGAAGAACTTGATTATGGGCTTCGATTTGGGTTTTGATACTTCCTTAACTATTATTCAACCATTATAAATAAATCATTCAATTAATGAGATGAATTAGACCTAATGGTCAAAGGTGGTCAAATCTTCCACCTAGACTCGATCCTATTCTTATATGATACCTAAGTCTATCTTAATACATCAATCTAGGGTAAGGTAGTCTAGATTATCATTTTTGTCTATAAATTTTCTAATTGAGGTATTAAGTTAGCAAATTTACATGACTTCAACTTTATGGATCCCAACTTGAGTCAATCTAGGGTTTGATGGTCAAGAGTTATCTAATTAGGGTTTTAAACTTATACTAAAGGTCAAATTGAGTAAACCCTTTGTAGATGTATTCAGTTCTCTCACTCAATATCTAAACGTCACACTATGGTATTAAATCCATATCGGAACAATAGTGTGGTATCACTATACACCAATCTCCCATAATTCAATTATCAGGGCTATAACATCCTAAGATTTATGTCCATGGGATACAATTGAGTCAATAAGACTATTAGTTCTCAACAATGTATAATCTATCATAGATTTAGGGAATTGTGCACATTAAAAGGTACCTATTTGAAACAAAAATCAAGAGGAAGGAAAGAGGGCTATTGGATAACAATATAATCGAGTAGGGGCCTAGAAGAACAGAGGATTAGCCTATGTGTCTAGAATTGAGTATGTTACAAGTGGCATAACCCTCTTGACTTGGGTATTCTTGACCCGCTTTGTTGCGATCAAAATAGTCTGGTTTGATCATGTGTTGAAACCATAGTTGGTTGGTAGGTTACTACATGTTGAAAGTGGTGTTTTAGCCTTTTTTTTACCTAACCCTAACCCTAATGGGTTGTTGTGGTTGTAACCTACTCTAAGCGTTGAGGTCAAGACTAGTGATGTGTTACGGTCATAAAACATGGGTTAGGCAGGTCGCTACACCTTTGTTCCTTGCTTGGTCATGACCTAGATGGTAGAGGGTCGTAACGCATGCAGGTGGTGTGAGTTGACACCTATGTATGAATACATGCTTAGTACATATACACATGGGCACATTATGATACATGTATGGTGCTATTTCGATAACATAATTCTTAGTCTTAAATGTGAGGCTTAAGCTTCATATGATCCAAGAAAGTGGGAACTAATATACCTAGGGTTTGGTGTTTGTACAAAGCCTTAAACCCTAATTGGTTATAGTGTGGAACAATAACCCTAAAATGAGAATATAATGTGTTCACTCTTCTCTCTTAGAATGGTCACCATATTATAATCATTTCTCCCTCTTGTTTATAAACCCCTAACTTTGCATGTGATATGAACTTGATTATCATAGCTATTGTATGCTATGGTGGATGTGATATGATATAGGTTGGATTGGCCTTCATGAGGCATGTTGAGACACTTGTGATATAGGAATGATGTGAATGGGTTCTATGACCTGGTGATGACTTAATGTCCTTGTGAGTGGCTGTGTTATAGGTCTCATGTGGTGATAGTGTGAAAAATTCCAACCTTATACATTTTATATCTTCTGGAGTTGTATCATGCCCTTATCTTTTTAGAGCTTGTTATGGATTTATACGTTGTAACTTTATTGATGCTAAAAGACACCTAATTAACTTAACTATTTAAGTGGAACTTAATCATGTAGTTTGCCATGTGTGATATATCCATATTCAGCATCAGTACTTGTTGGATGGTGAAACGAGCTTTCCCTCAGTGGAAGTTTGGAGTCATATGCCATTGAGTATATGCATTCACAAGATTTGATGTGGGTCATACCTTGGAAGGAGTGTTGTTGCGGGTCGTAACTCAGTGATATGATACTTATGAGGTTTTACAGGATTGGATGTGGGCCATACCATAGAAAGAGTGTGGTTGTGGGTCATAGCTCAGTTTTCACTAGCTTTGTGACCTAGACCAAGATGGGCTAGGATGTTTCACAATTGACTATATGTCACTGGTTGCAGTTGACTGATATGTCTCTATGGCGTACTCATGTACTAACCACGAGGTTTGGTGAGGTCGTAGATTCCATCTCTTCCATTGACCTTGTATGGCATTGATTTCTACTTAGCAGTGATCAGTTGGATTTGAGTGGTATGACTCAAATCTTCGGGGAATAATAAAATACATAATCATCTGTGTAGTATACTCACTTAGGTTCACAATACAGAAATGTTCATTGAAGCCTTGAATTGCTTTTGTAATGATTAGTTGGTAGAATCTATACATGTTCTTTACATTCCTTTTATGATGATAAGATGTTCTACAATCCAATTGCAATTACTTATACTATTTAGTAATGATTATATACTTTAGACATGTCATTTAGCTATATTTGTTTATCATAGTTGTAGCTTTACTTCTGTCCTTTAATTACCTTATTTGTGTTAATAATAGTGTTGGTGGAGAGTTATATCTTCTGCTAAAATTTGGATCTCAACCCATGGGTTTCGTCACATCTTTTAGGTGGACATGCACGAAGAGGTAGAGATCGTGCAGCTGAGGCATAGCAGTAGCAAGAATAGTAGTAGACAAGGTTGCAAGTGTTTCTAGTCTATTGGTGTAGAGTCCTAGAGTCATCCATGTACACTCAGGTCTTGGGAGTGTTTTTGATATGCTTTGTATTCATGCTATCGATATGTGGTTCTGTCTTGTGTGCCCTTTTTATGTAAAGATATGACAAATGTTTATATATATATATATATATATATATATATATATATATATATATATATATATATATATATATATATATATATATATATATATATATAGGCCTTTCATTCAATACCCGTGTGGGTAGCCTGGAGTTCGCTACCCGGTAGCCAAAAAAGTAATTGTTCTGGCTAGAAAAGTAATAATGCTATAAAAAAGTAACTATGTTGATAAGAAAGTAACTTTACAAATAAAAAAGTAAATCAGTACAAAATACACAACATATATATATATATATATATATATATATATATATATATATATATATATATGTAATCATGTTTTAAAATCTACTGATACAAACGTAACTATCTTTGCATGAAATTTAACACTTTGCAAGGTAAAGTAACCCTCTACATGTCAAAAGTAAGAAACTTGAAAAAAGTAACCAAAATGGGGGGTGGGTAGCTACCCGTGTGGGTATTAAAGATGATCCCATATATATATATATATATATATATATATATATATATATATATAAAATAGGCTAGAATACACTTGAGTGTACAGATCGCACGAATACACTCAAGTGTATTTGTATATCAAGACTATTTTTTCGCAAAATGTAAACCATTGATCTTCACTGTGATACTATAACTAGGCTACATACAAATTTGAGCCTATTTGAATGAGTGTAAGTCACTCATCCAAGGGCAACAAAATCAACGCGCGAAACTAATTTGAAATGCATAATTTTTGTGGTCTTTATAACATGACCTATAAATGTCCAAATGTTCTCAAATTTTGCATATGAGCTATTCACAAGATGTTTAAGAAGATCAATGGATTAGATTTCTGAAAAAATTATTGCATCATTAAAAACTACTTGAGTGTATTATGCTCTGAATACACTCGAGTGTATTCTAGCCTGACTATATATATATATATATATATATATATATATATATATATATATATATATATATATATATATATATATATATATATATATATATATATATATATATATATATATATATATATATATATATATATACAGAGAGAGAGAGAGAGAGAGAGAGAATATACTCAAGTGTGTTTGCATCTCAAGACTATTTTTTTGCAAAATGTAAACCATTGATCTTCATTTTCATACTATAACTAGGCTACATACAAATTTTGAGCACATTTGGATGAGTGTAAGTCACTCATCCAAGGGCAACAAAATCGACACACATAACTAATTCAAAATGCATAATTTTTGTGATCTTTATAACATGACCTACAAATTTACAAATGTGCTCAAATTTTGTATATGATCTATTCACAAGATGTTTAAGAAGATCATTGGATTAGATTTTTGAAAAAAAAATATTACATCATGAAAGACTACTTGAGTGTATTCTGTTCCAAATACACTCAAGTGTATTCTAGCATGACTCACATTAATACACACACACACACACACACACACACACACACACACACACACACACACACACACACACACACACACACACACACACACACATATATATATATATATATATATATATATATATATATATATATATATATATATATATGGGATAGGTTTCTCTTTTAGCAGGATGATGGCCTATGTGATAAGAATTTGTTAATGTAAGCACCTGGTGATTTATGATATCTAATGCAGGTGTCTTGTGAGGACTTATGTGTAAATGTTTTTGCATCTTTGGTGCTTAATGAAATCGGTTTTGATTTTTAGTGTTTTCTGGTAATCCGCTTGTTTGGTTTTGTTTTCACATTTAGTTTGGAGTTATCTCATTGGTTTGTGTGATGGGGCATCATAATTGTAATAGGGATACATTGTATATGATTTGATTTTTACTAAATGTAATTCCACTTGTTATATTTCTTTTAGTATTGTGTTAATGAATAGATGTAATAATGTCACAAGAATGTTTTGATCAAAAACATATGATGTGGGTTGAGAACCTAAACATGAGATCAAATGTATATTTAGACTGTTCATTCTTGTTAGGTCCCTAGTCGGCTGTTATTATGAATATCATAGGACAAAAATAATAAAATAAGATTAGTGTGTATTCTTAATAATGACCATGTCTCTTTATTCATGATATTGGATATCAATTTAGATATATGGATAATTGTTAGAGAAGTTTAACCGGACAGACCCACCTTCCAAATGACACATGGAAGCCATATCATGGAAATTTAGAGTCATATCTCAATGTGACAATGGTGATTGTAATCTCGTTATGTGTACTTTAACACTAACCCAACATGATTCTAAATAAGGGTTTCTATAAAAATGGTGATTGAGTGCATTGTGACACTTGTGGATTATTGAGTGATGTAGATGGATTTTCCCCCTTCATTAGAGTGATATCATTGCCACTTAACTAGTGAGACTATGAAATGTATGGACATGCTCATGTGAGTCACTATATGATATTGCGCTCACACAATCTCGATAGTCTGATCTAGTTCAATAAAGATAATTGAATGTTAATAGGATGACACTCCATGTCTCGGTTTTAATCTAGATATCAGTGACAAGGGATTGCATGGTCATGTAATATTGATTAGTCACAAGTTAAAGTCATTCTCAACTAATTCCAATTACTTGGGTAGCAATGATGTGTTGCAAGATAGCAATATTTGTTTGTGGTGTTTTAAAAACTAATGTCAACATGATATGGAACCTATGGGATCACACACATAAGGATGTATAAGGAAACTAAAGTTCACAACCAAACATAAGATTTGAATGGTTTTGAATCATGTACATGATGATTTCCTATACATTCGATTGATTGGAAAATCAAGTCATTCGACTGAATGGATTGAATCAACTAGTCGATTGATAGTCAACCGATCAACTGATCACTAGTTTGGAAAATTGGCAAGTCAATCGACTGGACTGAAGTCAGGAAACAATAAGGAATGTGTGGAATGTTTGAATTGAAACTGAATTGTCAATTGAAATCAAACCTAGACTGGGAAACTGGGATATTAGGCAAGCCATTTGGTTGACTGGATGACCAAACCAGTCCCAACTAATTGACTCATTAAGGAACAGAATGGCTTGAATTTTTATAGTAGTTTGAGTTTGATTATGTTTTTAGTTGTGATTAGGATAGGGATTGGATTCTTGGGAAATCTAGGCCCATGCTTCTCCTTTTATTCATTGGTATACATCTAAGAGGAAATAAACATATTTTGAGATAAGTTATCTAAGAGTTCATATTCTTAGAGAGAGAAAAACTAATCCAAGGACAACATCCATCAATAGGAGAAGAAGGAGAGTGAGAAAAGTTAGCACATTGAAAGTTTGAGATCTGCTTCCTCTTAGCGACCAATGTGATGCATAAAGAGTACTTACATCTGCATGGATGAAGTAGAGGCTAAGGCCCTTGGGTGAAGGCTTGAGGATAAACAACCTTTCCAAAGACAAGATCAGAAGTTGATATCATGACAAGGCAACATCAACAACAACCACTCAAATACAGACCCAGAAGTGTAAGTTCTACACCAAAATGAGACATGTTTAGTCATGGGACAACTAGTGTATACTAAGGTATATTAGGTATCCCTTCCATTCTTTAATTACCAACCTTTGATAGCTACCATAGATATATTGGCTAAGAATTTTGTTGGGAATTTTCTCCCACCAAAACCCTACACTACCAGCCCCAATCCATATTACGGCCCTACAACTTTACCTATTTCCTTAAACATGCTTTATCCCGTGATACTTGGGTGGAAGGGGTGCATGGTAAGACTCTGTTTGGTGCATATCGGTAAAAATTGAGAATGGAATTACATCACATTAAGGACCAAAATATGGTGTTTGTTACACAAAATAGCAGAAGGAAAGGAAACTCAAATGGAATCTACATCCTAAATTTCATGGATTATAAAATTGTGGAGTGAGTGGAGGCTTTATTACATCCAAACCCCCAACCACTTCCTCATATCATCACAGCCATACCTCCCACTCTCTCTTACTAGTTTATACAAAACAATAGAAAGCATAAAAGATTCAAAATGTTGAATGAAGGTCTTCTCTCCTAATTATGGTTTTTTGGTAGATAATATAATAACCAAAGGGATGGAGTTCATTTATTTCCTTCTTATTTCCAATCAAATCACATCTTGTATTTTCCCCTCTAATTTCTCATTTGGACAATTGAACATGTCTTTATATTGTTTGTAATTCACCTCAAACCTGATTTGGGAATAAATATCTTTGGGCCTATTCCCCACTTGAGCTATTAACCGTTGGGGGTTACATACCCTCTCTGTACCATCCACACTCTTTTTGCAACATACCAAAACCTAGATGTGCTTATCCATGAAAACCTTTTTTTATTAATTGGGTGAGAATATGTTCCCTGGCTAATAGTTAACGAAATACTATTTTAATGTACTTTAAAACCCAGTAATGTACCCTTAAGTATCTAAGATAGGCATATCATGTCTGAAATTAATATATTATTTTTACATAAACAATGTGATACCTTTTTTAAATAAAGATAACCCAAAAGATGGCATGAGTTATTAAGCAAATGATAGGTGTTGAAAAACATAGTTACAAATGTGATGACCTAAATAGGGGTAATATACTTTGTGGGATCATATTATGACCCATGACTCAGTGTGTCATAATTTTAATGTCTTGAGTACTTTATGTATAAATATTTGTGTGTATACAACTCATATGCTAGTTGTCCAATGTGGTGAAATATAATACATGATAGAATATGTAGGTCATTAGGGTAATATATGCCAACAAATGCAAATCAAAGTACCACTTAATAAATAGTTAAATTGTACATATGCAACATCTTTAGTTATTATAATTAGAATACAAATAATTTATGGGAAACTTTCCCAAATATGAAAAATAGTTGAAATGTTCCTAGAACATATGACTACATAATAATCAAGTATTTAGTACAATTTGAATAATTTAACTTGCAATTATCCAAATGGATTTATAACAAAAAGATTTAGTATCTAATCTAAGTGAAAGCAGGTATTTAGGAAGGTTAAGTGTGCACAACTTCCCTTCTGGTTGGATAATCCCAATACAAGCCTAAAACTAAACTTGATGACTAAATAAGAATTTTATTAATACATCTTTGTAGAACATTACAATAACCCTAAGCCATTAATAACCCAAAAAATATTTCCAAATAGGAAATAGTCACATTTTCTTGTTTTACATATCCAAATTAGATTATGTCTAAAATTTCACCATAAATATATTATGGTAGTTAGCTTAAAATAAATATGTAAGGAAAGGTGGAAGTAATGAAAAGATAAGAAAACAACATTGTTCGTTTCATAAAAATCAGGCATCACACTTAAGTTTTAGTTTTTTTGACCTTAAGTAGGTTTTGTCTCCTTCCCACATAGTTGGATATATAATTTGACAGTTATTAACCTTTTTTCAACCTCAAGACAGAGTCATGTTTATGCACACTATAAATTCATGATTATATCTCCCAATTTTCTAGCTTCCCTCTCCATCTTTTGGTGAAATTTCTTCTACTCCTTCCTTTTCTCTTCTCAAATCCAACAAGCCCTTACATATTTATCAATGATTGGCTGCACAGACCCCAAATCTCCATCTCATTCCTTCTCTTACTTGAATAATTGGATTATGAATAAATATCTACATATATGTATCAATATAATGACCCAAAAAGCTTTGCCACCTGAGTGACCATGTCCACCTTTAGTTTCACTTGTATATCCCATCATCGACCTATAAACCTCTTCCTCCTTAAAGTTTCCCACACTAAATCTATGGTGGGGCACCTTCTACAAGTCTCGTTAGATCTTTTGGTTGGATTTTACAAGCATCATGGTCGTCAAATACTTGTAGCGAACTTTTGCGATTACATCTACATGAGGCCATGGTGTCACCAAGTTCATGTTGAAGGCATGATTTGGTCAAGAATTACTTCCCATCTAGTTCCCATACCATGGTTACAACTATAAAATGGGAATTTTGCTTATATAGAGTTTTTGTAATTTTTTTACTTTCTGTGTTGAACTATAGGAGGATAAACCTAGTTTTGATCTTATTTCCTACTATCTTCATGCTTTCCTAGGTTTCACAATTGTCTTTAAGTGAATGATATTATCCATTTTGATAACTATGCTCCATGAAATGCAGTCATCGCCTTAATCTATTTTACATTGATCCTTGGTTCACACCTCACACCATAATGGGAGTATCTCTGTAAGGAGTGGGACCTGATAGGGGATCCACTCCCTACTTAAATTTGAGAATAAACTCATATTTCCAAACATACTTTCAAGCATGTTCGAACAGAAATAATTTTTTTTCAAATGATGATATACAAAAAAATAACCAAACTAGAAACATAATTATATTTCAAGACTATATTCAATATTACAAAAGTACATCATTATCTTACATAAAGGATTTACATGAAAGTTACAACATAAGAATCTAAGTAGAGGGATACCCAACTATGTCAACTCTATCTCCCCAAAAGCTTCACCTAGCAGGTCCATGTCACCAAGTTCAATATTCTAAGTCCTACACTTGAAGTTGTGCCACCTCTGGGTGGATTGAAAGACAACACCTAGGAGGAGGAAAAACAAAATGAAGGGACATCAAAAAATCTAAGTATGTGCAATAAATAACAACTAGGCATTACTTTACAAAGTTTAAAAGAAAACATCAAAATAAGGGATGATCAAGAGAATTAAGTGCCAAGAGAATTATATCAGGACAAATGATGAGGCATGTCTAACTAAAGAATGCCAAGTAGGGAACATTGTCTTTAAAATTTTACATTAATAAAAACAACAATAAATTGTGCATGTAATAAACAAAGATAAAATTATTTCAAGTAGGGTTAGGAGCCATTAGATGTCAACCTAAAAATAATGGGTGGAAAAGCACACCCTATGTAAAGACTCGATACCTACAATCAAATATTTACAAAATAATATCAAAAATATAAACAAAACTTTTTTTATCATGCTTTACATCAAAGTCTTGTAATCTTTACATAAGATTACAAATATAATAATAAATTCCTATCTAGTCTTCAACATTGGGAAACTCTTGCGTGTCTCTTCTATGCATTATGTGATCACCTGCCCATTAGTTCCCATAGGGAACAAAACCACACATGGGCCCCAATAAGGGAAATGAGGTCAACAAAGCTGGTGCAAAATCCATATTTACAAAGCAAAATAGTATGAATATATCTATAATAATTAATATGACAAAATGCAAAGGAAAGAACAATATAGGCAAATATCAAAATGTAGCAATGGGTTTTCAAACTCAACAATATTCAATATCCGAATGTTGAAACTAATCATTCAATTTTCAATAGTAGCACACGTAAATGTCTAGTTGTTGGGGAATCCATGTATTCTCTCCTATGGAGAATAACAACACACCAACTAAAATTTCTAGTATACTGAGGGACCCTATGTCCTTTAACTCTGTGAAAAGGCGTGGAATCATAATTCCACTAAACTAGGGGCACTAACCAACCCTATATCGACATTTAAACATCATGCTACTATTTTTTTAGGAATAAGTATGGTGTCCATTCAAAGGGGTAGGCTAAGGTACCAAATTAATTTTTGGCCAACCAACCTATCTAGTCATGCATGCAATCAATGAGGGAAATAACTTTCTAAATATAAATAGAAATTCCATACCTTTGTATCAAAGTATGCAAAATGCTAAAATTCCAAGTGTTGACTTTGGGGTACAATCGAGAGAATGAGAGAGAGAGAGATTTAAAAAATTAGAGAAATATTTGTCACAATATGGCTTGGAATCAATTGGTATTAATGTCTATTTTTTATCAGTGACTAGGTTTTCCATCTAGGAGTTTTATTTGTATTATCTATTATTCTCATCTCTAGTCAGATAGGTTATACATATGTAGTCCATACTAAGTTGGTATGTTAAATATCCTCTATATTAGATTCTAGATTAATGTATACTTTTATATGGTTATATGTTATTTAGTCTTAAGGTGTCTCTTTACTAATATGCCCTTACTAGGAATCTAGGGTTTAAGTCATGCATAATATGCCCTTACTAGGAATCTAGGGTTTGAGTCATGCATAAATTCGTACAATGGTACATAATATCCTGGGTAATCCATTATGGGACTACATATATCTATCATCATATTACCCTAAGGTACTGTAATAATTCTATTATATCTTCATTTCCTTTCATATTACATTTTAAGAAAATCATGATAGTTACATGAAATATTTCCAAATATATATTGTATTCACCTTATATAACTACCCAGGGTTTGGTCTTACAATGAGGATATTGTTTATCATAATTATTGAAATCACTAGATTGTTGTTCATTCACTAATTGAGGCTTAAGAGATAAATACACGTAGACCTATATATTAATAATAATGTGAAAAATATTTACATAGTTAATTAACTAAGATAAGTTATCAATATAGCAATGTTAAATATACATTACATGATGTAATATTGTATATGATATGTATGGACTAATTGATTTCTTAGGATTACAACAAATGCATAATTACATATCTACTATGTACAAAGATGTTATAATAACTAATGTGATATAATATAATCAAGATTGTATTTATTCATTCACTTTTTGTATCCTATCAAAAGTATTCTAAAGATGATACGAGAAGGAGAGACTATCTATTGAACATGGGATCTATTGCACCATAATAGGTCATTTCCTAGGTATTAGGTTCCTTGGAATGGAACTAGGATCTTTTCAGGTGCTAGTTCATTTGAAGGGTGACAACATGTTTCATGACTTGCTGTAAAGTTGTTAGGTCAACCATTTCAACCCCATGTGGAGAAGGTGTCCAGAGAAACTTCATGAATATAGTCCACTTCATAACCCCTTATTGTCATTCTTCGTATTCATCCACTTACAGAGATGGTCTCATTGACGTTGTGGCTTGAGGATGTTCTACTAATTACAAATGGGGTCAGGGCGGTGAGGTTGAAGTAGATAGGGGTTTTGGTTGGTGCTATGAAAGGATGTGGTGGATGGATGATCCATAGTGGCACTGAAGTAGTTGTAGGGTGAAGGTGTAGGTCATGAAGCAGAAGGGACATCCTATGAGAACTGGAAGCCATTACCAATGGCTAGGCTACAGATTTTTGAAGATCTACAACACATTCAGGTCTAAGATGATGGAATCCAGTAGAAGGAGATGTACCGAAGAGATCTAGGATATAAGTGAAGGAGACGAGATCATTTCAAGGTCTGGCATGCAGTTTATCTTTGATCAAATCCATATAACATTTACAAATATCTATAGGTTCATGGATGTTGTTAGGACCTGGTGAGGAAGATTCATGTTGCACGTCACAATACTGTTGATGGCATGTTGGTGGCTACATGCAGCTGCAGTGATGCCTTGCTCCCTTGGTGGTAGGTGCATGGTGGAATGCTGGAAAGATTAATGAGAACATGAAGGGAGAGGGAAGGACATAAGAGAGTGATGATATTTGTGTTAGCATGTGTCATCGATGACCTCTCGATGGTGGCGGCACCCTACTGGAGTCGCGGTGGCCGACACATGGGTGGAAGAGATGGAAGAGCAACGAGTGTTATTCATATAAGTAGGAGGAGAAGATATTGGTGTCCAAGGTTTATGATGAATGCAAGGTTGATAGGGGAGAGGCACTGGTATGGTCGAGTACTAGGCATGGGTGGCACCTAGAAGTGGAAGTTGGACGCATCTTGCTAGTGAGAAAGTTGACATCAGTAAGTCAGGGAGATTAAGTTTCCATGACAATGGTGGCTATGGCTATAGAATCTGCAATTCTGTACTGGTTTCTTGTATATACATGAGGTGAGGTCTATGCTTGGAGGGATGACCTATAGGTTGGAGGCATTGTGATCGACTGCACAAGGAGGATCATTGTTGTTTCCTGGTAAGGTATCATAGTTGGGGAACTTGCAGATCTATGGTGGCTTTGTTGCTGATAAGATTTCATCGATGATCATGGGGGTTATAGGGATTCGTGAAGGATGGTTGGTGGGTATAGATCCATGCCACCTAGGATCAAGTGGAAGTAGCATCTTGATACGTCAGGTTGGTGACATACATGATATAAGGAGGGGAGAGGAAGAGAAGAGGAGGAGGCAAGGTGGCATACTAGGGTTCCATCATGGGAGATCTTGGGACATAGGAGAATTGTCGCTATCTCTATAACAACCTATATTAGTGACGACTCAAATCTTCTATACACAACTTCTGTCTCAACTTCTATCCCACAATATCTGGTCCTTTGACTTGTGGGTCCCATGACAAAGTGTATGACTCGGATGTGCCGAGCACATTGTCCCAGGCACAAAAGATGTGAGCTCATATCAACAATGTTATAAGGAGGATCTCTAGGGTTTGTGTGAGGGAGATGTCAAGACAGTGTTACCTCATTATTTAAGTTATCTAATTAATAATATATTTAATACAATATTCAGTTATTTCTTTTATAACTCCTAAACCACAAGGCTAATAGCTATAGAATTTTAACTTTGGGTTTAATCCCTATTTGACTAAGCATTAAAGTCATTCACATAATCAATTTATGAATATAACATATTAAGTCATTTTATCTCAAAATTTATTATAATATAAATTTCTTTTTTATATGATCGTATTCCATTGATTCCAAATCAATAGTGGTTAAATTAAGAGGAATATATGGGCTCAAATTTTAACTAAGTTTTGAGGCTTGAAGACATCAATATTGAATGAAGGGGTTCGAATATGATGATTGATACTCAAATGAGGGAATGGATTGCAAATGTTATTTTGAGTGAGATAAAAATTGAAGGAATCTACCTTGGGGACTAATGATATCAATATACGAGATAAATTCTCAATGTGGGTATATAAAATATAGAATGGAAACAAATTTTGCAAAAAGGAAATCAATATTAGGGGAAATAATAATAATAACCCAAAATTTCAATATGTTACACCCTAGGTGGAAAAGCACGCCTTTGTAAATAATGGGTGGAAAAGCACACCATGGGAAGAAAAGCATGCCCATGTAAATATGGTTGTACAGATGTACCACTACAAGAAATAAAGCTAGTCTAAGCATGCACATAAATAGGAAAAGGCAAGTATGAGTTTAGTCCATATGACATAATAGGATGAGAACATCCAAAAATAAAGCATGTGGGGTCAGAGGACCCATAAGTATTGTGCAAGAAAATAAGAATTTCATAATTATGTAAAGAAAATAACTATTCATGCCTCATATAGGAAAAAATGTTTGGTCATAATAGCAATTCCTAGATAATAGAAAATGCACATACCTTAGTTGAAAGTCTAATATCGAATGTGTCACAAGATCATGGTAAGGATCCCACCGACATATATTCATTATATATTATTTGAATTGGGATCTCAATATTTCATTCTTCTTTTTATTTATCTACTTAACAAACTCCTAGTGAATTAAAACTATGGCGAGGGAACACTGACCTATTTCCTTGGAGATGAAGGCATCTAATCTTTAACAAGTTGGATTGGAACTAGCCTTAGCCATAAAACTCGTGATATTCTCTGTCCACAAACAAAGTTAACCATTGACTAGTCTCGTGGAGTAAGATCTTTGTACTCTTGATCGTTGTTGATGTTGTTCCATGCTTCTTTGGGAAAGAGGGCACTGTGGTGGTAGGAGATGTTGCTTCGTGGTCATGGTGGAGGGGAAGAATAGGGAAGGGAGAAGAGAAGAGGCCATCTTGCTACAACAGTGTGTTTTCATCACAATCTTGAGATAAAATCCAAGAGAGGGGTTGAGGAATTAATCCAAGTTGATCGTTGTGTTCATTGACATAGTCAATAGGGTATGCTTATATAAGTAGAGGAGAAAAGTTGTGGTCTGACTTCCTTTATAATTTAATTTCACATTGTGTTAAAAGGAACTCATATTTACTTGGTTTGATCATTCAAAAAACTTTTTTGGTCAAGGCATGTGTTCCAAAATGTAATTAATTCTTTACATGAAAATGTATTTTTTTAAAAACAAAATTTCTCCACCGCAATAAAAGTCTTATATCTCCTTTAATAATTCCTTGGTGTAATTAATATATCAATATTCCATACCATCTTTGTACATTATGTCTTCCACCAACCTACTACTAAATTAAATTCACACCTTTAAAACAACATTATACACCTCAATACTTTCTTTTTCAAAATATTGTAACCTTGAAAACCCATAACTTCCAACATTATGAAATGTTAACCATATTTTTTTATTATGTAAAACTTCCATGTCTCTCTCTCTCTATTTAATAAAGAGAGAAAAATGGAAAGATTTGGAGCTCTACATAATTCTCCTAACAAAATATATGTAAAAAGTCATAATGGTCATTAAGATTCACCAAACCATCAAAACATATTTCCAAAATAAATTCTTGTCTACCAAATTCACACTTATTCTTAAATAAAATAACACAATGCTTCACAAAGACTTTAGTTTCTTGTGAACACTTTAAATTGTATTTAAAATCACATCATCCATTAATCATGATCTAAAGACATATGTATATAACATTAATACCAAAAGACTAAAACTCAATAACTCAAACAAAACATACCTTTGGCATTGTCTACTAGGGCACATAAATGAGAATCATATAGCATAAAGATGGTTATTTGGACTCTTTTGATTTTGAATCAATAGAGACGTGTGAATCTTGTTTGGGCAAGATGGCTAAGACCCCTTTCACTGGCAACAATGAGAGGGCTAGTGATCTATTATGACTCATATGTATTGATGTGTGTGAACCTTTTAGAGCAACCTCTAGAGGTGGGTATTAGTACTTCATTACCTTTATTGATGACTTCAGTAGGTATGGCTATGTTTATTTAATGAAACATAAGTCAGAAACTCTTGAAAAGTTCAAGGAGTTTATGAATGGAGTACAAAAGCAACTTGGTAGAAGTATTAAGGCTTTTCATTCTAATCGAGGTGGATAATACTTAAACTAAGAGTATGAGAACCTTCTTAGAGCCCATGGGATTGTATCCCAGTGGACTCCACCTGGAACACCTCAGCATAATGGTGTATCAGAAAGAAGGAATCGCATATTACTGGATATGGTGCGATCGATAATGAGTTTATCTGAGCTTCCAACTACCTTCTGGGGGTATGCTCTAGAAACCGCCTCATTTACACTAAACTGAGTAACATCTAAATTGGTTCAAAAGACACCATATGAGATATGGATTGGGAAGCACCCCAATATGTCTTTTATGAGGATTTCGGGATGTGAAGCTTATGTTAGCTAGATGCTTCCTGAGAAGCTTGGTCCTAAATCTAATAAATGTTATTTTGCTTGACTTCCTAAGGAAACCAAAGGATATTACTTTTGATCCATATCTGACTATAAAGTGTTTGTTACCATACATGTTGTATTCCTAGAAAAGGAATTTATTTCCAAAGTAATTAGTGGGAGAAAAGTGTAACTCGAAGAGGTTCGAGACCAAAAAGAAAACATTGAACCATTACATGTATAATAGTGTAACGACCGCCACCAAACTGACATCCAAATCATTACTAATTAGTGCCGAATAATCATAAACAACTGATTAACAAAAATCACTAAAATTTAAAACCATTTTGCAAGGAGATCCTCTTCCAGAAAACTCTTACTGAAAGATCCAAAACATATACATATCATAATTCACATGGTACAACACTATTTCTTCTCATCTCGAGGATAACATATACAGTTGATCTATCAACACATATACTGAAGAAACATAAAACCTCGAGGCATACAAGCCAAAATCTCAGATCATTCATGAAACCATTACGAAATGACTCCAAGGACCTGAGAGTACAGAGACGACACATAGGACTTCTATCTACAAGACACGACAAACAATACATTCAACCTGAGCTATCACTGCTACCTCAATTTTTGTTCCTCCTCCACAGAAAGGTCTCCATGCCTCGTGCACGTCCACCTAAAAATTGTGAACCCCACAGGGTGAGACAATTGTCCCAGCGAGAGATATAGCTCTCTCCCGACCATATTATTATTGCAGATAAACATTATAAAACTAAGTAGGGGTTATTTTATATTAACATGTAAGATTAATCATTGTATGAACAGAACAAAGTAATCTCTTTGCTTAAGGAAAGTGATGCATCTACCCATGTATGAGTAATAAACCATCTTTCTACTTTACAAGGAATGTAAGGAAACATAAATAACATCTATCAAACTAAGTGTATAACTGAATTGTGCATCAAACAATGTTTTCTGCATTCGATCCTTAAGCAAATATGCTACACGGCTGGTCATATTTTACAATCACACTTATGCTATGAGGAGATGAAGTATACCATGTTCATCTCCAACCGACCACAAACTTCTCACAAGTCGGTACCATAAAAGGTCAATGGAAGAGTCGGCTGCCAAGACCTCACCTGTCTCGGTCAGTATGAGACCACACAGATTTAGCATGACATATCATGTCATCTACTATCAGGACATGTCATGTTAGTTGTAAATGGAGCGTGCCAGGGTACTAGGCATCTTCGCTCAGAGTTACTGGTCAGCATGTACTCTCTTTGGGGAACATCTACTAACAACCATCCCTAGTTATGAAATTACTAAGTTATGGTCACACATCCATACTCTAAATCATGGGCCAGTTCATTGTGCTCAATTGAGACATTTATTTCGAGTTTGTAAGGGGATCATCTCACATCTGGCCATCCATACTTACACCCCCACATATTCAAAAATATGCACTCCGGGTTATGCCGTGGGAAACCCGTTTCACTATTCAGCAAATTCTGACATTGATGGATCTATGGTCAGGGTAACATTTTATGGTTTCTAATGATATATTACGTGCATTACAACATTCTTTTAGCATCAAACAAGTTATCATTATTAATCACAACAAGTTCCACAAAGAAAGGTGTAATACATCTATCATGTACTTTTCAAGTCTTTAAAACACAATTAGATACTTGGTACTTGGGATCTCAGTCCCTTATCACATTATTGGGAATTCTCATCCCTTCATATCATTATCATCATGATTACTGGATCTAGGTATTCAAACCCCTTGATCACCACATAGCATTGTTACCTCTATAATAGGTAACTATTACCTCCAGGTCCTCAGACTAAGGTATTCATTTCACTTGTTGTACAAGTATTTCACATAGCTCACATAGTTTGATTACACATCTTGTCACCTCTCACTAGGCAACAACTATTCACATGGCTCAGAAGGATATTAAACATCTTGTCACCTCTCACTAGGCAAAAAATATCTTTTAAGTCATCAGACCACATAAACATTATACTTATTATATAAGTATTTAACATGCCTCACAAGTCTTTATTCAATAAGATAAGTACAACCTTCCCATTATTAGGTTTAGGATTTATCTTTATAACCAAATAGGGTTTCAAGTTTATATAACCAATTCAAACCCTAATTCATTGCTCCACACATCTAGGAGCATATATTGTTATCATAAGTATGCATTCATACTTATCTGTTCATCATTTATTATTAAATGATTATCAACACAAAGTATGAGTTTCTCTCTCATCCTCACTAGGATATTGATTACATCATGCTCTTGGTTCAATCCTCCTCTTTGAGGAATATAGTTCATCATTAAAAATTCACATCATCTTTTATTTTGCAGTTAATTCAACATGCAACATATGTCACTCAATCAATCACATATGATTGAAGTGTCTCTACCCCATTGGGTATTAAGTTGTGTGTATATTATCATATCATGCTTTAAGCTACATTCTTTACTTCATGTTGTGTATCCATATTGAGTAGGTGTGATAATCACATCACCATGTCATGTTTTAGGGTGTGTCCCCTAATCATCATATCATGTACCCATATCAAATTGATTATCACTTAGTTCTTATCATTTCAAGATAACTTAATATCGGGTATAAGCTAGGTGTTTGACCCCATATCGGGTATAAGCTCTGTGCTTGATACCATATCGTGCACAAGGTGTGCACCATATTGGGCATAGAGCATATGCCTCATAATGAATCATTTGAGTGGTATATATACAAGATACCATATCAGTTTCCATTCAGTATTATCATATCGGGTATCCATGTCGGGTAATATATTGGTTTACCATGTTAGGTAGACCCTTAAACTCATAACCCCTAACCTCTTCATTCCTTCAAGGATCAGCCTTATCATATAGTTACTTGACAAGCTAGGTGTCTTATTAAATTCTCATACCACAATCCATTACACAAAGGGTAGGGTATATCAGGTTTCAATCCATCACATAGGGTTTTCCACCAGATTGGGTAAATTATGACATATCGTGCATGAAGTATGAATTGAACCTCATATCATTCACAAGATAGGAGTAGGTGCTATTCCTATCAATCAAGGGATATCATTCATATCGTCCATGTGGTATCACTCACCACTTGTATTGGTTTACCCATCACCTAGGGTAATCCAACTCTATATTGTTTAGAGTGTTCACTATCTCTCTATCGTACAAGAGGTGTAGTCTTAGACTTGTATTGTGTATAAGAGGTAAGTGGGTATCTACCATATCATGCAAAGGGAATGGCTCATATCGTGTATGAGATATCATCTATTTCCATATCGAGTTAACCCCATATTGGGTTGAGATATTTCAACCATATCGGGTTACACCTTGTATTTTAATTCATGTCTTCTATTATGCATAAGTGTATACTCAATCAACAATATCGTGCACCAGATGTGTACTTCATGATATCCTGTACAAGAGGTATATTACATAATCATATCATGCAAGGAGAACTTACTATTCTCATTCATATCGAGTTACCCAAACTAGGGTTTCATATTGACTTACAAGTATACACTTGTTCCTATACCGTGCATGGAGTCTATACTTGACTTCCTATCATGCACAAGGTATATGGTTAACATCATATTGTGTTTCAAGGTATGAGCTACTTCTCCATATTGTGCAAGGAAATATATTCTCACCAACATATCGTGCAAGTGATATATATATTACCATATCGGGTATGAGCTACTTGTTTGTATGCTTGAACCCGATATCACTTTATAAAGTGATACCATCTTCTTCAAGCTCTAAACCTTTGTTCTAACTATTCTGGTTTATAAATAACATGTCTAGTCAATTCTTATAACTCATGGATTCATCAAGTATTCAATAAAAACTTGGAATTGAAAGTAATCATCTAGTGTAACAAGTTAAGTGGTAAATAATAACATGATTGGGTTCAAGTTATATAACCCGCCTTGTGAACAACTTCAAAGCTCCAAGCTCCAAAGATTTACATTCATAAGGTTGAAGAAGAACTTCTCTAAGGTCCAGGGCTTGTTCACAACTCCTCCATAGACAATAAATCACCATAGTTAAGCACTTGGTGAAGAAGGAAAGAAAGGAATATTCATAACCTGATATCCTACTTCAACCAAGGTTGAAGATGACCAAAGCCTTACCTAAAGCTTGGTGCTCGAGCTCTCCTTGCTCCTTGAGCTACTTTGCACGATAACTAAGGGGCTTTGCATGATATTTACAAGGGAGATAGTTGTGAGGATTGTAAACTTTCATAAGTTGGTGAAAGGTGAAGTATATATACTTGGGTTCATGAGATAAAGCATATAAGAGGTGTCTTCACCTCATGCTACTAGATGACACATGGCCATGCATGGTTGACATGTGGCCATGCATGCACACATACATATCTTTCTATACATGAGTCTTAAAAAATAAGCTAGAGACAATATCTCGACCATCCTTTATCTTGTTGGATAAGTTTCCTCATCTTTATCTCATCAACAAGGCAACCTGATACACTTTATGCAAGGGCTTTGCAACCCGTAATAGACCACCTCCTTGAGGTGCTATTCCCATCATGGCCTTTTCCAAGGTTAAAAAAACCAATAGGAAGTCGTTACCATGGCTCCTTGGCCTATAGGACTCCTATGTCAAGTCTTCAACCCGATACAACACATATAAGGCTTTTCCTTCAACTCTTTCCTTGGTATTTCCATCACCAAGAGTATCATCACTCAAAGGTGATTCAAACATAGTGTCTCCTTCTTTCTATTTCCTCTAAAAGTTACATATAGGGAGAAGGGACACTATAGAGGTGGTAATTTGCATTCCAACCCCATATATTGGGTAAATTGCAAATTGTACCAAAATTGGTGCACAAAGTACTAGCATTGTTCAAACAAGTTATAACTTGGGATTTAGGCTTTCCACAAGCCACCACTTAGCATCACTATATTTCTTATGATACTAAAACACTTAGAACACATTCAACATATGACATATTGCAATGTAACCCCTCATCTTGGGTAAATTGCACATTTCACTCAGACAATCAAATAATGCACAAATAGTTTGCAATTAAGCTCAAACTTGACAATAAACTTCACAAGAAGCCTTAATTACTTTTCAAAAGATTAGAACCAATTTGTAAGTAACTTACTTAAGAAAAACTCCTATGGTTAAGCCATAACCCAGGTCAGGGGTATTACAAATAGGAACCCAGATATTCACAAAGTGTTGTGGAATCTCAAATTCCTCAAGTAACACAGGAACCTCATAGATCTAATAGGACATGCCTACAGTCTAAAAGATTTGAATATCTTGTAACTCAATAAGGTAGTGAATTGGTCATAGATAATGAGCCAATTTTCTATCAAGATGTTATTGAGGGACTAGAGTCTTATAAATGGCTTGAGGCCATGAGATCTGAGATGGAATCCATTTATACCAACAAAGTATGGACTTTGGTGGATCCACTTGAAGAGGTAGAACCCATAGGGTGCAAGTGGGTCTTCAAAAAGAAGACCGACATGGATGGTAAGTTACAAACCTATAAGGGCAGATTGGTTGCAAAGGGTTCTAGACAAGTTCAAGGCATTTAATGTGATGAAACCTTTTCTCTAATGGCCATGGTTAAGTCCATCAAGATCATGCTTTCTATTGCATCTTATCATGACTATGAAATTTGGCAGATGAATGGTAAAACAACATTCCTTAATGGGAATTTACTCGATGATGTATACATGACATGGTCTGAAGGTTTTATCAATCCAAAGGATGCAAATAAAGTATGTAAGCTACAAAGGTCAATCTATGGATTGAAGTGAGCATCTCGAAGCTAGAATCTTCATTTTGATGAAATAGTGAAAGAGTTTGTCTTAATTTAGAATGAAGATGAACCATGTGTGTATAAGAAGGTTAGTGGGAGCATAGTGGCATTCCTCATATTATATATAGATGACATATTATTGATGGGAAATGACATCCCTATTTTACAAAAGGAAAGACTTACAAGAAGCATCCTACATCTTGGGGATAAAGATCGATAGAGATAGATCTAGAAGGCTTCTTGGACTAAGTCAGAGCACATACATTGACGAAGTGTTGAAGCAGTTCAACATGGATAACTCAAAGAGAGGAAACCTACCTCCACATTATGGTGTCCCCATCTCTAGAGCTCAATGTCTCAATTCTTATGAAGAAAGGGAATGCATGAGTCTTATTACATAAGCCTCAGAAATTGGATCGATCATGTATGCAATGTTGTGTACCCATCCATGTCTTATATGCCTTGAGCATGATGAGAAGATATGAGTTAGATCCAGGTGACGATCAGTGGATAGCCATGAAGAACATCCTCAAGTACTTGAGAAGGACTAACAATCAGTTCTTGGTCTACGGCAGAGAGGAAGAGTTGGTGGTAAAGGGTTACACTGATGCAAGCTTCCAGACTAATTAAGGTGATTACAAATTCAATCAGGATTAGTGTTCTGCCCAAACAATGGAATTGTGAGCTGGAAGAGTTCTAAGCAAGAAACAATTTCTGATTCTACAACAGAGGTCGAGTATATTGCTAAATTGAATGTAGCAAGAAGGTTGTATGGATCAATAAGTTCATCATAGAACTTGGGGTCGTTCCAAGCATCAACGAGGAAATTGAGCTATATTGTGACAGCAATGGAGCTATTACGCAAGCTAAGGAACCCAGATCACATTAGTGCTCAAAGCATATACAAAGGTAGTTCCATCTCATACGAGTGATCGTGCAGTGTGGAGATGTAAGGATTTGCAAAGCACCAACTGAAATTAATATTGTTGACCCCTTGACGAAGGACTTTCACATCAGAAGCATGACGGTCATGTTAGATCACTTATAATACAATTCGTAGGTGATTGGCTCTAAGTGAAAGTGGGAGTTTGTTGGTATGTATGCCCAGAGAGCCAAACATGTGATGATTGTAATGGCATGAATGTAAATGATGTGATTATTAATAAAATGCAAGCTTCCAATTTATCTTATTTAAATCAGTTATGAGATAATGATGTAAAATTATAAATGTCTAGAGAATAATATTACTCAATGACGTATGTCTTCAAGTATGTGACTTGGAAGAAATGAGATTATACATATGTTTAGAGTACATATACATATTCTCAGTATGACCCTGTCGGCTGTTGTTGTAGAAGGTTGATAGACAACAATAACACTTGAGATTAGAGTGTGATTTGGACGATGACAAATCTCATTAAGTCATGATATGGCAATACCAAACCAATCACACAGATACATGTTAGAGGACAGTGTATCGGACAAACCCCTCCATGAGACTGACACATGGAAGCCATCATCATAGAAGTCATATTTAGCTCTCACAGTGATGGTGATGATTGTAGTTCTTAGACCTGAAATCACTGCACTCATCACATGTCATTGGGTACACTTTGACATCATCAAACGCAGTCCTAAAACATGGATTATTATAACGATGATGATTGGGTGACTTTGACACATGGGGATTGACTGTGAGTGATAAATATGGGAGTTGTCCCTCCTACTAAAGTGTGATTCCCTAGGCCTCTTGATTAGCGAGACTGAGAAATGCATGGCCATGTGCATGTGAGTCAATATGTGATATTGAGCTTACATATATCTCAGATAGTCTACTCTTGGTTCAAGAAACAAGATTGAATAATAATGAGGGTGACTTCTCCATGCCTCTAGTTCAATCTGGACATCAGTGACAAAGGAACTATACAAACACTACAATACCATACACAGATTGTAGGTTGAAGTTGTTCCCCAACTTTTCATTTACTTGGGTAGAATTGATGTGCGACTAGGCACCACTCATTGCTTGTAATGTCCTAAGTTGTTATGGACATTCATTGCCAACGTAATATGGGACCAATAGGGTCACACACATAGGTCTCGACCTAGAAAAGGAGTTCAGATCTAGAATGACAATTGAATTAAGTACTAAAGTGTTTAGGTATTTGATTCACACAACAAATAGGCTGACAGCACTACCAAACACCCATCTCAAGTGTTGAGATGGCCATCTAGAAGTGCCAAACGGTCGTATCAAGTGTTGAGATAGCATCTCCGGAGTCATGCCTATTTAGGGTTGAAATTGGCTAAGAAGTGAACTGACCCAACTGACTGGCTCGACTTTGGGTCACCAGACGATCGTCTGGGTGAGATGTTCTAGTTTGGTTTAGGGAAGGTTCTAGATATTTCCCTATTGTTTCTCTTGTACATTACTTGTTGTGCAAGGAAATCAATGCCCAACATTGATGGGAATTGAGTCGCCAATTTTGTGTACAACTGGGAAACAACCAAACAGTCATTTGGGTTGTGCCAAACGACCATATGGCATGCCATATGATCATCTAGGTTGCTAGATGATTGTTTGGGCTATCACAGGTTGTGATATTTCCAGAACTAATGTAAAAATTCAAGATCTTTCAGTCCCTTCCACTCTCATACGGACTGGGAACCATGGACCAAACCCCGCGTATAAATAAATGGTTACTGGGGGCTTCCCAGAGCACAACAAAGGCAATTGAGAAATAGTTTCTCTGATAAACATTGTCTCCTTTGGTTGTGGTAATCAGGAAAGCCCAAGCAAGTTCTACCTAACTAGGGAGGAATAAAAAGGGGTAAAGTAATTGAGATCACAGTTGTGGGAGAACAAGTTGGTGACTAGTACACCAATGAGAGGGATGACTCCTTCCTGATTGTTCTAGCGGGATGACATGAGTTCTAAGCGGTCCATGTGGACTACCATAGAGCTAGGAGGTTGTTGTATGTCACTTAGAGCCTCTTAATAACTGTCCCTAGAACTGTGTAGGCCTCTTCTTGGCATTTGCCTCTTGGTTTTCCATCATAGACCTCTCTATCCTCCAAACAGACTCCATGAATGTAGTAAACCTTTCTCGATTCTCCAACACAACCACCGGGGTAGACAACTCACCATTCAACCCCTTCTCAAAACTCTAAATTATCTCATCACCATAGCATCCATGTGAGGATAGAACCATAGAAGCTCCATAAACTTAGCCTCATACTCATTGATCATCATGGATCCTTTCCTGATCCGCACAAACTGAGATATCTTCTCATCAAGGTATGTATGTGGGAAGTACCGACTGACAAAGTCATTTCGGCCTCCCAACCTACCTCAACACCAGGCCTCTTCTCCTCTTCTATGGCCCACCAGTGGCCAACACTCCCTTTCAGAAGGTACAATGTATGCTTCACCCTCTCATCCTATGGGATGCTAAGGATCTTGAAGGCTTTCTCAAGCTTGATTAGCCATAGATATGCATCCACTGGATCAACCGTCCCAACATACTCCACTACCCCAACATGATGAAGCCGCTCAAAAGTCTTCCCAGTACCCGAGAATTCTGCATTGGGAACTAGTTCCCTAGGTTGAGATGCAGACATCCTGTCTTCCATATGCGTCATAGTAGCCATGAACTGCCCAAAAAGAGACTAAAAGTCAGGATTCTCAAGCATGACTATGTCAAACTGGGGGACCTCAGGCACCCAATCTTCTTCTGCCTAGTTCCTTGCACCACCAGCTGGTGCAACAACACTGCTTTCAACAGTGTGTTCTTCATGTTCTCTTGACATTTTTAAGCTTTTCTTCTCATTCTGCATAAGTAGAAATCACTATAAGACAGACTGAAAGACATAAAAATAGACACAAACCCTAGTACTAGGTCCCTATATACTCGACAAACCTAAACCTCTGATACCAAACAAACTATGATGCTCTGGGCCACAGACCAATGAGATAACTCCAAACTAAATGCGGAAATAAAACTAAATAAGAGGATTACAAAAAAACACTGAAAATTATAACCAATTTCATTAAGCACCAAAGCTGCAAAAACCTTTACACATAAGTCCTCACATGATGCCTACATAACATATCATAAATCACCATGTGCTTACATTAACATGTTCTTATCACATAAGCCATCATCCAGCTACAAGAAAAACCTATACCATATATATACATATACCAAAACATCTGCCATATCTTTACAGAAAAGGGCATACAAGCCAGAACTAGGTATCGATAGCATGAATACAAAACACATCAAAAACACCCCGAAGACTTGAGTGTACATGGACAACTCTAGGACTCTACACCAAAAGACTAGGAACACTTCCAACCTTGTCTTCTATTGTTCTTACTACTGCCCTACCTCAACTGCACAATCTCTACCTCCTCATGCACATCCACCTAAAAGATGTGGAGAAATCTCAGTGAGATCCAAATCTCAGCGGGAGATATAACTCTCCACCAACACTATTATCAACACAGAAGGTAATTAACGGATAGAAGTAAAGCTACAACTATGCTAATCAGATCTAGATAAATGATATGTCTAAAGCAGATAATCATTACTAAATAGTATAAGCAATTGCAATTGGATCGTAGAACATCTTATCATCATAAAAGTAATATGAAGAACATGTATATCTTCTACCAACTAATCATTTCAAAAGCAAGGAAAGGCTTCAACCAACATTCCCGTATTGTGAACCTAAGGAAGTATATTACACGACTAATTACATATTTTATTGTTCCCCAAGGATTTGATTTGTACCACTCAAATCCAACGGATCACCGCTAAGTAGAAATCACTTCCATACAAGTTCAGTGGAAGAGACGAAATCCATGACCTCACCAAACCTCATGGTCATTACATGAGTACACACAGAGACATACCAATCAACTGCAACCAACAACATATAGTCAACTGTGAAATGTCCTAGCCCACCTTGGTATAGGTCACAATGCTAGTGAAAACTGAGCTACGACCCACAACCACACTCTATCTAGGGTATGGCCCACAGCCAATCCTATGAAACCTAATAAGTATCATATCACTAAGCTACAACCCACAACCACACTCATGCTAGGGTATGTCCTACAACCAATCCTGTGAATGCATATACTCAATAGTATATGACTCTGAACTTCCACTAAGGGAAAGCCTGTTTCACCATCCAGCAAGTACTGATGCCGCAATGGATCTATGGAACAGGGAAAACTACATGATTAAGTTCTACTTTATTAGTTAAGTTAATTAGGTGTCTTTTATCATCAATAGAGTTACAACGTATAAATCCATAACAAGCTCTACAAAGATAAGAGCATAGTACAACTCCAGAAGATATAAAATGTATAAGGTGTGGACTTGTCCCACTATCACCACATGATACTTGTAACACTGCTATTCACAAGGCCATTAAGTCATCACCAAGTCATAGAATCCATTCACATAATTATTGTATCACAAGTGTCTCAACATTCCTCATGAAGGCCCATCCAACCTGTATCATATCACATCCACCATAGCATACACTAGCTGTGATAATCAAGTTCATATCACCTACAAGGTTAGGGGTTCATAAACAAGAGGAAGAAATCATTGTACTATAATGACCATTTTAAGAGATAAGAGTGAATACATCATATTCTCATTTTAGGGTTATGGTTCCACACTATATCCGATTAGGGTTTAAGACTAGATTCAAACACCAAGCCCCAAGTATATTATTTCCCACTTTATTGGATCATATGAAGGTTAAGAATCACATTTAAGACTAAGCATTATGTTATCCAAATAGCACCATACATGTATCATCATGTGCTCACATGTATATGTACTAACCATGTATTCATACATAGTTGTCAGCCCACACCACCTGCATGTGTTACGACCCTCTACCATATAGGTCATGACCAAGCAAGGAACAAAGGTGTAGCAACATGCCTAACCCATGTGTTACGACCATAACACATCGCTAGTCTTGTCCTCAACCCTTAGAGAAGGTTATGACTCTAACAACCCATTAGGTCTAGGGTTAGGTCAAAACAAAAGGCTAAAGCTCCACTTTTAACATGTAGCGACCTACCAACCAACTATTATTTTGAACCATGACAAACCAGGATATTTCAAACAGAAAAAAGTAGGTCAAGAATGCCCAAGGCAAGAGGGTTATGGCTACTAATAAAGCTAACCTATAGACACTGGTCTCGACCGCTAGGTAGGAAGAGTAGTGACCCCTCATCACCAATGGTGCACATGTCACAACCTAGCTGAAACAAGCTAAGGTATCAGACACAACACCCAAGGTTAGTGAACCCACATGGCCAAGGTCATCACCAAAACATAACCAAGGTCAAAATAGGAAAGAAAAAGATCTAAAACAACAAGAAACTCCATGGAATGCCACCACCATCAAGATGGAAAACTCCATACAAGATGGTCACCACAAACCCATAAACTCGAATCATGCGAAATCCAAGAAAGGGCAACATGCAAGGGTGATAAACCATGATCCACACACCCAAAATAGAACCCCAAATAGCAATATAGGTCAAGGTACACGATTCTAAAGAAAGATGATCAAGATCATAGTCAAGAGATAAGGAAAAACCATCATATATCGTAGTCACCAAGAAAATGTGTATAAGGATTAGGGTTTCAGATTTAAGTCAAGAAAAGCTCAATTTCCACTACTAATTAAGTTCTAGATATAATCATCATCTACTAGCATGTTAGGGGAACATTATAGAGAGAAAATAATTGCATACATGTATACAAGAATGTAATAATAGAGAAGGTTAAGTGTTATGTAACCTGCCTTAAGAAGCTCAACACCAAGGGTCCCAAGCTCCAAGACCAAGGGCTCCAAGCACACGATACAAGGGTTGAAGATGCTCCTCCAAAGGCTCCTCTCACAGATATGGAACCACCTCAAAGAAAAGGAGATACCAAGGTCAAGATAGACCAAGAAAAAGGAGGAAAGAAAACCCTAGCTGAACTAAAGGGAGAAGGAGGAAAAGAGGGAAAGAACTTCCCCCTACTATGGCCTATGACCCTAGAGATGAGGGTTTCTTCCTCAGGAACAACCTTCATACCAAGGAATGGTCCATGGCCGAGAGAAGGGAAGAATATGGAGAAAATATTCCAAGGAAAATGTTGCAAAAGAAGAGGAGATACTTACTAAGGTTGAAGACGGATAAAGATCACCACAAATAAGAGATTCCACCACTAAGAGCTCCAAGGTCAGCTTCTCTTGCTACTAAGTCTACAAGGTGACCAAAAGAGAAGGAAGAATAAGAATCACCAAGGTTCACTTATTTGGAGGGAAAAGAGGCTATATACTTTAGGGATGAGAGAGAAGGTCAAAAATGAGGACACCGCAAGGCACCTAAGGGACACTTGTCTACCAAATAAATCCACATGTAACCACTTAAACCATGCATGCACGAGATGGTGATAAAACCTATGTTGGGTATCGACCTACTTGGGTCCCCAACCCATGGTTTAGGTCGTAACACATCCTAGAGGTTGAAACAGGTCAAAATAGTTCAACTAGGTCGAAACAAACTCACCACCTTCAAAGAGGTCGAAACACATGATCCCAAACCTTAATGGTAATAAGAACATCAATCCTAGGAAAGTGTCTTGGTCAAAACACATCTAATAAAACCTCTAGGTTGCTACCTAGGTCACTACTATCATCAAGGCACATTAAGGTCAAAACAAGGCAACACTAGAAAACCTTAGTCACCACCAAAGATTCCACCACTCATCCAAGTCCCAAACAAGGCACTCACTTCTTCTTATATCCTCTACATGATGTCAAATATGTAAGACACATTCTAGAAGTGACAAATTGTACATTAACCGCCTACTTTGGGTAAATTTCAATTGCATAAAAACTAGCATACAAAGCACAAGCAACATCCAAACAAGATCAAACTTGAAACTTAAGCTATCGATAAACCCTAATTACATCTCAAAAGATTAGAGCAAGGTTCTAGGAAACTTACACTAAGCCAAAAACATGGTTATCCCAAAACCCAGGTCAGGGGTCTTACAACAATCATCACATGATGACTCTTAGAGCATAAAAACCAACAAGTAGGCCCATGTACTTGATATTTTAGTAGGATAAAGCACTGGGGTTTGAATCTAATTTGTTTCAAATTGTTATACCCCCAAAACAAATAAATAGTGCGAGCATTGAATTAGAGCTTGTTTAGATTATCTACACATATCTTTATTTTATCATCGACTTCTTCAAATCATATATCAATTGAAAAGGAATTATAAAAAATATCACACTTGCTACAAACTCTTGTTCTACAACTTTCAATCTCCATGTGCAGAAGTCTAATACAACTCATCATCTAACACATATCAATAAAAGACATGCACTCATATTGTAGCACCAATTTTTTGAATAAACCAACTCTGTAGTATGTGATAACCCTGCCAAAATCTTGGTGTTCTTCAAGTACTTATGTAACGAATTGAAATCCATGTATAATCTTAGTTTATACTTTTCCAAAGCTTTTCCTTTCATTTCAGTCCTTGATGTTGAATTATTGGAAATTAAAAAGGTTTTGTGTACATTTGTTCGCAATATTTTACTTTATAAGGAGTTAAGCACAAATACCTTGGTGAAAGTTTAATAATGGGTTTAAATTTCAATATATCCACTTAAGAGGGATAAGGATAAAATAAAATCAATCTAGAAGTTTCTATGCCCTTTTCTGTGGAAAAAAGAAAATAAAATCCTAAAATTAAGATAATGTGACATTAAATGAATTAATTTTTCCATTAAGTCAAAATTATAGTAAATTGCCAAAAATCATAAAAGTGGAACTTAAAAGATAATTCTAATTCCAATTCATTTTCTTTGAGTACAAGTTTTCTGGGGTAGTAAGTTTCACAACTTTTGGAAAATTAATAACTATAATTGTAATAATTGAATGGGAAAATAGGAGATAACTCAAAAATATAAAATAAAATAATTACTGACTCTAAAAATAATAATTGATGTCAAATTCGTAATATACACATTAAAATATGCCGTGGGTGAATTTTTACTCGATTTGGAGAATATTTGATTAAAAGGTGAAATTAGGAGAGAGAAAGTGTGAGAACCTTCAAAATATTAAATAGATGTACAAACAACTCTAACATGTAAAATTGATGGCAAATTCGCATCTAAGGCATTAATGTGACTTGTGGGTGAAGTTTCATCAAATTCGGATAATCTTATAACCATTAATGATGGAGGAAAGAGAAAATAAGTTTTGATTTATTTAACACATTAAAAGTTCCCAAAAGGCAAAACTAATTACATACTCAGATTCTTCATATAAAAATAGGTTAGATATCAATTTTCATTTAATTTGAAGCATGTTTTCCCCTCAAATGAGGAGAGAGAAAAAGGGAAATTAATGCATATATGCATTATATTCCAATAAGATTGGGAATTTGATTTATTTGTCACATGTTGACCTTTGACCTGTGCAATTTCTACTGTTGGATCTATGATCTGACAGCTCATTGATCGTCTCCTAGATCCCACTGACCGGGAAACACAGACCGATATAGCAATGACTTATTTCGTTAATTCTCATTCAATTCTGAATCAAATTTCATGAAATATTTTCTAAAAGATTCCAAATGCAAAACTGCACTAACCGATCCCCTATTTGCAACATTCTGTCAAGAAATTAGGAAATGCCCAATTCTTTCTTTCCAAGGATCTCGGGTGACCTAGCCATCTCTGGCTTCGCGGTCCCCAATCTATAAATAGTGCCCCCTCGATATTCGTAGCTTCATGCTCGACCTTTCTCTGGATTCAATTTCTCATTTTCTCACATCTTCGTGTTCTAGTGTTCAATTTTGATCCAACTCTTACGGCGGTTTGTGCTCGTTCTCTTTGACACCTCAGTTCAAATTGACTAGGTCCTCATGTTCGTAGTGTTTCCCTCTTTCTTTTCACAATCTTTCTTTCGAGTTTGATCAACTCACATGAATTTGCCCAAGACTCAAGCTTCTGTTTGTCAGCCTTGGAGTGGTGCGATGAAGGGGATGAATCCACTGTGTGTTTTTCCTATACTGCCCTTATCATTTTCCTTTTCCCTTTGTTTTCCTCTTAAGGGCAGTACTGTCTTTTCATCCCCACTTGCTTTTCTTTGAGTGAGGCAAGGCCGTGCCTTTGACCCCTGACTTGGCTGGCTCTGATTGGGCCAAGTCAGTGAGGTGGGCCCGCTCTTCTCTCTCCCTTTTCCTCTTTGCGATGGTATTTGATGACATGTCACTCTCTAATTGGTTAGAATAGGAAAAATCATATCTTTTTATTGCTTTGTCCAAAAATTAAAAGAAAAGATGTTTTGGAATTAGAAAAATTGAATTTTTCTAAGAAAAATGTTTTTGAGACTTGGTTTTGAGTTTTTTTAGAAGGTATTTTCTAAAAATGAATTTAATACATAAAAATCACCAAAAATTCACTTTTAACCTCATAACTCCAAAATAGGCAAACTTTTATGTTTTCTTAATAATGAGAACCTAATAAGATTAATGGTGATAATTTCAGAGTCTAAATCGAGGTTTTGGTCAAAAAGTCCAAAAGTTAGGGTTTCTTTACCTTAATGTATATGTAAAACCCTAATACATGATTATATATTGAAAATAGGAAAAGTGGGCTTTGGAATTGATTAAAGTAGTGAAAGAAAATCATTTGGATCTAAATAAGAAAGGTATGTGCTTTTCTTACACCTAATTTGGGAATAATTGCAAACTCTAACCCGTTTTCCCTAATGAACCTTATATGATACCCTAATTTCTCTTTTGATAATTCCTCTTCTATATTTTCCTCAAAATTAGTTTTGTTACTTATTTCTTGGGTCTTGTACCCCACTACCATGTCTTTAATTACTTGATGATTATACTTTCCATAGTTCTTAGCATGTTGATTTTATTAGACTATTTAACTAGTGTAGTGGTAATTTTGTACAACCACCCATAGACAGGGCATATGTAAATTCTCCCAGTGGAATGTGTAACTCTCCCCAATATAGAATATTTGTAGGTGATTGGAATGTGTTACTCTCCCTCACCTATTGGTTGAGGTTAGGTAGGTGCATCAACCCTACATAGTTTAGGAAGTCAATATTAATCATTCATGCAACCTTTTTACTATTTTTGTTATGGAAAACATCTATTTACTTATACCTCATACTTTTGATCATCTTCATCTTATGATGAAATCTTATCCTTTATTTCCATATAGTTTTCTTATCTTTTTTCCTTGTTCATTATCTCTGACACATACCTTGTTTTCTTTCCCTTTTGCTGTGTGCTTTCCTAACCACCCAAGGTTAGATAAAGGTGTTGAACAAGGCCAAGGTGACCAAGTTCAGGAGTAGTAGATTCAAGTTTTGCTATCAAGGATGACTAGGCTGCTTATTGCTAGATCCTATAGTTTCTTTTCAGTTTTTCTCTTTTCAAAGAAACTCATGTTGTGAACAAAAGGTTCAAAAAGCAATGTAATAACTTAGTTTCTTTCCACTACTATTGACATTTTATATGTATTTGAAACATTCTTATTTACTTGGATTATTATACATGCATTCAACAATGTCTATTCTTCTTGAATAAAAGTGGATGTTTTGTATTTCCTTTAAATTTTAGTAAGGAAGTGATCTCACCTCTTTACAACTTAGATAAGCTTGTATCTAGCTAACACAACCATTTCTCATAGGATAATGATGGATACGTATTACAATGAAAGGTGATATGATGTTAATTTATAATGAATCTAGATATCTAAAGTCTTGTTGAAGTGCATATTCAAGATAAAAAATGTTTTTATATTGGTGAATTCTAAATGACCATCAACATTAGATAGGAAAAAAGTGATATGGATGAGTTTTCCATATTATAGGGATGTGAAGAGTTTAAAACCTAAATTAAGATAAAACTAACTTGGTATTGAATGCGTTTGTGTCATTGATTGATAGATAACAAAATCATCCTAGCTTCTACCTCTAATTAAAGATTACATGGTTGAAAAGACACAGAAAACATATGTAGACAAAATAATGTATTATATAATATACAAGAAGCTGACTTCCTAACCCACCTAACCCTAGAAACCCTAATTCTGTGAATTTTATGCAAGTAGTATTAGTTCATTAGAAAATTCCCCAAACAAGACACAATTATAAATTGGTGAACCTAGTATGACAAGTAAGAGGAAAACTATAACCCTAACATACACCTACAATGAACCTAGGTTATATGATATCTCACCATATGCTTTTATGGCATCAATAACCTTAATTTCACATAATAAATATATTATGACTCCCATAGAGAGATACAAAAGATTTATGCTTCATTCATACAACCCTTAACTTTTATAGGATTATAATAAAAGGTTAAGACAAACATTGTTTATATGTTAGGTTTGAAACAACGGAATAGTAATAATGGAACTTATTGCATGTTTAACCCTAACTTACATAATGTCAAACATGTAACACACCTAAGTTGATAAATAAGATAATAAAGTGTTAATATAGTCTGGATACCCAAATAGTAATACATGACATGTTGTATGACCATAACCATTGTTAAATGTAACTAAACCCATTGACATGACCTAACATCCATGAATATTAACTCCATTAATATGTCTAATAATGCCAAAAAGGATATCGATTATCTCTGTATCACTCTTAATGTTTGAAAATTCCATATAGACATAAGCAAGATGATACACGAGACTATTTCATATTAACATGGTAATAATAATTGATAAAGGAAACTTGAGTAAAATAATGGACATGTTCATAAATAAGTATCAAGGATAATACCTTACGATAAGACCATCCTTAAACCAACTATTGCCTAAAATATTAGATAAGTATACTAATTAGGGTCACAACATCTTTAAACCTTATACTATTATGTAACCTAATGGATGATCTACAAAGTGGGATCTAATGCCAAATTCAGAATCTAGAAGGTTGAATTAGTCACCATGTCAAATTCCACCTTGATTGAACTCTATTTAGTAATCAAAATACGTCGAAAATGAAAAAATAACTAAACAAATATAAATTAGGGTTTAGCGGTTTGATATAACTAAATTCCCCAAAGGTTAAATGGTTTTTCCAATTCACTCTCATTCTTTGATTTTAGATCATTATTTGATGATTGCTCTTCTATTGCACTTTTCTCAACGGGACCAACCTTATCCAATAAGTTCTTGACTCATATTCTACCTCTAGTCTAGAGAAGTTTTGGCACAAACAATACCATGGTTTCCTTGTGCATGATGTCTCTTTTCCATTTACTATTTGTTTTAAGATTTCTTTATCCTTTATTTTCAACCCTCATTCTAAACTTGGTGATCCTTTACATGAAACTTATTAGAACTACAAAAAAAAAATCCCCAATTTCATCTCATATCCCTCTCTATCTAGATTCACAAACACCCTACACGAGACACATAAATCCAAACATATCAATAACAATGATAACATCCAAGGCACCCATTAGGTCTCTTAATTGTGGTATGTTTCAACTGAGCCACTACCACAAACCCCACTCCATATTTGTTGACCTTGTCACTTCTCCAACATCATGAACATTCTCTAGTGAAACTAAGACCTCAATAAGTTCTTTTTCCACCTCATTAATCTTTCTCGTAAGTTTAAACAAGAAAATTTTATCCTAATTGTGATTCCCAACTCAAGTTGTAATAGACTCGAGGAAAATTATTGCTGGTGTGCTTGTGGTCATGCCAATCCTTCAAGACCTTGTTATTTCCTTCAAAACTGGACCCTAAAGTTTTTCCATGCTTTGGGTTTTTGGTGTATACTAACAAGGAAATGGAACTTGATATAACATCTTCTTCTTCTTCAAACATTTTTTTTTGTTCTAAGTATTCTTTCCATGGTTTTCATTTCCTCTTATTTTGTCTTATTTCATTGATACAACAAAGACCCTTTTGTCATGTTTCAACAACTTCTTCCAGGTCTACCTCCTCATTTTGTAATCTCCCAACTTGTAGGAGCAAAGTCAACAAGCTCATGTTGCTCAACCTTGCTCTGAATAGTGAAAGAACATGGTAGGTAAGATCTTGGTGACTAAAATCCCATTGATACCCTTAAGCAAGTTTAATGTATGTCACACAAATTGGCACAATTGTTGTCCTTTTGGATCTTTTGTTTGGGTTAATCACGTTGTATTATGATTAAAGTACAAATATACCATGTCATGCCATATGAAGCATCATATCCAGTGTTATCTTGATAGTTTTCAATTGTTTTTATTTATAAATTCATTAATTATATTGTAACACATGGGCCCACTCCTAAGAGTGCAGTAGAGTTTCAAGAATGACGACTGGCCACACAGATCACCGCTAGCCTTAACTACACACTTTGTCCTCACTCATGCGCAAGCCAGGATAAACTTCCCAACTGGCCACCCATCCTAGTACTACTCTGGACTGAGCATGCTTAACCACAAAGTTCTTTAGTGATGGGCTCTCTGAAAAGGAGGTGCACTTTAGTGATATGGACAGTCCAATCATTCCTTATAAGATCATTTTATCTAAGGCCTCAAATCATTAGACGTTACAATCTCCCCCACTTAAACTCTTGTTGTCCTTGTCAAGCCTCAACTATGTGGACTCATAATATTCCCCATTTTTGTGCAGACCTAGAATGGCTCATGGACACCCAACTCTTGATCACAAAATACCAGCACAAGGGTGGCTACATCACCATGGACAACCATTTCCAACATGCCTGGACCGCATGGCTCAAGACTGTCATGCCACATGCCCATGTGGGAACCACTTACTGGAGGGTTTTTTGCTCTGATACCATTTGTAACACCTAGGTCCACTGCACAAGGCTCTAGTAGAGTTTTAAGAATGACAACTGGCCCCATATATCATCACTAGCCTTAACTACACGCTTTGTCCTTACTCGCACTCAAGCTAGGATAAACTTTCTGACTGGTCAACCCTCCTAGTACTACTCTGGGCTGAGCATGCTTAACAACATTGTTCTTTAATGAGGGGTTCTCTAAAAAGAGGTACACCTTGGTGATATGGGTAGTCCAATCGTTCCTATAAGATCATTTTATCTGGGGCCTCAAATCCTGGGATGTCACATATATCTACCTCATAAAATTCATAAAATATGGTTAATAACTTGAGAAACTATGAAGATATGCTTGTTAATCATGAATGTATTCTCTACAATATGTTACAAGTTTGCAATTTAAATTAGTAACAACAATAATATTATTTTTAGGGTTTATTCATTTAATAAAAACTTAAGTATAAACATATCTAATTGCTAGTAGGTGCTTTAAGAACGTAGCTTGGATCCAGTGTTTGACCTTAGATGCCTTGTATGTATAATTGGAATGTTGCATTCTCATTTTTTTCATATTAGGCAATAACTATATTCATATCTCTTGGCACATTCAATATGTTTTTTAATTGAATATCCATTATTCATATACATTTGACTAATTGGGTCCAATCATGCTGAAATTGATCTTGTAACTTTATGAGAATATTGGAATTGTAAATTGATCCCTACTCCTGCGTCTTATATATATCATCTATTTTTATAAAAAAAATTTAATTAGACCATCTGTGAAATGTAACCCTAATTTGGAGCCTTTTGTAAATTATATATGAACTTGAACAATCTGGTTCATCATTATGGTGTAACCCTAATTTGGAACATTTGGTAATAATTTTGACTAAACTTAATCTTGCTTCTCAACAATATTCATGTGATTATGATGACTAACATAATGTATTTAGTTGTAACACTTTAGGTAGTGATGCCTATTATGTGTATTTTGTTTATAATGGTTAGGTGGTTATTACCTTTCACGAATATCTGGGTGGTGATGCCTTTTACTCATTGTTGTGTGGTAAATTATTTTACAATCCAAAGGATTATTGTTGGAATTTGAGGGTGATGCCTATTTCACAAAATTGGGAATTGAAGCCTATTCTAAGGTAATTGGATGATGATGCTCATTACTTATAAGAACTTATTGTGGGGATCTAGTGGTGGTGCATGTTCCAAGGTAATTGGGTGACGATGCTCGTTACCTTTTTCTAGTTGAGTTAGGGTAGTGATGTCTCTTATCTTTCTTTTAGGTGTGGATGCCCATTAGTTTGTAGTGGTGATTCCAAGAATCTTATTATTTATCTTATCTATCTTCTCATATTAATATGTATACTTTTTCATAGTTGTGAACCATAATTTGATTTCATGACATATGAGTTCAATTATCTTTAGATAGTGAATATAATAATATTAGTAGTATATTTTTGATATCCACTTAGATATAATCTTTTCACTTTGTTGATCATGGCCTTGATACCTTATTGCTGTCAATTTTTAATGATTTCCCAATTTATTGTTTATAATCACATAACAACTTTAAACTGACATTTTCCACTTATTCTTCTTTTGTGGGGTTGAGTTTCCAACCCATTAGGTGAAGAGAACTTGTAGAGTTTGACCTTGAACTTGTGAAAGAGTAGTTGTTGATAGGAGATAGAGTTGAAGGGGTTGGATTTCCCTCTCCATACCATCAAGGATAGCTTGGGAAATAGCTTTAGTGTATGTATCCACCCATGTTGGAGCTGATCCTTGCAATCTTGTAAAGTTGTGATAGTATATTATTTTATTCTATTGCTAAACTTTAATGTTTATAAATCAAAGTTATCTATAATGGAATATGCACCCCTTCATCAAAAATTGTTGTAGTTTTCAACACATGGAGTGATCCATCTATTCAAATGATTAATGAGTGATGCCCCTCTCATTTCCTACCTATCATAGATAGTGTAATCAGTTAATCCTACTCTTTCAACATTTTCTCCCATGATTTTCTTAGAACCCTCATCTCATATGGAAACTCTCTAGATGACATGCCTAACCTATAATATACATAGATTATTTATGATATTTATTTTACCCACCCAAGAAAATCTTGTGAAGAAGCTATCTTGACAGTCACATAAAACATAAATAAAAAGGTAAAATGTTTAACTTGGTGTCACCACCTAATTTTATTTGTACAATAAGGAAAATGGGGTAATGCATTTAAATCAATAGGAAAACACAAAAAAACCTAATTTTTACTCTAATGGAGGGGAGCATCAAGAAATGTTAGAAAGAATGACCAAAAATCAAATTCAAAAATCTTGTTATAAATGGGGAAGGTGATAGCACCCCTACATCTCCTGATATCTCAGTATTGAACCCTTTCCTCATGATCTCGACTAAAAGTAGTATTTCATTTTATTAATGAAAACAAAATGATAAGAAAAGTGACAAAAAGGGAACTTTTGGTTTGCAGATCTTTGGGACTGAAGATGTATGTGGCTTTCCTTTCATTATCCTAAAGATCCTAATTTTTAGGTGTCAGGTCCAAATCACCTCAAGATATCCCATGATAGAGATTCATCCTGGGTGGTTTGGACTAATGTATAGAAAAAGAGAAGACTATTGAGAAATTATTCCAAATAAGTAATATTCAATCAATTTTTAAGAAATAAAATCAAGAAGAATCCAAATTGCATCACATAAGAGCATATTTGAGTTATTAAGTTGATAGGCATGATTAATTTCATAAGCAAGTATGAACATATCAGAAAAGAGAAATTATAATCAGATATGAACATATCAAAGTAGTTATATTATTATTATGTGGCCTATTAAAGTTAAGAGAATAGTTTTTCTAGAGAAAGTATCCTCTAGTCACTTAGCATATTGAAAGTATATGGGGAAATAGTTGTCTCTCTATATTCAAGAGGGTCAAAAGGGGCTCGGATTATGATGGCTATGGGGGTATTTATAGGATGGAATTAGGGTTCAAGGGTTTTAGGTGGAAGGTTCTGGAATAGGCATGCAATAGTGATCTACATGGTCATCCAATGTAGAATGCTTGATTCCACCATGTGGCACACCCTGGAGGTTTGTGCAGTTCTACCAAGTGCTCTAGCAGGATAAAGCCTGTATTCATACATGATATTTATAGTCTTTTCTAGGATGTTTAGGAAATTTCCAAATAGAGTCTATTTAGATTGCATGACTGAGGTACATATGGAATACAAATTAAATAAAATAAACAAAGTAAGACAAAGGGGTAACTTTTAAGGACATTCTTCCTTATATTTGAAAAATATGGATTTTTGCAAATATAGTGGTAATTGCATATCTGTAGGATTAAAAATGAATAATTTTCAAGATAAATCAATTGGGAAATTTATGGTAAAAGGCTCATAAAACATGAATTAAAGGACAAATTCCACTTCAATCTAGAGAAAAATACCTTTTCATACAAAAAACTCCAAATCATGGAAAATGGACGAAATGGGTAAATTGAATAGGTGGAAAAATTCTAAAATTTGCGGAACAAATGGAATGAATTCCATGATTAGCCAGAAGTCAAACTTTATTATGATGTTTTTTGGTTGAGTAAGAAAAATGGGGTGTAAATAGTTTTCCCCTCTCAAGGGGAGGTTTGAGGTAAGAGTGAGAATTATATGCTTGAGACAATTTTGACCCCATTTTTGGTCACGAAGGCCAAAACAGTGAGATCTATCAAGGGTGTTTCAATAAAACTCATGAAGGGTGAAAAATGTAGGTGACTTCTTTTCCTTCTAAGGTGATGGTTAACATGTGATAACCATTCATAGAGAGTGTAAGATTGGGTACATGTGATCATCCAGTGATAAGTATAACCTCCACAACCAATGACTATACCCAACCCATCATATGTCCCCATAGTATGTCACTAAGCTATAGAAGAAATCTGATCCTCCTAGCTTCAAAGGCATCTCTTTCATTTCTCTAATTATTATTCATGATACATCACATTCTCTCACTAATTCATGTCATGGAAAGGGAAAGGTGAAAGTGAAAGCAATTATTGAAAACAAAAGGGGGGGAGTACAAGAAATTTCTTTTCCTTCTAGGGATGACTTAGGCAGATAAAAAATCATAAAAGTAATATGGTTACATGCTATTAATCATTAAAAAATAAGAGTAGATTCTATAACCAGTGATTGTAACCAACTACTCATCTGTCCCCTAAGAGTGTTGTCGGTCTATTGAAGGGATCCAATCCTCCTTGCTTCAGGAGTATCTCCTCTATCACTTTAGTCCTTATTCAATACATGTATGATTCTCTCACAGACTAATGCCAAAGAGAAAGGTGGATGAAAAAGTGGGTTGGATAAGTTTGAGGTTCATCATGATGTATTCCATTACACTAAGAGTCTTTAATTGTGAAAGATCATGAAATGTACTTGAATTTGATTTTTTTTAAGTTATTGTGTTACTATATGATTAGATATCTGAGTGAGTTAGGTCAATTATGAGACCTAGAGGGTGGACCAATTTTAAGGACATGATCACATCCCTAAAAATGGTAAAAATGTGGAGAGTTGACAATGAAAGATAGGCCATTTTGAAATAAAAAGTGCCCATTAAAGATATGAATTGGAATTTAAGCCTATGACACCTACCAGATGTTGGACTGCAAATGAAAACTAGGTATTTATATAGAGTACGCCTTGTAATAGAAGAGAAGTTTAAAGGGTGCATACCCAAAACATGACATTATTTTATATGAATCCATTATGGTTTTACCTTTGGGCATAAGGCGTATATAATAATAAACATTGTGTACTTTTTGCATGGGTTTAATGCAGAAAACAAACGTGATGAATGGAAGTGTGAGGTTTGCCTCCATTATGTAGAGCTTAGATGTAGAAAAGAAGCATGATGAATGAAAACTTAATGTATAGAATAAACTTGATGAATGACAATGAAAGGTTTTCCTACTTTGCAGATGAATTTAATGCAAAAGTGAAAACATTATTTATCTTGAATGGGATTTTAAGTATGGAAATAATATGATTAAAGTTTATGATCCAGGACCCAAAAATATTGCAAATTGAAGCTATATTAGTTTAAGGTTGTAGTCAAAGACCCTCAAAGATTACCTACCAGATGTAGGAATTAAATGATGTAGTGCTTGTTTAGGGTAGGATTGGTTCTTAGAAACAAAGTGAGTTTTCCATGCCAGGTAGGGCTTAAGTGTGTCATTAAAAACATGTCTACCTATTTGTAGTAGGGCTTCTAGACATGACATAAATGAATGTCCTACTCAGGGTAGGAATTTGAAGAAAAAAAGTGAAATCCGTTCAAGATAAAACTTTATTTGTAGAATGAAAAATTAGTTGCCTACTCATGATAGGACTTTGGAACATGGTGCCTTCTCAAGGAAGGGTTTGGAAATGAGGTGCCTACTCAGGGTAGGGCTTAAAGTATATTGCCTATTCAATATAGGGCTTGGGAAAAATATGTCTATCCATGATGCCTATATAGGATAGGGTTTATGATGGTGAATGCCTACATAAGCTAGGGCTTTGTAGATGATGTCTATTGTACACATGGATTTAATAAAGGTTCCTATATGTTCATATGGTTTATCATAATGAGTTACCATTCAAATGCATGTCTTATTTGGGTGTGCCTACCTGAATGTAGGGCTTTAGTTCAGTGGGGGTGCCTATTAATGATAGATCCTGAATGTGTATGCCTATTGTAGATAGAACTTGGTTCATGAAGAATGGTTATTTGTTTCAAGGCTTTTCATTTTGTAAGATTCAATTGAGGTATTCCTATTTAGAATAGGGCTTTAGGGTAGATGCCTATTTGATCATAGAGCTTCAATTTGAATTCATACCTACACATAGGTATTTTGATAAGGAGGGATGCCTATTCAAGATTTACTCAAAATTAGCAGCATACCTGAGTATAATACTTTAAATATAGTACCTATGTCATTTAGTTTTGGCTTGAATGTCTACCTAGACATATGGATTTGAATATGGTTCATGTATGAGTTTAGTGTTTGTTCAAAGAAGAGACACCTACCATAATGTAGTCTTATGAAAGGGGTGCCTAACAAAATCATCAAAGGAGGTTCCTACATGAGAGTTTTGGGGTGCCTGCCTCGTGTAGGGATTTAATCACATTGCATATTTGAACATAGGGATTTTGGGAGAACTACCTACATGAATCTAGGGACTTAAAGAAAGGTCACTACTAAGAGTAGGACTTAAGCATGAAGAAATTCCTATTTAGGATAGGGCTCTTATGAAGAAGCCTACCAGGTAGGTCTTTGAAAGGCATGTCTACTTGATTATAGGTCTTTGTAAAGGAAACACATACTTGAATGTTAGACCTTATTGGGAGTGCCTAAATAGAATATGGCTCAAGTTGATACCTATATAAATGTAGGACTTTGACTAAAGAAGTTGCCTATATAGAATAGGCTTTTGTAAGAGGAGATGGCTATTTAAGATAGGGTTTTAGCATGGATGAATCAGGTTCTGATATGATCATGAGATTTTTCATTTAGTAATATGTACCATAATCCATGATCCAAGATCCTAGTGGTAGTTACTCTTTTGGGGGCATAAAGAGACTATCAAAGAGTGCCTACTTAGTCTAGGTCTTAGATTGTGTAGTTACATACCCAAATGTAGCTTTTTGAGAAAGGAAGGGCCTGTTCTAGATAGGGATTTGATCTAGATGCTTGTTGATAGCAGGTCTTAGGTGTAGGTGACTATCCAAGTGTACAGATTTATGTTTAGAATGAAAGGTTCCTATATAGGATAGGGATTTGAACAAGAAGCTCCTATTCATTATGAGGCTTTGAAAATGCTAAGTGCCTACTCTGAGTAGGGATTTTGAAAGTATAAATTTCCTATTTAGGATAAGTCTTTTTGGAGGGTGTCTACCTTGGTGTAGGGTTTTTAATCAGAATGCCTACATGGGTTATGACATAAAATCATGAATAGCTTCCTATTTAAGATAGGGATTCACAGTGAAAAGCCAATTAAATTAATATGCCTACTTAGGACGGGGCTTTAAAGGTCAAGATGCATGTTTGTGGTATAACTTAGAAACAAGATGTGCCTATTCAAGTTAGGGATTTGAACCAAGCTTCCTACTTAGTGTAGGGATTTAGAAGGTCCATGCTATTCAGGATAGGGATTTGACATGCAAGGCACCTACTAAGGTTAGGGCTTTATAATGAATACAAGGTTCCTACTCATGGTAGGAATTTAGAAAGAAATATGCTTACTCAGGGTATGGCTTGAGAATAAAAGGATGCCTACTCCAATTAGGGCTTTTGAAAATAAGGTGAGATTCCTACCCAAGGCATGGATTTTAAATGAAATAATGGCAATTCAGGGTTGGTCTTGAAATTATGAGTGCCTATTCAAGATAGGACTTTCAAACTTTCATGCCTACTTAAGGTTGGTCTTTAAAACAATGTGCCATCACTTCATTGGCGATAAATGTTTGAAGATGGCTTGTGCCTATGTGGGGTGCCTACCCATGGTGGGCTTGAGTGCATGTCACCTACGTAGCTTTGGGATTGAATAAGTGTGGTGCCACTCAAGGTAGGTATTTAAAAGTAGTGTTCCTACTCGAGGTAATGTTTGAATGTGGGATGGTACAATTTAAGGTGTTGATCCAGGACCCAAAGATGTTTACAAGATGATTGCAGAAGGTGGTCTAGTTTATGGTTTTAGTACATGACCCAGAGAGTTTAATTATTGGAGATGGTCTAGTTAAGGTCATAGGTACGTCTAGGACCCTAAAAGATTGGGAGAGAGATGCCTACTTAAGACATGGTTTGCAGTCTAGTTGAAGGTCTTGGTTCATGACCATGAAAGATTGGAAAGGCCCATCCAAAGATGTGATGGTGTTGGAGAATGTCTAGAAAAGTGTAGGACTTTTGACTCAAAAGAAAAAACTCAAATAGGAGTGATTCCACTTATCATGTGGTTGATGACTCCAGATCATGCTCTATTAATGAAGTTTGATGATCTGTATTGACTTTATAACTCCTTAGTTTTAACATCTCTAGAGGTAAGAGATCTCACTGTGAAGTAGTTGATGTTGGTAGCAGTCTGGAATCATGGTCCAACATATCACTCATTTTGCTTTGATGATCTGGTACCTGTGTTATGTTTCTAATAGGTATCCAGTTGCTTTGTGGGAGCAAACCAATGCTTCTTACTCGAAGGGTAGAGGATTGAAGTTGCTTTTTGGTTATCATAACCATATTCTATATCATGTTTTATTTGTTATTGGAGGAGTGTTTTGAGGAGACATGAGCTTATTGAATCTTAGTAGTCCTTCTATAGGGTCTTGGATTGGATGTCCTTTGTTGATTCCATATTGATTGTGTGAAGATAATGTCATATGTGTCCACTCAAGTGTTAACTTCCTACCTAAAAGAGGCCACATTAACTAATAAAAGGTAACCCCCATTTGTAACATACAAAAATCTAGCTTTTGACTCTGAAAACCTAATCCCATGGATAAGAGATCGGTATGCTTGGTTCTTTAGTTTTGATAAAATAAGATTAAAAGTTATGTATTAATGAACATTGGTAATTCATATAACATATTATGTGGTATTAAGTTCTATAATCAACATCACATATCATAACAAACTCATATTAACATAATAACTTAATTATGTGGTAACATGTAGTAAATCCACATATGTTTATTTTACTAACTGAAATGCTAATAATGGCTAGAATATGTTTAACAAGAGGTATAATATTCTTTGAAATAAGAATTGGTGTTTCTATGTACATAAATATGAATAATGTACCATTATCTAGATAAATATTCATATAATGGACTTAATGGGTTAAATAAGAAAATTTGGAAATTTGTGCATAATAATATAAAGTAACTCTTTTGATAACAATATGAAGTTAACGTGGCTTGATTAAATGAATGTTGATGATAATTATGTAATAATATGATAAATATAATGGTGACGAGTCTAATTATATTAGAACTCATAAAAGGAAATCTCAAAACCCATATCTCCAAGAAAAATTGTGTTCCTTGGGTCCCATTTAGTTGGGTTGCCAAATTTCACATCAGCTGAACTATCCTAACTATCCTAATTTTATTAAGAAAAGAAAAAATAAGTTAAGGCAAAAAACATTTAGTAAATTGTTGAATGACTCCAAAAATAGAAACTAAGCATATGTTCAGCTTCTACACATCCTAGTTAGCTTAGCTAAAATTTTTTGCTTTATTTGAGACTTATTTGAACCCTCACATAAAATAGGAGAGATAATGCTAAATTTTAAGTATTTAATATTCATAGAATTTAATTTGCTCTTGCCTTCCTAATGTCTTAGACATTTTCAGTTATCATGCTTAGTCCCTTCCTTTATTCATTTTTTTGCAAATGCCTCTAGGCCATCAGATGCTAATCTATCAAACACTATGATTTCTTCTTCATTGCCTTATTTCCATTTTCGCAGACAATGGTGAACGCTATTGCTTCCCAATTTCCTCTCATTGATATCTCTCGCTTATCTTAGTGATTTTTGGTGATTTGTTCTCCAAAAAGTTTGCCATTTGATTCCACACCTATCCATACCTATTTTGAGCCCTAACTTTCCTCTTTGAAGAAACCCCTAATTTTCCATAAATCCCCTTATAGTCATGGTCAATTGTAGCCTTCCTCTTTGCCTTGCACCCCTATATATCTACCACACCATTGGCCCTCCTTAAACTCTTATGCATCATCAATTTGGTCTAAGGACGTGTTTTTGGCTACCACAAACCTCATCTACACCACAAGTTATGCCGTCTTCCCCTAAGCATCTCTGACCATTGTAAGCCAATAGAATTTGCAGTAAGCTTCCTTTCCCCCCACATTTCTTCCAAGTGTGAATTAGTCTACTTATGAATTCAAATCATTGTTCCCACATCTCAGTTTTCTAACAACTACAATAGAGTTTTTGAGCTTTTTCCACTCTTACTTGTTAGCGTGCTTCTCTATTTTCTCTATGACCTCACGAGATCATATTGCACATTCATCATGTTGTGTTTTCCTCTAAAATTTGTTCTAGATCCTTGTTTCTTCTCACCATGTCTTGAGGTGTTGTGGATGGGTCATTGCGATTCTTAGCCTAAAAAAATGGATTGCCAGATCTGTTTGACCTTGGTGGTCTCGTTAGGGAAACTTCCAATGTTGCTTGGTTGATGTCTCGAGTTGGGTATCTCACCTACATGCATTAATGAATATCTGGGTGTGCGTGAGTCGAAGAGATCAACAGAGGAAGATGGTTGACTGTGATTTCTTGGCCCTCTCATTGATTCTTGTTTTCCTTTTGGACGAGGACACGCCATGCCCTTAAAGTTCTGCTCCAAAGCCAAAACCCAACCATCAGCTTTATCCACCATGTTTAGCTCACTCTCACCCTTAAAGTATGGTGGTTGCATCTTGATGAAATCTGGGAGGGTGAACACCTTTGGTTTGGATGCAACAACTACAACATTGGAAAGTTGCCCCACCAAGGTAGTCGAGAGTAGCTAACACAACATGGTCAACTCTTGCTCAGGGGTCAGAAGAGGGGTACCAACATGGGCAGTAGAGATTGTCCCATTGTTAGAGGGAGTCACTAGAGTGTCTCGGTTGTCGGTATTGTGGGATGTGGCCCCAAAAGTGGAGTTGCTCATGTCTCCAAACAAATCTCCCTTACGAAAAGATGAGGGTATGACATAAGATATCAAGAGTAGGTAGCAAGGATGACTAAGGCTACTATCGCCTCTAAGCATAATATTTCAGGCAGTCAATATCAACACAGGCCATGATGATATCATATGGATCTAGGAGTCTCCGTAAACCAAGCTAATTGTACGGAGGAATATATTGCCAGCCCCCAGACCCTGATCCTTTCTAGACACCCTTGCTTTCAACTTATGCCTTAGTAGTTTCCCAACATGCTCTTATAACACATTGTAAAGAATGAGGTCACCTCCTTACTAAAATTTAAAGGAAATACAAAACATCCACTTTTTCCAAGAAGAATAGACCGTGTGGAATGTATGTATAATATTCCAAGTAAATAAGCATGATTTAGATACATATAAAATGTCAATAGCAGTGGAAGAAACTAGTTATTAAATTGCTTATGAACTCTTGTTCACTAAATAAGTTTCTTTTAAAAAGAAAAGAACTTAAAAGAAACTATAGGATATAGCAACAAGCAACCTAGTCATCCTTGAAAGCAAAACTTGAATCTACTACTCCTCAACCTGGTTCTTTTGGCCTTGTTCAACACCTTGATCTATCCATGGGTGGTTGCGAAAAAACCCAGCAAAAGGGAAAGAAAAATAAGGTATGTGTCAGAGAAAAATGAACAAAAACAAAAACAAAAACATAGAAAACTATAAGGAAATAGGGCTAAAATTTCACCATAAGATGAAGAAAGTCAACAAAATGAGGCATAAGTAAATAGATGCTTGCCATAACAAAAATAGTAAAAAGGTTGCATGCATGATTATAATTGACTACTTAAACTACATAGGATTGAGGCACCTACCTAACCTCAACCAATAGGTGAGGGAGAGTAACACATTCCAATCACCTATAAATTTTCTATATTGGGGAGAGTAACACATTTTCCAGGTTGAATCTACACATGCCCTATCTATGGGTGGTTGTACAAAAGTACCACTTTTGGTTTAATAGTCTAATAAAATCAACGTGCTAACAAACATGGCAAGTAAAAGCATCAAGTAAACATAGACATTGAAGTGGGGTACAAAACCCAAGAATAAACATTAAAACTGATTTTGAGGCAATTATGGTTAAGGAATTGTCAAAAGGAAAATTAGGGTTTAATGATAACCTCATTAAGGAAATTAGGTTAAGTTACATATTTTCCCAACTTAGGTGTAAAGAAAGCACTTATCTTTGCTTAAGAGATCCAATTACTCCTTCTTCACTACTTTAATCGATCCCAAAGATTGATCTCCCATTTTCAATGTTTAAGCATGAATTAGGGTTTACTCATGTATAAAGACAAGGAAAACCTAAATTTTGGACTTTTCAAACAAAACCTCATTTTGACCCTAAAATGATCACCATTGTCTTAGTTAGGTTTTTCTAATTAAGAAAACATATAATTTTATGTATTTTGAAGATATGGACCTTTAGATGTATTTTTAGTGATTTTTAATGAATTAATTCATTTCCCAAAAACACTTTTTTGACAAACTCAAAATCATGTGTTGAAATTATTTTTATTAGAAAGTTGGGTTTTTTATATTTTGTAACATATTTTATTTTTAATTTTGGATATATGGATAATTAGTTATGATTTTATGAAAATCAACCAATCAGAAAATGCCACGTAGGAAAAATTGATCGCAAAGCACCAAAGTCGAACAAAGAGGGGACCCACAATGCTGACTTGTCCCAATCATATCAGTCCAAGTCAGGAGTCAAAGGCGCAACCTTGACTCGTCCCAAAGCAACTAAAGACAGGCGAAAGACACTTCTGCCCTAAGGTGGAAAACGAAGAGAAAAAAGAAGAAGTAAGGAGGGCAGAATAGACAAATCACATAGGTAATACATCCCCCTCATCGTGCCAACCCATGGATGATGAGAACAACTTGCAACTTGGGCAAAATCACAATACATGATGAAACTCGACGTTCATGTTATCAAAAGAAAGAGAACAAGAAACCGAACTCATTGGTACCTACAGTTTGGTCGAAGGTGAAAAGGAGAGAGAGGGTGATCCTCCACAAGGTCGGGAACAAATTCTGATCACCGATGAACAAGCATAAGAGCATAAGTGAAATTTGAGGCACAATTGAGTCGCAAGGGAACCCAACAAATCTCAGGTAGGGGTATTTATATGTGGGGTTTAGCGTTTAAGCAAAGAGGGTAGAGCCTGGTCTCATAAGGAGACCACAATTTGGGTTTTCTCAAAATAATCCACAAACCCCCCACAAAGTATGGATCAACCTATGCGGAATCAGATAGGGAAACAGGAGGAGAAGAAATCTCGAGAAAAGGTTGAGTAGAGAGGAAGAATTCATAATTTAAAAATCGTACTGAAACTGACCTATTTTCAAATTCTATCGTGAGCTAGACGAAGATGGGGGACCATCAGATCATTGGTCAGTTTAGCTGATCGCATCTGGGTTGTCCATTGACATGAGAAAAAGAAAATTAAAAGAAAAATATCATGTGACAAGAAAATGAAATCCTAAACCAAATAGGAGTGTGGGTACATTAATTTCTCTTTTTATCTTTCCTCATTTGAAGGGGAAAACATGTTCCAAATTTAATAAAAAATTACACCCTGAATGATTTTGAGGTGTAGAATTCGAATTTAAAAATTAGTTTTGCCTTTTGGGAACTTTTAATGGGTTCAATAATTAAAAATTCATTTTATCTTTCCTCCTTCTTTAATGGTGATTAGATTCCCTAAATTTGATGAAACTTCACCCACAAGTCACCCTAAGTGCCTTGGATAAGAATTTGTCATTAATTTCACATGTTGGGATTTTGGTCATTTATTTAATATATAGAAGGTTGTACACACTCTCTCTCTCCTAATTTTACCCTTAAAACAAATATTCTCCAAATTGAGTGAAAATTCACCCAAAGGTATATTTTATTATGTAGAACATGAATTTGTCATCCATTGCTACTTTGGAGTCATTAAAGACTTTATTTCATATTTTTAAGTTATCCCCTATTTTCCCTTTCAATAATTACAATTATAATTACCAATTTTCCAAAAGTTGTAAAACTTATCACCCAAGAAATCTTATAACAAAAGGAAATGAACTTAGTTTTATAATTATCTTCTAAGATCCACTTTTATACTTTTTTGGCAAATTATCCTTATTTTCACTTAATGGGAAAATAAATTCATTTATTATCACATTATCCTCACCTTAAGGATTTTTTTTCTCATTTTTCACATAAAAGCTATAGAAACTTCTAGATCAATTTTTCATTTTATTCTTATCTCTCTTAAGTGGTCATTTTATAAATTAAACCCATTAGTAAACATTCATTGAGATATTTGTGCTTAATTCCTTACAAAGTAAAATATTGGGAACAAATGTACAAAAGACCTTAATAATTTCCACAAATTCAACATTTAGTACATAAAACATAGAAAATCTCAGGAAAAGGTTGAAACTACTATTATACATGGATTTTAGTTCATTACACAACATTATATGCAAGTTCAAGCATTATCACTCATACCCATTTTAATACTAAATTACTAGGGTTTTCAAGAAGTCATCCTTGGTTCGACACATCATAAGAATCATATCATTTAGTAATCCAATCTTGATGCAAATGAGTTCATTAGGGATACTCACAAACATGGAAACCCTAGTTTCCATTTTCACATATTTCATTCATCAAATATAAGCATACATTGATTAATTAACTCATGTCTTCGATCCTTCAACACAAACCCTAAATAGGGAATATCACCACCTCATACTGATCTTATGTATATATCATATTCAATTTCAATATGACTTAACAAAACTCTTTTATAATTCATTATAATACAATTCAAATATGATTCTATACATGTCAATTCAATTCCCAAGCATATCGACCATTGGGCTGATTTTTAGGTAATATTCACATGAAATAGCATAGTCATCTATTCATAGGATTTTCCATGGATCCTCAATCAATATATCAGGAACTAGTCTAGTTATCAATGAGAAATAATAAAAAATAGTAGAATTTTATCCCCTAATATCTTTGGAAATCAATATCCAATCATATATAGATACACACAAGGTTTCTAATTATTTTAGTCGGATAGAATTAGTCTTTCAACATGAATACGAAGCTTAGGAGGGAGAGAAACACTCAGCTAAGGTGACAACACCTTAAAAATGTAGGTCAAACTCTGAATTTCTAGAAATCCAATCAAACTCTAGAAACTGAATCCATTCCTTTCTCCTTTCAACCCAGAAAGCCTAGAAATTGAGATTAGAAGAGAAAGAGCGAGAAAAAGAGATGATTTGATGTGATTTTGAATCAAATCGGAGGAGGGATAGAATCCTGACATGTGAGCGAAGATTCACAATGAAAGACTATGCAAAGAAGCTAAAATTACTTGATTTCATCATATCTCAGATAGCGGGACCCTGGGTCAACATCACCACCACTTTCTCTTGTCAAAACTGTAGATCTCTTATCTCTCTAAGATTCATTTCTCTGGAATGGATCATGAAATATGATAGATCCTAGTGTGTTAGGCTGATTATATAGGACAATTGAGGTGCTTGGGTAATTTGCACATTGGTCCCTCACTATACTTTCTCTTATTCCAGCTGAATTTTCTATCATTAAATGTGTTATTGTAAATCATTTACTTAAGAGGACAAACTTCCTACAAAAATTATGTGAAATTAAAATGTTTTTTATCATTGAGTTTAAAAGCTCCGATTAAAATATCAGATCATGTAGAGTTATCAATAAATATATACAAATCAAATACCACACTGCTATATTGCAGTCTACAACATGCACAATCGAGTTACAAACTCAGTCGACACCCCTCTCTATAGAGATCAAACATCATCCAAAAATTACTCAAATTTAACAAGATGTCTATAAAAATATATAAGTCAATTACCACACTGCTAATTTCAGTGTGAATACATGTTTGGATGAGTTTGTCCTAGGCTAACTCGACTGACAAACAGATCATACAAATATTAAAAAATTATGATATTTTACATAAGTGCTCACATTTAAGTTATTCAAATGATATCCAATCTCAAATTAAATTAGAGTTGTATATAAAATACTAAAAATAATTTAGTACACTAATATATTCATCAAATTCTGTATTCATATGCCATCAAATCCTAATTTAGGCTGATTAGGGTTTTCAATTCTGAAACCCTAATTCTCTGAATAAAGTATGATTAAATCTTATCATTAGATTCAAAATACTAAAATTAAACTACTATCATTAATCAAGCTTTAAACAATGATAAGTCTGGTTAAGCATACAATCATCCAAGTAAACCCTAATTATGACTAATTTGAAAATGGGTCATTACACTTACAACCTTACATGGCCATGTGACCCTGATATTCTATAATTACGGGACACAATTTTCTAGTTTCCTACTCAAAATTTCTCATGGCTTGCTTCCATTTCAAAACCCAAAAAGAAACAAATTTCATGTTCTTTTACCTTTTGTACTTCCACAAAACCTCACAAATTCTGCACAAGAACATGGTTCATTTTTTTATGGTTTGGCATTATATAGATTCATGTAGGTATAAAAGAAGAGTGAAGAGAGGTGCATAAGGAAGTCGTATCTTGTCTATTCAACTTGAGACCCTTTTATTTATTTGTTTGTAACTACATTGATTGCATTTTTAGGTATGCACTTTGCCATCTTATCTTGGTGGTATGTGTTGGGAAATATGCTACAGAGTAGGCAACGAAATTTAAAATTTTACTACCATATTCCCCATAAATAGTAGATTGCATCAATAATTAAAATGCAGGAAGGATGGTTTATGGGATATACCTGGTCCTGGAGAAAGTCTAGTGACAATCCTCATCATTGTAGATGCACAACTCTGAATCCTAGTTGCATTGGAACATTCTAACTACTGCTCCTAGTGGTCGACATCATAGGCTACAGCCACGAACGCCATCTTCTTCAGTTGCTCCTCTTATCACAGACTGTCGATTGCCATTGTCCTCTGAGCGGCAAACAATGACTTCCCACCTCTATGGTTGTCCACACGGACTGCCTAGAACTCCTGTCGTCGTGCTAGAACAATCAGGAAGGATCCGTCCCTCCCGTTGGTGTACTAGTCACCAACTTGCTCTCCCACAAAAACAATCTCAGTCGCTCTCTCCTTTGACTATCCCTTCCTAGTCGGGTAGCACTTGCTTGGACTCTCGTGGTTACCACAACCAGAGAGGAAAATAGTTGTCATAGGAACTGATTCTTAGTTTTCTGTGTTGTGTTCTGAGAAGCCCCTAATACCCCTCTATTTATAGTAGAGGCCAGGGTCAAGGTTCCCAGTTGCTATCTGATGCAGGATTAATGTGCGGGAGTGGAAAGGACCAGAAGAACTCAAATTTTCACAACAAATTTGGAAATTGCACAACCTACAATAGTCGAAACAGTCGTTTAGCTCAGCCAGACGGTCATATCACACTACAAATGACTGTTTCATAGTTTTTAGTTGTGAACGAATTTGACAAATCAATTCCCATCAATGTTAGACATTGATTTCCTTGTTCAACAAGTATTTCTCAAGTGAAACAAATAGGGAAACAACTGGAACCTTCCCCCGAATGAGATGGACCATCTCACCCATATGAGACGAATGTCTCGATTCACCCAGACAGTCGTCTGGTGACCCGAGTCATACCCATCTAGATGGGTCAGTTCGATCCTTAGCTAAATTCAACTCACAACCGGCCCGACACCCAGACACCCGTCTCAACTCTTGAGACAGTCGTTAGACACTTCCAAACAGTCATCTCAACACTTGAGATGGGCATTTGGTAATGATTTTAGTCTATTTGTTTCCTGAATCATATGCCTAAACACTTTAGTACTTAATTCAACTATCATTCGAGATCTGAACTCCTCTTCTAGGTGAAGACCTATGTGTGTGATCCTATAGGTCCCATATTACGGTGGCAGTGAGTATCCATAACAACTTATGATATCAAAAGGAAGCCCTATGGTTCTGGATAGAAAACCTACCCATTGTGTGTAGAGATGATGACGCCATAGACAGTATTGTCAACAGCTTTGGGAAGTTGGTCCTTGTATCGGACTGGATGAGACACCAAGATGACATCTCCGGTATCTTAGTCCTTCTGGAATCTTTTAGTGAGGACGTGCCTCAATATGTTGCTTTTGACTTATGGAGATCGTAGATCAGACGTGATGTTACAGATAGTCGCCAGAGGGAGCCCTAGATCGAGCCTCTTCTCGAGAACTGAAATTGGGGAGGAGTTAGGCATTCCAATGGAGGCGTTCTCTATCCATAGAACTTCCTACGTTAATGAAGTTCAGCAACCGGACAAACCAGTGGAGACAGAAGCGTTGACAACCCAAGAGAATAAGGACGAGCAACCTTTGCATGCAGGTGATGACGAGCCCAATAGTGGTAGACAGCCGCAGAATTCAAGTCAACACAACAGATTTGTGATAGATGGTGATGGCAATAAGAAATGACTACAACTGAGTAGTATACAAGATTTCATCCACATTGGCGATGAGAGCAATAGACCAAGAACTAGAGGTAGCAGAAGTAGACCTTTTACTCATCTACTCTGTGAGGAGGGCACTTCCTACCAGTTTGACAGCCGGGAAGATGGACATCGTACTCACGGACATAGAAGAAGACTTCCTGAGGGAGAGTCTCCTTTCTCGGATGATGAGTGGGAGGACAGTGGAAGGGGAGGTTGCTGATTGAGAAGTTTGCTGTGTTGTGATCTTAGATCCAATCTTATGGACTCTAAAATCCTTTTCTGGAACATTAGGGGTGCGGCAAACAATAAAACTAGAAAGGTCCTGGGCAGACTTTGTAGAAGACACTCTCCGAAGATTGTTTGTATTGCTGAACCTTTCCTCCATGCTATAGCTGCGGAGGAGCTGCTTGACATCATTAGGTTAGACTGGACGGCCAGTAATGAGGAGGAAGGAGGCAAGCTTTGGATTTATGTGGACAAGGCGCTTAACCCATCTGTGGTTCGGATGCATAGACAACACTTAACGCTTAAGCTTAGTGTGGAATCTAACTCTAAGTTTTTTGTTACTATGATTTATGCGAGCTGTAATCAGGTGAATAGAAGGAATCTCTGGGAGGATGTTATTGACCTTTCTACCACGATTGGGGATGCATGCTGGCAGATCACTGGGGATTTTAACATCATTAGAGATAATGTGGAAAAGAGGGGAGGTCTTGATAGAAGCTTTCAAGAAATTATGGAGTTTAACTCTTTCATTCATGATGTGAATATGAGAGAGGTCCCCTTTCAGGGTAGTAAATACACCTGGGTTAATAAGCAATACGGTACTCCTACCATCCGGGAAAGATTGGACAGAATCCTCCTTAACGAAGCCTGGTGTGCGAAGAATCCTCATGCGAGTTCCTTTCACCTTACCCGTTACAGGGTTTCGGACCACTGTCCAATTCTATATCAGCCTGGGACCAGGAGGATTTTCAATGGCAGAAGAACCTTCTCTTTTATGCAGATGTGGTTGAAAAATGAGGGATGTCGTAACCTTATCAATGATATCTGGGATGAGGTTTCGTGGGGGAACCCGTCCGAGACTTTCTACTATAAGCTCAAGATGGTTAGAAAGGCCCTTAAGATTTGGAGCAAGCAAACTTTTGGGGACATTGATCAGAGGAAGAAGGATTTGGAAGATTTTGTTTATACTACCCAAATAGCCTTTGATGAAAATCCTTTGATAGAAAATGAAACAAATCTCAGAAAGGCGGAATACGAGCTTCAAGAGATCCTTGATACTGAAGAAAGCATCTGGAGAGAAAAATCTAGAATAAGCTGGCTGAATGATGGAGAAAGGAACACTAGATTCTATCATGCTATCGTCAAGGCCAAGAGAAAGCATAACAGTGTCTGCTGCCTGCTGCTCGATGATAGATTGAGATTGGAGGACCCCAGTGAGATCGCAAAGCTCGCAGCTGAGAACTACAGTGGTTTTTATAAGGATTGTTCTTTATATGAGGAAGATGTCCTTGCTGAGATGCTGTAGTCTATTCCAGAGAAGGTGTCTATGGATGATAACAACTCCCTCACCACGATTCCTATGGAGGAAGAGGTCCGTCTTGCTCTGATGCAGATGGATACGCATACAGCCCCGGGACCAGATGGTTTTACCGTTCCCTTTTACATCGCTATGTGGGAAATGATTAAGAAGGACTTCATGATGATGACCGAGATGTTCTTCAAAGGCCTTGTTTGTCACCGAAGCTTATTTTGCTGTAGAATTCTTATCATTCCCAAGGTTGAGAATCCTACAAAGATTGAAAAAGATTTCTGTCCTATATCCATTGAAAATGTTGCCCTGAGAATTCTAGCTAGAGTTGTTAGCAATAGAATGGCGCAGCTGATGCCTTCCATTATTTCTGAGGAACAGGCGGCGTTCATACATGGCAGGGAGATCACTCACCACATCAGGATGGCCAAGGAGTTAATGCATGATATTCACCATGGTGGAGAGTAGCCTAACATGATGGTCAAGTTAGATATGTTGAAGGCTTTTGATAGAATTGAATGGTCCATTCTCAAGAAGATCATGGGTCATTTTGGTTTCTCGGAGGATTTATGTATGTTGTGCCTTAGTTTCTTCTTGTATGCATGGGCTACGGTCTCCATTGGGGGTGAGTCTGCAGGTTTCTTTCCCATGTTCAGGGGACTTAAGCAAGGGAATGCAATTTCCCCTTTCTTGTTTATTATCTTTGAGGAACTCCTTAGTAGATATATCCATTACGTCGATCATATTCACAAGTTGGAGAGATTTCAGACCAGAGGCAACGGGTCTGCTCCTCTTTTCCTTCTTTATGCGGATGATGTTGTGATGTTCCTTAATGCTCAACCAGACTCCTTGCAATGAGTACAACAGATTATGAAGTTTTATGAAGCAGCCTCTGCGCAGAGGATCAACCGTTCCAAATATATATGTACGGTGGGCAGTAAGAGTGACGAGACTATCTCCAACATTGCAAATATCCTTGAAATTGACACCACTGCGGATTCCTTTCCTTATCTGGGAGTAACCATTAGAGTGGGTAGATACACTCTTAATGACTTTGAGTTCCTGTTCCAGAAGATCAAGAAGAAGATGGCTTCTTGGAGATCTAGGATCCTTTCCTTTGCTGGTTGGAGGCTGCTTATAGCCCATGTTCTTTCGTCGACGACAGTCCACACTGCTGCTGCCATTGGTATTCCTTGCGGGGTTTCTGATCGTATTGATGCCATTCTTGCTCACTTTCTCTGGGCAGACCGAGAGAATCACCATCATAAGGTGTGGGTATGTTGGAATAAGGTAGCTAAGCCTGTGGAATTCGGTGGTCTGGGCCTTTATAATACAAGAATCATTGACAAAGCTTTCATGGCCAAGGCGTGCTGGGAGATTCTAGCCAGGGACACGATCTGGGCTAGATTCTGTAGAGCTAAATACTTGAGCAGGGCGATCAGTAGATCTGCGTCTTACCCGCACAATGTAAGATATAGAGACTCGGCGTCTCCTTACTGGAAGCATATATGGAACATGTTCCCTTTGATTCTTCCAAATTGCAGATGGCGTATTGGGAAGGGTCTTATTCTTTTCTGGGACTCCTTATGGTGCGACGAGAGGCTTTTTGATCATGCTTTGCACACCAGTGACCATAACCATCAGTTCCTTGTTCGTGATTTTTGGGTCCCCAATGAAGGATGGGATTGGATGACCTTGAGACAGCTCCTTGACGAAGATGACATTCACCTGATAGAGAAGGCTGACCAGCAGATCACGGTAGATGATGATCAACTCATTTGGGGTCCGGAGTTGACGGGCATGTTCACGGTTAAATCCGTGAAGAGGATACTGACTATGAATCACAGTGATGCTCCCTCTGATGCTCAGAAGATCTGGTACCTTGATGCTCCAAAGGCCTGTTCGCTCATCTGGAAGATCATCAACCTTGCAATTCCGACTGACGATAACATAACTAGATGTCATATTGCTATGGCATCTAAGTGCGAGTGCTGCGAGGAGCCTGTTAGTGAAGACTTGGATCATCTGTTCTTTCATGGTCAGCTTGCTGCTAGTTTCTGGAACATTTTTGTGCACATTACTTCTAGAGCTCGTCCTTATAACATAACCGATCTTTTGGCTTTCTGCTCGAACGGGAGATCTTCTATTGTTATGGTTTGGATTACTGCTTGCCTTGCTACTCTAATTCCTTTCTATATCTGGAGATGGAGATGTCGTTCTAGATATGATGGTTGTAAAGCCCCTATGGACAGAGATATGATTTGCTTGACATCACAGATTAACTCCATGTTGAAGAAGCGGTGGTTCCGTGTCCTTGCGAAGCCTGAAGATCACAGTCACCTTAACCTATACGGCATTGAAGATCCCAACTATGCTCTTAGAGAGGTAAACCTCCTGAAATGGATGACCCCTGATATTAATTCCTTAAAGATGAATGTCACGATTGGTAGAAGCAAAGACTCTAATGGGTGTAACAAGTGGTGGATGGCTAGTATCATTAGAAATCATCGTGCAGCTGTTTGTCAGATTGCTAGAGCATGGTTGACAGCGAAGGACCATGCCACTGCGTTCCTTCAAGCTTGTGCTGTGGGGCTGAAGCTTGCGGAGAATCAATCACTGAGGATCGCAGTGGTGGAGATTGATGATGATAGTACCTATCATAGCTTATGGGGCACAAACTAGTATACCCTGGAGGCTGTATCGTGTTGTCAAGGAATTGAAGAGCTACATGGAGGAAGAAGGCATTGTGGGATCGCTCATTCACAGGGCTATTAACTCCATTCCCAGGGAGATTGGAAAGTGGGGCGTTCACAGTCAGAAGCCGATTGTGATATCCGATCCTAGTAGATTGCCAGTTAGAATCCGTGGTATGGCTATTCTTGAGAAGAACTACACCCCATACGTGGTGTTGCGATTCAAGCATCCTTGATGGCTTCTCTTTGGGCATGTGAGCTTCGAGGGGTCTGTCTTAGTGTTGTGTTTGTGCACTCTTTGCGCATGTGAGCTTCGAGGTTCGAGTTTTCTTGTTTGTGTTGTTGTGTTGGTGTGGTTTGAGTTGGGGTTAGACCTACACTTTTCAGCAGGAGCTGTAATTGAATTATTTCCTTATGCTCACACGAGGAGGGTGAGACGAATAGATGACCTCCTGGCTTAATAAAAAAAAACTTATGATATCAAAAGCAAAGAGTGGTGCCTAGTCACACATCATTGCTATCCAAGTAAATAAAAAGTTGGGGAACAAATTCAACTTACACTCTGTGTATGGTGTTACAGTGTTTGTATAGTTCCTTTGCCACTGATATCTAGATTGAACTAGAGGCATGAAGCAGTCACCCTCATTATTATTCAATCATGTTTCTTGAACCAGAGTAGATTGTCTAATATATATGTAAGCTCAACTCATTGACTAACATGTACATGGCCATATATTTTCTCATTCTCGCTAATCAAGAATCCTAGGATATCATACTCACATAGAAGGGTCAAATCCCTTATCTATCACTTACAGTCAATCCCAATGTGTCAAAGCCACCAAACATCACCGTTATAACAACCCATGTCTTGATATTGCGTTTGATGATGTCAAAGTGCACCCAATGATATGTGTTGAGTGCAGTGATTTCAGGTTTAAGAACCACAAACACCACCATCTCTGTGAGACCTAACTATGACTTCCATGATGATGTCTTTCATGTGTCAGTCTCACAGTGGGTCTGTCCGACACGCTATTCACTAACATGTATCTATGTTCTTGGTTTGATATAGCCATATCATGACCAATGAGACTCAGTCATCAACCACCTCACACTCTGATCTTATGTGTTATTGTTTTCTATCAACCTTCCATAATAACAACCAATCAGGGACATAATGAGAATATATATGTATGTACTCTTCACATCTATATGATCCAATTTCCCATGTCTAATACTTAAAGACGTACGTCATTGAGTAATATTATTCTCTAGACATTTGTTATGTAATTTCATTATCTCATATCTGGACAAACAAAATAAATTGGAAGCTTGCCTTTATTAATAATTAAATCATTTATATTTATTCCATTACAATCATCACATGATTGGCTCACAGGTCATACATACCAACAATACGCCCTTATTAAATTTATAAAGGTCTTTTGTATGAGGTTTGTTAAGGGGGTGCATCCCCCCTTTTATCATCTAGACTTACTTCCTCTTTTTATGACTCATCTTTACTTTACAGAGTTGTTATCATTACCTCTAGTAACTTAATAACGCACTATGTAATTACCTCTGTCAGTACATGATTTTGTGGATGTTGATATCAGTTTTATCTATCTATCTATCTATCTATCTATCTATCTATCTATCTATCTATCTATCTATCTATCTATCTATCTATCTATCTATCTATCTATCTATCTATCTATCTATCTATCTATCTATCTATCTATCTATCTATCTATCTATCTATCTATCTATCTATCTATCTATCTATCTATCTATCTATCTATCTATCTATCTATCTATCTATCTATCTATCTATCTATCTATCTATATATCTATCTATCTATCTATCTATCTATCTATCTATCTATCTATCTATCTATCTATCTATCTATCTATCTATCTATCTATCTATCTATACAAGTAATATTTCTCAAAAGAAAAAAAATCTTCAAAGCGAGTTTTCCCACTTTTTTGAAGTTAAGACTAATAATACTTTTTTCTTCTCTACAATGTTATGTAATGCTTCTATAATTTTCAATCTTGATCTATCAATGTAATTTTGTCCCTATTTTATGTGACACTTCTATAATGTGCAATCAGTTTCGATCTTTCTCACGGTGTATGATGAAGAAAGCTATCACTCTCTATATGTCTTAGAAATAATTGATAAACCATCTTTTATAGTTGGCATTAAACACTCTGTTTGAACATTTGTAAGTTTGTGACCTTGATACGTGGGTGAGAAGTAACATGTCGAATGTTGTGTTGTTCTATTTTCATATTCAGCGGATGGTACTTCTATAACTGTTATCTATTCACACGAGGGGCCCGATTTTGCCAACTATTCAAAGGCTTAAACATTAGTTCCGTATAATAATTGAAAATGGTTCAGGCACATTATCTAAATTACAACTAGATAATAAAGTATCTAGACATGGGACTATTATTAGTCTACATTAGATTACAAGCTCATAGTAGAGACCGTCATTTAAGGTGGAACCTGTGTTGAAATAGTCAGTGTGATGTGTCATGTAAGACTTGGTTGTTAGGAAGTAGTGCCATGTATAGCGTGAGTCTGTTGTAATCCATTTTAGATCCTATAATTATGGATCTGTATGTTGTACCACAGATGTACATTACTTCTATATATAGAAGAACCACACAAACTAATAGAGTGTGAGTTCAGCTTCTTAAAACATCCTTACAACTGTTATCTTACTTTATTTATGGTATCAGAGCCACACCTCTGAAATCACTCATCTACCTCTTCCTAAGATATGCCATTAGGGAGCAGCTCATCCAGTATAAGCACAGGAGTGATGGGTTCTTCAGGCCTCCTTCCTACCCCAACTTTTGGCCACCTCATCACTCTGAAACTCACCGAAGAAAATTACCTACTTTGGAAGGCCCAATTCCTTCCATACCTCCGTGGCCAACACCTGCTGGGTTACGTTGATTGGTCTATTCCATGCCCATCGAAGTCGGTCACTCAAACTACCGAAAGTGGCGACAGTATAACCACTAATCCAAAATACTTAAAGTGGATTCAACACGATCAAATTGTTCTCAGCGCTCTACTTGCATCCTTGTCTGAAGGTGTTCTCGGGCGCGTGCTCTCTTTCTCCTCAGCACACCAAGTCTGGGAAGCATTGGAGCAGATGTTCTCATCTGTCTCAAAATCCAGAACCATGTAGATCCCCGTCCAACTCACAAATCTCAAGAAGAATGATTTGCCCATTGGGTAATACTACAACAAGGTCAAGATTTTGACGGATACAATGTCGTCATTTAGCCATGCACTAGAAGATGAAGAGATCATCTCCTACATGCTGGCCGGTTTGGGATCAGAGTATGACTCTCTGGTCACATCCATTACTACTTGTGTGGAACCTGTATCACTTACTGATCTATATGCTCATCTAATGAGCTTTGAAATGCATAAGGAACACTACACTAAAGGCTTGCATATCACGGATCCCCCTTCAGTCAACAACATCGCTCGTGGAAGAAGCCATGGTAGATTTGGACGTGGTCGTTATGGCAGGAACTATGGAGGCCGCAACAGAAATTCATCCTCTCCCACATCCCAGTCTTTCTCCAACGCACATCCCACCTGTCAGCTATGTCGAAAGCCTGGTCACAATGCACTAAAATGCTATTACCAGTTTGAGCAGACATACAAATGTGAGGAACATGCTACCAACTTAATGAGCTCACAACAACATCAAACTCCATTATATCCAGTTCATACAAACTAGAATTCTAACTCTGGGGTTACAGATCACATCACTGGAGAGCTTGATCAATTGTCTGTTCGAGACAACTATCAAGGCAAGGAGCCAGTTCACGTTGCCAATGGCACATGTTTGTCCATTGCCCATACTAGTCATTCTACAATTAAAACTCCTTTTTGCAAATTAGCTCTTCGAAATGTTCTCCATGTTCCACAATCCTCTAAGAATCTTCTTTCAGTTCATCATTTTGCTATGGATAACAAGGTCTTCCTTGAATTTCATCCCTATCACTTTTGTGTCAAGGACCAGGTCACAAAGAGTTCCCTTCTTCTCAGCCCATGTAGAGGTGGCTTGTATCCTCTTCCTCCTGCGATGATCGACTCAAATAAATCAGCCTTATCAAGCATCAAAGTTTCTCCAGATCTGTGGCATGCATACTTGGACACCCCTCGCCTGTTATTGTTCAACGTGTTATTAGATAATAATCTCCCTGTACTTGCTTCCCAAAACAAGAACATTGCCATCTGTAATGCATGTCAACATGCCAAGAGGCATCAACTTCCTTTTCCTTCTTCATCTAGTAATTCCAATGTTCCTTTGCAGCTTGTATTTTCTGATGTCTGTGGACTAGTTGTAACCACTGCTTCGGGATACAAATACTATGTTAGTTTTATTGATGATTTTAGCAAGTTCATCTGGATCTATCCCTTGAAATCCAAATCCGACGTTCTTGGTATTTTTCATCATTTCCAACAACATGATGAACGCCTCTTAAACAAAAAATTAATTTCTTTTCACTCAGATTGGGGAGGTGAATATCAAAAACTAAACCAACACTTCAAAGAATCAGGCATCAAACACCTTGTGTCCTTCCCGTACAGGCACCAACAAAATGGTGCAGCGGAGAGGAAACACTGCCACATTGTTGAGGTTGGCTTGTCTCTTCTCTCTCAATCTCATGTTCCACTCAAGTTTTGGGATGATGCTTTCACCACAACCTATTTTCTCATAAATCGAACTCCTAGTCGGGTCATCAACTTTGCCACACCTCTTGAACGTCTGTTGGGCACAAATCCTGATTATAGCATGCTCCGCACCTTTAGTTGTGCCTGTTGGCCAAATCTCAGGCCCTATAACACACATAAACTCCAATATCATTCCCTTAAATGTGTCTTCCTTGGGTACAATCCAATACACAAGGGCTACAAGTGTCTTCATCACCCTACTAGTCGATTCTATATCTCGCTAGATGCTATCTTTGATGAACATCTTTTTTCATTTCTTCATGACAATGCTGGGTCCAATACACACTCCACACTTCCATTTGAATCGTTTATCGTACGACCTATTCTCATACCCTCTCATCAAGAGAATGACCAAGTCTAGGCTGGTGATCAATCTCACACCCGTCGCACTATTGCTTCACCTAATAATTCAGCTATAGATCTCTCTGAGTCTTCTGGACAGGCTGATTCATCTGCCACTCCAGATGTGCCAGCTACAGATGTTGTTCTTGTGCCTAAAGAAGCTACTATTGGTGCATCCATTCCCACTGAGCATCCAAGGCACACCAGGCTCCATGATCATATTCAACAGCCTAAGCGCTTTACTGATGGCACTGTTCGGTATGATTCCCATTACAGACATGCTCTTACCGTTGCTGGATCTACTGCTCGAGAACCTGACACTCATCTTGACGCCATTCAAAATCCCCACTGACATCAAGCAATCTGTACTGAGCACTACACTCTTATCCAAAATGCTACTGGGCAGCTTGTTCTAGCAAAACCAGGCATCAATCTCATTGATTGTAAGTGGGTATATACAACAGGCACCCTGTGCTTGGTATTCTCGACTTAGTCATAAGCTTATTAAGCTTGGTTTTTGCCCATCTCAGGCTGATACATCTCTATTCATCTTTAATTCTGATGGGGTGACAATTTATATGCTCATCTATGTAGATGATATCATTATTGCCAGCTCCAGCCCTCAAGCTTCTAATCGTCTTCTTGCTCAACTTCATCTACACTTTTCCATCAAAGACCTCGAAGATCTTCACTACTTCATTGGGATCGAAGTCTGTAAGAAAAGGGGTGGTATTGCTCTATCTTAGTCACAATATATCACTTATATATTAAAACGTACACACATGCAGGTGTGTCGGCTAATTTCCACACCAATGAGTGTCTCTGAGAAGCTGTCTAAGCAAGATGGGCAGCTACTATCTTCCGCAGATGCTACAAAATATAGAAGCACTGTAGGTGCTCTCCAATACGTCACTATAACCAGGCTAGATATTTCTTTTACCATCAATAAAGTCTGGCAGTTTATGCAAAGTCCCACGATGACACTCTAGACTGCAGTCAAGATAATTTTATGCTATATGAAATATTCATCCTGTGCAGAACTGCAATTCAACAAATCAAGCTCAATGCAACTTAGTGCATTCTCTGATGCGGACTGGGCCGGTTGCTCAGATGATCGAAGATCTACAGGAGGCTTTGTAGTATTCCTTGGAAGTTGAAAAACACTAGAGGGGGGTGAGTAGGGTTTTATAATAATTTTTAACATAATTCAACCAACAAACAACCACAAGGATGTTGAAGAAGGAGACAAGGGTTTAGAGTGGTTCCACCCTTAGCAAAAACTAAGGGAGTCAATCCACTACCCAATTATTTCCAATTGAGATTTTGAAAGTATTTGAATGTTATTACCTTCTCAAGGATGTTACACAAAATTACAAATACCTTACCAAACCCTTTGGATAGCCTTCACCTGAAGTCATCTCACCAACCTTGAAGCAGCCTTCACTTGAAGTAACTTCAAGCTCCCCCTTAAAGTAGCCTTCCTGCTTGAAGTAGCTTCCCGTTGAGACCTTCTAAAAGTATTCCAAAGTCCTCCTTCTCCACTTGAGAAGATTTCACCCTCTCCACTCTGCAACCTCCAACCTAGGAGTAGCAAGGAGAGTACAATGCAATAAGAAAGAACAAGAAAGGAAAAAAAGGAAATTACAATTACCACTTAAGCATAAGGCCTGAATTCTATATCAAGTGTTTTGATCTCCTATCCAATGTGTATGAAACTGGAAGTATAGTGGGTAGGAGATTCTAGCCTATAGGACACCAAATTCCAGCAATGGAAATGATTAGCAAGTGCTAAAGTTTCTCAATTGCTCACAATAATTGATTCTCAATTGTAAGTATGTGTACTCAAGTGAGTTTAGGTGTCCTAAGTCATGTCATATTTATAGGAATGGCCTACTAGTTCTTAGTGACATTCTAGACACTTTCTAGGGGGTTCTTAGTGCTCAACTAGCCATTAGATATCCACTAATTACATTTGTAACAACTAGTTAAATAATTCTGAAAAGTGCAGTCAGAAACCTTCTCGATTGAGAAGTTTGTCGACCGAGCGTTTCTCGGTCGAGGAATTTTTTGACCGAGGGTAAGTCTGAGTCAATATATTGTAACGTTGATTCCAACTCCCAACTACTTTTCTAACTCAGTCTAACGGCTATAGAACCTACTCGAGACACAGTCTCGGTTGAAGTAAAGTTCGACCGAGCCTTTCTCAGTGATGGCTTTTAGCAGGTTATGCAAAGGTGTTTGTGCTTTAGACTTGGGAGTTTCTCGATCAAGAAAATGTTCGACTGAGAGTATTTCAGTCGAGAAGTGTGTCGACCGAGAAAAACTCTATTTCAAAACTTTAACTCATATGCTAAGTGTAAGACATGAATGTGCAATTGCGATGCTCACTTAGGGATGGCCTATCTAAGTGTTGTGTGTGGATATGGAAGATCTAAATGCTTGATTTACATTATATCTAAGTACTTGTATATTATATATTTGTATAAGTTTACATTTGATTACAATCATGAAAATTAAGAAATTTAAGCATGTAGAACTTCCAAAACTTTGTCATCCACCTTGTTCCTAAAATACTCAAGTAGCACGTTAGATCTACAAGAATGAAATGTTTGTCATTTTCAAAACAAAGGGATTTTCATGATGTCCATTTATCCAAAAATCTCCCCCTTTTTGAAGATGACAAACATTTCTAAATATAACTCAAATAAGCTTAACTAATATTGAGTTGAGTTTTCTACCTAAAATTTACCTTGTGTATACCTTCTCTTGTTTATGGAATGTGTGCTTATTATTCTCAAAGAGATATGGAACATAAAATCCAACTCTTTAGGGAATATATCAAAATTTGATGTGAAGCCAAGAGAGTATGTATGAAACTCATTGATTAGGGAATATAGCAACATTTGATGTGAAGCCAAGAGAGTATGTATGAAACTCATTGATTGAGTATTTAACATTTATATTATTTTCCCCCCTTTGTCATTTTAAAAGATAACCATTAAAAACATCTGGTAAGACTCCCCCTTAATTGGTTCTCCCCTTTCAAAAAAATAATCGTTAAAACATGCTAAAAGATGTCCATTTACAGCCAAAATGTAAAGATCAGAGAAACCAACCGATTTTAAGAAGCACAAATGTCAAAGAAAACATCTTCTAAGGGAGTGATAAGTAATTTCTTCCTTATGTTATTAAATTGATCTAATGGAAGTAATTTTGTGAAAATATCAGCCAATTGATCTTCTGTATCAACATGATGAAGGGATATATGTTTTTTAGAAGTATGATCCCTTAGAAAATGATGACGGATTTCAATATGTTTGGCACGACTGTGTAAGATAGGATTATGTGCCAAGTTTATAGAGCTTGTATTGTCACAAAAGATAGACGTAGATGAAAATATAAAACCATAATCATTTAAAACTTGTTGCATATAAAGCACTTGAGCACAACAAGACCCGACTACCATATATTCAGCTTCAGTGGTAGAAAGGGCAACCATGTTTTGTTTCTTGCTGAACCATGATACTAATACTCTTCCTAATAAGAAACAACTTCTGCTTGTGCTTTTTTAGTCAAGTTGACAACCAACGTAATCGACATCGGTATAAGCTTTCAAATCCAAAGATTGTCTTTTAGGATACCATAAATCATAGTTTTCGGTGCCGACTAAGTATCTTAGAATCCTTTTGACAGCTTGAAAATGAGTTTGCATGGGTTATGATTGAAATCTAGCACAAAGTCCAACAGAAAACATGATATCCAGTCTAGAAGAGGTTAAGTATAGCAAACTACCAATCATGGCCCTATATAAGGAATCATCAATGGTTTCTCCATTTTCATCCTTGTCAATTTTAGTAGAAGTAGCCATTGGTGTGGTAGCATGTTTGCAATGTTCCATTCCGAAACATTTTAAAAGTTCATTTGTATACTTCTCTTGGCTTATAAAAATCCACAAGAAAGAAAGTCAATTCTCCCATGAGACTCATTTCAAATTCCTTTTGCATAATATCACTAAATTGTTTACATAAAGATTCATTTGATGCACCAAAGATAATATCATCAACATAAATTTGAACAACTAGAAAGTTAGATTCATATGTTTTGAAAAATAAAGTAGAATATGAATTTCTAATTGAAAAACTGTTATCAAAGAGATAATTTTTGAGCCTTTCATACCAATTTCTAGGTGCTTGTTTTAAACCATAAAGTGCTTTCTTAAGTTTGTAAACATGGTCATCTTTACCAGGAATTTCAAAACCAGGTGGTTGGGCAATATATACTTCTTCTTGTATTATTCCATTTAGAAATGCACTTTCTACATCCATTTGGAATAGTTTGATGTTTTTGTGGGCAGCTATAGCTAGTAGCATTATAATGGCTTCAAGTCTTGCCACCAGTGCATAAGTTTCATCAAAGTCTATTCCTTCTTGTTGATTATACCCTTGTGTTACCAACCTAGCTTTATTTCTTACTACTTCCCCGACTTCATTTAACTTATTTCAAAAAATCCACTTAGTTCCAATAATGGTTTTATCTCGAGGTTTAGGAACTAAGTCCCATACATCATTCTTAGTGAATTGGTTTAATTCTTCTTACATTTCCATTATCCAATAATCATCTTTTAGGGCTTCAATCACTTTCTTAGGTTCAATTATAGATACAAATGCCATATTTGCAACATCTCTAAAAGATGATCTGGTTTTTAATCTATCCTTAGGATTTCCATTGATTAGTTCTTGAGGATGATCCTTAATGAGTCTAGGGATGGGTTGTTGTGTCTCAATTTGTTGACCATTTTCAACATTTTGATCATCTTTAGTTGATATGGTTAGATCTTCAATATGATGAGTAATATCAACTATGTCATCACTTTGTTTTAGTTCTTCATGAAAAGTAATGTGAATGGATTCTTCAACTTTTGTAGAGATGGTATTGTAAACTCGAAATGCTTTGCTAGAAGTTGAATATCCTAAGAAAAAAGCTTTTTGTGATTTAGAGTCAAACTTTCTCTATCATCTTTTGTGTTTAAGATATAGCAAGTTGAGCCAAAAGTATGAAAATAACCAACCCTTGGTTTCTTATTATAAATGAGTTCATATGGTGTTTTCTTCAAATAAGAGTGTACAGTTACTCTATTTAGCACATAGCAAGCTGTGTTTACTGCTTAAACCCAAAATGTTTTAGATGTATTATGTTCAAGCATCATAGTCCTAGCCATTTCTTGTAATGACCTATTCTTTCTTTCAACTATGCCATTTTGTTGTGGAGTACGTGGAGCTGAAAAATTGGGAGTGTAGCATTGAGATGTGCATAATTCTTCAAATATACGATTATCAAATTCTCCACCATGATCACTTCTAATTGTGCATATTTTATTTTGTAATTGATTTTCAATCTTTGAGCAAAATTGTATGAACACTTGAATGGTATCATATTTATTTGCAAGGAAATGAACCCATGTATATCTATTGTAATCATCAACAATAACAAAGCAATATCTTTTTCCACCAATAGATTGTGTCCTCATAGGTCAAAATAAATCCATATGAATAAGTTCTAGTGATCTACTGGTGCTAAGCATGTTTTTGGGTTTAAAAGAAGTTTTAGTTTGTTTAAAAGTACATGGTTCACAATTTTTAAATTGATCAAAAGATATCTTAGGCAAACCACGAACAAGATCATATTTAACTAGATTTTTGATAACATGTGAACTAGCATGACCTAATTTTCTATGCCATAATTGGAGAGAATTATCTTTTGCAAGTAAACATTTTCCAACTACTGATTGCACAGAGTTAGGTTTAAGAATATATAGATTTCCAATTCTTTTTCCTTCATACGCAACATTTGTAGTGTTCTCTATTAGTAACTTGCAACAATTTTTATTGAAAAAACATCATATCCAATATCACATAGTTGACTGACACTTATTAAATTATGGTGCTAACCATCAACAAGTAAAACATTTTTTATTTCAAGGTTTGTACCAATATTACCTATTCCAACAATTTTACCTTTGCCATTATCTCCAAAAGTGACTGTTCCACTTTTCTTTTCTTCAAAAGTTTGAAAAGCATCCTTATTTCCGGTCATGTGTTTGGAGCATCCACTATCAACCACCCAATCCTGCAACAAAATATGGATTTTGGTACCCATGTGATGGTCCATTATGGTTAGGTACATTTAATAATAAGTTGAACATGATTACATAATTTAAGCTTATCAGAACTTCATTCAGTCGACAATTACTTCGACCGATCTTGTCTCGGTCGACAATTTCTCGATCGGGATTGTTACTATTTTAACTACAAATTTCATATTTAATACAGGAATTCCTTCAGTCGAATAATTTCTCAACCGAGCAATGTCTCGTTCGAACTATTTGTCGGCCAAGGTTGTTTCTATTTGTTTTTAGCAATCTATTTATTTCATTTTGGGCTTAAATCGTTGTAATATGCTAAGGTACCATTCTATTCAGTTGAGATGAGACATTAAGATATTCAAATGAAGTATTAGGTCAAATCTCAACTTAATCATATTAAATTTGCTAAGTTTGGGGTCTTGGAACCCATACTAACTCAACATCCTTTTTCTTGTAAGGACATGAGAAGGAATAATGTTCAAGACGCAAGCAATAGTGACAACAAATAGAATCAATTTCATTTATCTTTCTAGGATTTTGAGTTGTGTTCTTGGGTACAAACACGATCTTGGTCTTGGGTGCTTGAGTTCTCCTAGGTTTGGGTTGATAAGAGTTTTCTTTTCGAACATATCCTAAACCTCTTCTTCCACTATAACCAGAAGAGTTCTTTAGGATCTTATCAAGAATACCATTATTTCTCAAGCTACTAACTTCTTTTTGTAACTTAGCAATCTCATCCATTTTCTTTTTGATATCCAACTTTGCTTGATCTAGATCAGATGATAAAGCATCTCTTTATTTAACAACAACATCATAATATAGATGAGTACATAGAATAGGTTGAGTCTGAAAATTATATAGTTTTGCAAGCAATTTAACCTTTTCTTGAGAAAGAAGATCATAGTTTGTTTCTAAAGTAAGCAACAAATTGCAATAATTTAAAGATGATTTCAAAGTAAAGTTTTCAGAAATAATTTTGTCCTTTTCAAAAGAAAGATTATTTACTTTAGCATATAAATCCTCATTAGTTCTAGTAACATTCTTTAGTTTCTTTTTGTAATCAACGTATTTGTCATGAGTATCTTGAAGACTATCAATTAGATCTTCTTTTGGCAAATCAAGAAGGCTTACCTCTTGAGAATCATCACTATCATCTTCTTTGGCCATGAGACACTCCACATTCTCTTCTCCACTCTCACTATCACTTGACTCATCCCATGCAGCTTTGTATGCTTTTTCTCCCTTCTTCTTGGATGAGATTTTCTTCCCTTTCTTTGCTTTAGGACATTCATTCTTAAGATGTCCCTTCTTTCCACATTCAAAACACCTAGGAGAGGAAGAAGAAGAAGAACCAATAACTTTGTTAGATTTAAATCTTCTATATTTTTACCATTTACAATTAGAGCTTCTTCTCCCTCATCTCCATCACTTGTCTCATCACTTTCTTGAGTGATGACCTTTGTAGCCTTGAAAGCCATGTCCTTTTTCTTCATTGTTGAAGTTCACACTCTAATTTTTCTTCCTCCTCCAAGGTTGCCTCATGTCCTTCTAAGTTTCCAATGAGTTGCTCCATCCTTAGTCGGGTGAGGTCATTGGCTTCTTCAATTGCGGTCACCTTAGTCTTGTACTTAGGAGGAAGAGATCTAAATTTTTTTGACACTTGATCTTCTTCACTAATGGATTTACCTAATGCATTCAAACCATTAACAATAGAAGAAAACGTTGCATACATTTCACTAATAGACTCATTTGGTTCCCTACGAAACTATTCAAACTTTTGTTTAAGCCTGCCAATTTTAGATTTTTTTACTTGAACAGTTCCTTCATAAGTAATAGAGAGTCTATGCCATATCTCATATGTAGTTTCACAATTTGAAAGTCTATTGAACTCACCTATAGAAATTGAACAATAAAAGATACTTACAACTTTTGCATTTAATTGAGCTAATCTCACCGTGTTTGCATCCCATGTAGCATATTCAGTTTGAGGAAGATCATAGGCATTTGACACCATTCTCTAGAGATACCAGCTGATTCCTTCATAGTAGAATTGCATCCTCCTTTTCTAATAGGTGTAGTTGGTGCCATCAAATGGTGGAGGCTGAGCCACAAGTGTTCCTTACAAGTTGAGGTTGTTTAGTACCCCATCAGCCATTTTCTTGAAGACTTTGTTAAAGTTCCTTGAAGCCTGCTCTGATACCAAATTAAAAACACTAGAGGGGGGTGAATAGGGTTTTGTAATAATTTTTAAAATAATTCAACTAACAAACAACCACAAGGATGTTGAAGAAGGAGACAAGGGTTTAGAGTGGTTCCACCCTTAGAAAAAACTAAGGGAGTCGACCCACTATCCAATTGTTTCCAATTGGTATTTTTAAAGTATTTGAATTTTATTACCTTCTCAAGGATGTTATACAAAATTACAAATACCTTCCCAAACCCTTTGGACAGCCTTCACCCGAAGTTGTCTCACCAACCTTGAAGCAGCCTTCACTTGAAGTAACTTCAAGCTCCCCCTTGAAGTAGCCTTCCTCCTTGAAGTGGCTTCCCGTTGAGACCTGCTAGAAATAGTCCAAAGTCCTCCTTATCCACATGATAAGATTTCACCCTCTCCACTCCGCAGCCTCCAACCTAGGAGTAGCAAGGAGAGTACAATGCAATAAGAAAGAAGAAGAAAGGAAAAAAAGAAATTACAATTACCACTTAAGCACAAGGCTTGAATCCTATATCAAGCGTTTTGATCTCCTATCCAATGTGTATGAAAGTGGAAGTATAGTGGGTAGGAGATTCTATCCTATAGGACACGAAATGGCAACAATGGAAATGATTAGCAAGTGTTGAAGTTGCTCAATCGCTCACAAGAATTGATTCTCAATTGCAAGTATGTGTACTCAAGTGAGTTTATGTGTCTTAAGGCATGCCCTATTTATAGGAATGGCCTACTAGTGCTTAGGGATGTTCTACACACTTTCTAGGGGGTTCTTAGTGATCAACTAGCCGTTAGATATCCACTAATTGCATTTGTAATGACTGGTTAATTAATTTTGAAAAGTGCAGATAGAAACCTTCTCGATCAAGAAGTTTGTCGACCGAGTGTCTCTCAGTCAAGGAATTTGTCGACCGAGGGTAAGTCTGAGTCAATATATTGTAACGTTCGATTCAAACTCCCAACTACTTTTCTAACTCAGTCTAACGACTATAGAACCTGCTCGAGACATAGTCTCAGTCGAAGTAAAGTTTGACTGAGCCTTTCTCAGTGATGGCTTTTAGCAGGTTATGCAAAGGTGTTCATGCTTTAGACTTGGGAGTTTCTCGGTCAAGAAAATGTTCAACTGAGAGTATCTCAGTCGAGAAGTGTGTCGACCGAGACAAACTATGTTTCAAAACTTTAACTCATATGCTAAGTGTAAGAAATGAATGTGCAATTGTGATGCTCACTTAGGGATGACCTATCTAAGTGTTGTGTGTGGATATGGAAGATCTAAACACTTGATTTACATGATATCTAATTACTTATACATTATATTTGTACAAGTTTACATTTGATTACAATTATGAAAATAAAGCAATTTAAGCATGTAGATCTTCCAAAACTTTGTCATCCACCTTGTTCCTGAAATACTCAAGTAGCACATTAGATCCATAAGAATGAAATGTTTGTCATTTTCAAAACAAACTTGGTATCTTGGAGTAGTCACAAACAAGCAACGGTATCACGTTCATCTACTGAGTCCGAATACAAAGCTTTGGCTAATGCTACTTCTGAAGTCATCTGGATATAGTGAGTTCTTGGTGAGCTAGGCATACAACATATGACACCACTGAGTTTGTGGTGTGATAATCTAGGAGCCACTTATCTGTCTGCAAATCCAATCTTTCATGCTCGCACGAAGCACATCAAAGTAGATTTTCATTTTGTCAGAGAACATGTTGTAAGGAAGATGTTACAAATTCATTTTATCTCTTCAAAGGATCAAGTCGTAGATATATTTACCAAGCCTCTATCAACGCCTGCATTCTCCAGACTTAGACACAATATCAATCTTCTATTACCAGTTGTGATTGCGGGAGGCTGTTGAAATAGTCAGTGTGACGTGTCATGTAAGACCTGGTCAGTAGGAAGTAGTGCCTTGTATAGCGTGAGTTTGTTGTAATCCATTTTAGATCCTATAATTATGGATATGTCTGTTGTACCACAGATGTACATTACTGCTATATATAGAATAATCACACAGACTAACAGAGTGTGAGTTCAACTTCCTTAAACATCCTTACGAGTGTTATCTTACTTTCTTTATGGTATTAGAGACACACCTATGAAATCACTCATCTACCTCTTCCTAAGCGATGTTATCAAGGAGCAGCTCGTCTTGTATAAACACAGGAGTGATGGGTTCTTCAGGCCACCTTCCTACCCCAACTTTTGGCCACCTCATCACTCTGAAACTCACCAAAGAAAATTACCTGCTTTGGAAGGCCCAATTCCTTCCATACCACTGTGGCCAACAACTGCTGGGTTAAGTTGATGGGTCTATTCTGTGCCCATCGAAGACGGTCACTCATACTATCGAAAGTGGTGACAGTATAACCACTAATCCAGAATACTTAAAGTGGATTCAACATGATCAAATTGTTCTCGACGCTCTACTTACATCCTTGTCTGAAGGCGTTCTCAGGCACGTTCTCTCTTGCTCCCCAACATGCCAAGTCTGGGAAGCGCTAGAGTAGATGTTCTCATCTATCTCAAAAGCTAGAACCATGCAGATCTGGGTCCAACTTGCAAATCTCAAGAAGAATGATTTGCCCATTGGGCAATACTACAACAAGGTCAAGAAATTGGCGAATACAATGACGTCAATTGGCCATGATCTAGAAGATGAAGAGATCATCTCCTACATGCTGGCTGGTTTGGGATCAGAGTATGACTCTCTGGTCACATCCATTACTACTTGTATGGAACCTATATCACTTACAGATCTATATGCTCATCTAATGAGCTTTGAAATGAATAAGGAACACTACACTGAAGGCTTGCAGATCACTGATCCCCCTTTAGTCAACAACATCGCTCGTGGAAGCAGCCGTGGCAGATTTGGATGTGGCCGTGGTGGTAGGAGATATGGAAGCCGCAACAGAAATTTGTCCTTGCCCACATCCCAATCTTTCTCCAACGCACGCCCCACCTGTCAGCTATGTTGAAATCCTGGTCACAATGCACTAAAATGCTATTACTAGTTTGAGCAGACATACAAAGGTGAGGAACATGCCGCCAACTTAATGAGCTCACAAAAACATCAAACTCTATGATATCCAGTTGATACAAACTAGCATGTTGACTCTGGGGCTACGGATCACATCACTGGAGAGCTTGATCAATTGTCTGTTCGAGACAAAAATCATACTAGTCATTCTACCATTAAAACTCCTTTTTGCAAATAAGCTCTTTGAAATGTTCTCCATGTTCCACAATCCTCTAAGAATCTTCTTTCATTTCATCATTTTGTTGTGGATAACAAGGTCTTCCTTGAATTTCATCCCTATCACTTTTGTGTCAAGGACCAGGTCACGAAGAGTCCCCTTCTTCTTAGCCTGTGTAGAGGTGGATTGTATCCTCTTCCTCCTACGATGATCGACTCAAATAAAGCAACCTTATCAAGTGTCAAAGTTTCTCCATATCTGTGGCATTGCAGACTTGGACACCCCTCGCCTATTATTGTTCAACATGTTATTAGAGATAATAATCTCCTTGTACTTGCTTCTAAAAATAAGAATGTGGTAGGAGATATGGAAGCCGCAACAAAAATTTGTCCTTGCCCACATCCCAATCTTTCTCCAACGCACGCCCCACCTGTCAGCTATGTTGAAAGCCTGGTCACAATGCACTAAAATGCTATTACTAGTTTGAGCAGACATACAAAGGTGAGGAACATGCCACCAACTTAATGAGCTCACAAAAACATCAAACTCTATGATATCCAGTTGATACAAACTGGCATGCTGACTCTGGGGCTACGGATCACATCACTGGAGAGCTTGATCAATTGTCTATTCGAGACAAAAATCATACTAGTTATTCTACCATTAAAACTCCTTTTTTCAAATAAGCTCTTTGAAATGTTCTCCATGTTCCACAATCCTCTAAGAATCTTCTTTCATTTCATCATTTTGTTGTGGATAACAAGGTCTTCCTTGAATTTCATCCCTATCACTTTTGTGTCAAGGACCAGGTCACGAAGAGTCCCCTTCTTCCTAGCCCGTGTAGAGGTGGCTTGTATCCTCTTCCTCCTACGATGATCGACTCAAATAAAGCAACCTTATCAAGTGTCAAAGTTTCTCCATATCTGTGGCATTGCAAACTTGGACACCCCTCGCCTATTATTGTTCAACATGTTATTAGAGATAATAATCTCCTTGTACTTGCTTCTAAAAATAAGAATGTTGCCATCTGTAATGCATGTCAACAAGCCAAGAGCCATCAACTTCCTTTTCCTTCTTCATCTAATGTTTCCAATGTTCCTTTACAGCTTGTATTTTCTGATGTTTGGGGACCAGCTGTAACCACTGCTTCGAGATACAAATGCTATGTCAGTTTTGTTGATGACTTTATCAAGTTCACCTGGATCTATCCCTTGAAATCTAAATCCGATGTTCTTGGTATTTTTCATCATTTCCAACAACATGTTGAACATCTCTTAAACACACAATTTATTTCTTTTCAGTCAGATTGGGGAGGTGAATATCAAAAACTAAACCAGCACTTCAAAGAATCAGGCATCAAACACCTTGTGTCTTGTCCGCACACACAGCAACAAAATGGTGCAGCAGAGAGGAAACACCGCCACATTGTTGAGGTTGGCTTGTATCTTCTCGCTCAATCTCATTTTCCACTCAGGTTTTGGGATCAGTACTGCAAAAGGGGGCAGCTTCGACGGGGGTAAATTTACAATTTTGACGACGAGATAGAATTGACGGTTGCACTGGTAGGAAGTGTTTAACCTGATAAAACCAGGCGAAGACCCGCCTACCTGCCGCTTTGCCCTAATATTGCCCCTAACTACCCAAATAGGCTGTGGAAGACACCTTTTGCCTCTTGTACTCAACGGACACCGGAACGATGGCCAACAAGTAGCTGTGGTGAGTGACGGTGAGGCGGTGACACGCAACAGAGGCAAACAGCAGCGCACGAAGGTAACACTACAATAAGAAGATACTTTCCCACTCCCACCAACCACGACTCTCCTCCCCTTTCATCAAGCGTGCCCATCCGACCAGACACACATGCTAGACGGGGTTGATTTCAGGAGGAAGCATCATATTAGTAGAACCAGCTATTGACTAAGGAGTCTCTTGCTACTAATTGAGCCAATACATCAGAGCGATCTTGGGGTAAAAAATGATTGTGTTTAGTGGAAACAAAACATGGGAGCATTGTCAGGTGCAACTTCCGTCCTATTTTATTTTCATTCTCAAAATTTTCCTCCAAGCAATATACTTTTTTGCAATAAATAATTTTTTCTTTCACCTATACCTTTTCACCGTGTAATCATCCTCATGGACATACAAGACAACTACATATGTTCAAATGTGTGAACAAATGAATGACAAGAAATTGAGAAACTACTTCGATATGATAGGGCTCAGACAGGGCGAGGGTAGAGTTATAGATATGCCTCACCGTTTTAGAAAGCATTACTATATAAATTAATTATCTGAGGTTAGTTTCATTATTTAGTGTGCTTATACAACATTCTGTTTGGTTGCTTTGATGGAAAGACTGTGTTAGAAGAATCCCGAGACTATAGATATGTATTTCTTTTTAGAAATGATGTTCAACGTGCTTTGAAGATTGTTCCTAAATTGTGTATCTTAGAAATTATGCTTAATCTATTAGTAGAGTCATTATAAATTTCTAATAAATCTGGTGACATTCTACAAGTCCTTTTTATGTTATTGCTGTGGTTTTTATAGTAATTGTTTGTGTCTAATTAGGTGTTATGGCTTGGGATCACACTGGGCATCAAACTGACGACCCATAAATCTGTTGACTTCTCCCTTGACCCCCATGTGTGCTGAGGTAACTGCCAATTAATGGGGTTCCAAAGAAGATTCTAATTGAGTCCAAATCCGACTCAACAGCTGATCAAGGCCATTAATGATAAAAAGAGAGGTAATATGATAGTCTAAGACATCCAACAATGCCCATGTTTGTATGCTTATATCACTTTCCTATATGTGGGGAGGGGAGCTTAGGCGTTGGTGTTGCGTTTGTCCAAGTTTGTTTGTTACGTCTGGTCAATAAAGGTAAATATTATTTTCATCTAGTTTCTAGACTCTAGATTCTTTACTTAATCTAATGCCTCGACTCAGTGATAGATTATTCTATATTTGTTTGTCTCACATTTTTGTTAGTATCCTTTCAATTGATATTGGATCATTTGTATATCTTTAATTCATATATTTGTGTATGATATCTGTGATTGGGTCTATTTATTGTGTACTAGATAAGATATACTCTAGATATTCATACCATATTTAAATTTCTTCTACTAACTGATTAGTCTTAATATATCAAATCAAGTAAACTATTTGCAAGCATCTTGTCTGCTTCATACAAATAGTATTTGTTAGAATATAGTCTATTTTGTTAATAGCTAGGTTATTAGTCTATTGTCTACATGGGCCTATTGCCCATTGCACATTAGGGTTAGTCTACTTCCTTGTAATAGTCTCCTTTCCTATATATAGGATAGGGGTGTACATATGAATACAACAACACAACATTATGTTACACACTTCTTTAGATGGTAACATAGGAGAAAAGAGGGAGAGAGAACCCTAGCTGCCACCTCCCTTCCCTCTTGTCTCGACCTCCCCTTCTAGACCTAGCCGCCGACCGCCCTCCCTCTCCTAGAGAGAGCCACAGGGGGAGCACCCACGCCTGCCGACACTTGCCAATGCCTCTTCCATGGCATAGGCCGACTGCCTACTAGGCACTTTCGGCCTCCATGACTATTTCTCCCACTTTCACATAGATCCAAATGTTGGTGCCAACCTTCTCAGCATACTATCTATGTTTTTCGATCCAAAGCTATCCGTCGACGCCATCCTTCCCAACAATCTGTCCTAGTCTATCTGTGTCTTTAGACAGTGTCATCATTCCTGTCCAGATCTATGTGTCAGTTGTCACCTTCCCCGAAGATCCATTCGTCAAGAAGATCCAGTCGCCGCCATTGAAGCAGCCACGCCAAAGAAGATCTACCTTCCACTGTAGAAACCATTTCCATCATCTTCACTGCAGAGTTTCCTTGTCATCTCCGCATCGAGCCGCCACCCATCCATCATCACTGCATCCAACCACTCCATCACTACATTGCTACACTACTTCTCAGGACCCTGGACGATGCTAATTCCAATCTAGATCCAACTGTGGTCAAGCAAGGAGCCATCTCTATTCATGATCAAAGGAGTACAAAAGACGGAGCTAATTCCCATCAACCCATGGTATTAACTCTCAGGGTACTTATCTCCTTGACAATGCTAATTACCGTCAAGATTGTGCATCTACCAACACCGACATAGCGTGTTGTCCAAACAACACGATGTGTCACACTCCAAAAATCACCCTGATGGTGCAAAGTTTAATCCAGAATGCAAAAGACACAACATGTTTCTCAAAATACAGGACTTGTCTGATTCCATGAACTCGTCCTAACGACACATATCACAAAAAACATGACATGTCCTCTTTGAAACACAACGTGTCAGTGGATGTCAAAGTTATGCCTCTGACTTCAGATACGACATGTCCGTTAGAACACGACATGTCCTTGGAGATCTAGTTCATGCCTCTGACATCTGACACGACGTGTCACAGTTTCACACGACATGTTGCAAGGAGTCAGTCATTTTTCAACAAAGGAGCTACACATCGTGTTAGCAATACTACACGACGTGTCATCAAGAGTTTGCCTCTCACCCTTGACAAGTTACACAACATGTCCAATAATAGACACGCTGTGTCTGAAGCACTCAGAACACTTCTAGTTCTAGTTTGACATCCTCCAAAGGTCCATCTCTCCTCCAATACTTATGATAATTGGACCCTACTATTATTTTTGACCCATCAATTTTTTTTTGGGTCAAGAAAAGATATATTTATTTTCTCTATCTGGATCTTTATCTTGTGTGTTTTGTATATTGATTCTGATTATCGGTTTTAATGTAGAGAAACCATTCTAGTAGTGCCACTTCTTCCCCTATCGAGCAAACTTTTAGTTGTGTATCTTCTCTTTTGATCAATGCTTCCATTCCAATAGTCTACTTTTTGTTCTTCTCTCCACACTACACCTCTTATCTGACCTTTCCCTTTCCCACCTTCCCATCCATCACATGTACATTATTCCACATGTGTGGGGGGGATGGGGTTCATATCTCCCTTTTTCTACACCATCTACTCACTCTTGTCGTATTTGGTGTGCGGGGGGGGGGATAGAGAGGAGAGAGAGATAGAGAGGAGGGTATGAGTTATTCCAAGCTATCTTCATGGAGAGAGACATGAGATGAGATGAGATGATATATTCCAGGCTATCTTCACAGAGCTTTGAATTGTTTAGCACATCTAGTATCCTAATTTCTTTGTGGCACGTCATTCCCATTTAGAATCATATTACTTTTCAGACATCATTGAAGGATCTTAAAGTTTCTGCATTGACACCAAGACTGATGCATTCATACCGCGTATGTATGTCATGAGAGCTTGTTGTGCATATTCCCGCCTCTAGTCCCTTTAGTGCTGATGACATTCCATTTGATCATCCATGATGTGTTGATGTTGTTCTAGACAGTTGCTTCATCTTTGAAGCTCGTCATCTTCAAGCTTGTGCCAAAATTATTTTTTTGCAAGGATTCATCTTGAGTGATCTTCACCGAGCTACTTCATCACATCTTCTCCAAGTTGCATCTTCTACCTCTCTGTGTTGAGACGACGCCTCAACACCTTGTCCATCGTGTTCGTGCCATGTTATGCACGTTGGTGATCATCTGCGCTAATTCTAGTTGGCTCTACTTCTCAGACAATTTATAGATATCTCCACTACTACATCAAAACTATGCCTCCTTGTTCGTGCCATTTTATGTACGTGTGATGTGTTGAGAGCGCTTATTCCACTCCACATTCCCCTCCAGTGAAGATGGCACAGTCGTGGTATTTATGATTATCTATTTCACATGTTCTTCACTCCTGATGAACTTCAAGAAAAAGACCTTCAAATCTCGAGCTACTCCAACCTGTAGATTACATCTCAAAGAGGCGTCATCATATCTTTCAAATTAGGAAATATTGTTTAAGGGGGAGTAATAATTTTTGTATGGAGAGTGACATATCTATCTTTCATTTGTTGTTTATTTCTTGTAGTTCAATCGAGTCATGTAACTTCAAGCTTGGACATGCGTTCATCCATGCTCCAACTTAAGGGGAAGTGTTAGAATATAGTCTATTTAGTTAATAGGTTATTAGTTTATTATCTACATGGGCTTGTTTCCCATGGCCCATTAGGGTTAGTCTGCTTCCTTTGTGCTTCCTTGTAATAGCCTCCTTTCCTATATATAGGATAGGGGTGTACATATGAATACAACAACACAACATTATGGTGCACACTTCTTCACTTGAATAAGAGTTGCTCAATAGACTAGTATAATCCTTCAACGTGGGGTTTATGATTTTGCACGAAAATACTGAGAAAGGGAATGACTTTTTAATAGATACTTACATGGTAAAACTACCATGCATCAAGTTACCTATCACATCAAATATAACACTTTAGTTGCCTACCTTACTATTTGAGATTATTATTTTAAATTTTGGGACTTTGAATAATGACCACGCACATTTAATTCAATATTGTCTTACTTGTGCTCAAAATGATACCATGTTTATGATAATTATAAGATTTAACTTTCAAGCATCCTACAAGTCTTCTTAGTAAGGTTGCAATCATGCCTTGAAGTTACTCTCTTTGAATCTTGACTCTCAAGAATTCTAGAAATCAATATGATCTATTGAGTTTTCTCCTTTCATCTTTACTTAGGTGGATTTTGCTTTCTATTTGATTGAATCACTACTACAGAAATGGCTTATAAACTCGGTTTCCAAGGTGTCGGTTGTATACAAAAACCGACACATAAACCCTACTGTGTCGGTTTTTAACAGAAACTGACATCCAACCCATGAAGGTCGACCAGACACGGGTACCACTTTTATTAAGTGTCGGTTAATTAATAAACAACCGACACCTAAACTCAACCGCCAAACCCAAAATTCCAGCGAAAAAATTGGCTCCAATATTTTACATATTGCGTCGGTTCGTAACTAAATAACCGACGACTAAAGGGTATTCGTGAGATAGGAATAGTTGTCGGTTGTCGTTTAATAAAAAACCGACGACTATAATATAGTATAGGTGTCAGTTTTTGCAAACGAACCGACACTGTTGGTTTAGTTGTCGGTTTTTTAAATAACTGACACTTATTTTCAACTTAATAGCTCACCCTACCCGAACGATTGTTCCCATTTGCCTATTTCGTTCCCGATTTTCCTAGCTCTGGTGATTTCTTACTCCCAGCTGCCACCGCCGCCGCCGCCGCTCCCTGCCGTTCGTGCTCCGCCGTCGTGCTCCGTCGCCGCCGCTCCTTCCTCCGTGCTCGCCGCTCGTCGCTGTCGAGCGAGAAGCAGTCGGTTCCCGCCCGCCCGCCGACCTCCCTCTCCGCCTACCGGCCTCCCTCTCCACCCGCCGGCCTCCCTCTCCACCGTCGCCGGTAGCAGCTAGGTCTCCTAGCCTCGCCGCCCTCTCCGCCACTCCTCTCTTCGCCGCCGGAAGCTGCTAGGACTTGCTCCGACCGCTGCTCCTCTTCCCTCAAGGTGCCCGCCCTGCCTTCTTCTTCTTCCTCTGCTCGTCTTCCCTCAAGGTGCTGCCCTGCTGCTGGGCATTTTTTTTAAATTTATTTACTTCCTATGAGAATCAGTTTTAATTAGGGCTCATACACATATTGATGTCTAACACCTAAATGAATATCTAGTTAGTGTATTTTCCTAGTATCGTGAAAGATTCTCAATCGTGTGTATCAAATGGGATTCTTATATATATTCAGATCTTAATGTTATAAATGGAAGACTCGAATGTTATAAAATCCCATCAAAGTAGGTAGAAACAACTTATATATATTCAGATCTTAATAATTCATGAAGTGCACATTATCTTACTCAGGAAAAGTATGTGTATAATGTAGGATTAGTTCCATATAACGGTTCTATTTTAGTAAGCACCTAGAAACCCATCCAAGATTTACTCATTAGGAGCATTTCCTCATTTGTTCTCTAAGTACCTTTGTAGACTTCTTTTCAAGCTATCATGTCTACCACAATAAAGTTGGTTATGACAAGCAACAAAAGGTTAACTAATGTTATACAACTTTTTCTGAAAATATATAACATCGTTATATGTACTTACACTTTGTTAATACTAATATTGTGCAGTCTCTGTCCACCCATAACAGTCACTATTAACTGGGCCTCTATGTCAATGTTAACGTTCCCTATTGAAGAACAATTGGACATCATCCTAGATGATCGTTCCTTAAACCAATTGGTCATACCCAAACATTGGCGTTTTCTAAAAGGAAGACACTACATGCCTGGTAAAGTGACCATTACTTTTGGCAATTATTCACATGTTATCGAGGTTGAGTATGATTTGGCGGGAAATCTTGTATCAAAATCTGGTTGGCGTGATTGGATTGGAGAGATGCATGTGGTCCGTTGCAACAGGCTTTTTCTCCGTCCAGTTGGCCATAATTCCATCAAAGTTTGGATAACCAACAACAACTGCGAGACCCCCGATCATCTACTGCGGTATGAGCGCACGACGTCGGATATCATCTATGAGGAATCTGAATCTGAGGCCCCTGTCAGTTCAGATTTGTCTAAATACAGTGAGGAGCTTCGTGACACAGCTTCATCATCAAAAAGAAGTTATTGATGCGGGACCATGTTGGTGTAGTATTTAGTTGTCTATATATCTTGACTTGTCTGTATTAATAGTTTTTTTAATTATGCGCATGTTTAGGGGTACACCAACCCCTTTGTTTAGTTATTGTTTAGGGGTACACCCCTGTGTGTGGATGTAAAAAGAGATTAATGAATGGAACTGAAAGTTGCTACATGAATGCTTATAACTGAAGTGTGTGTTCCCATGAATGTTCCCATTTGCATGATTACACTACTATTTTCTCATATTGTTTAGTCTATTTTAATATGACATACTTGCTTATATCTTGCTTAATGATGAACTGTAATGCACACATGTGACATGCTTGGAATGTAAATGATGAACTTTTCCCTAAATTGCCAATCATGCTTTTAAAGACATCAATAATCACCCTAACTTGAAGAACTAGGATTTTAGGTATAAGAATGACAATACATTATTTGATGGCCTAGAAACCCGTCCAAGATTTACTCATTAGGAGTAAATCTTGGATAGTCCCCGATTTGGGACTGTTCTTGAACACCTAATATCGCTTAGGATGTAAGTGTATAATGTGTATTGGGTTTTCAAGAAAATTTTGGCAGCATTTCCCCGTTTGTTCTCTAAGTACATATGTACTTGGAGAACAGTGGGGAAATGCTGCCGAAATTTTCTTGAAAACCCAATACACATTATACACATACTAGTGAGATTAGGTGTTCAAGAATGGATAGGTGGTACACATTTATTATATATAATAATGACATCACATGTATTTGTTAACCCTAGACCCTAATCTTGTCCTAATATATACTTATTTTCTCTTTGATCATAGAATGGATAGATCATGGATGTCCATTCGCAATCGCTGCACCCCAGAGTTTATTTCTGGTCTTCACCAGTTCATTAAATTTTCCGAGGAACATAGGAAACAACCTGGAGATAGGTTCTACTGTCCATGTAGACATTGCGGTAACAACTTGAAAGTCAACACTGGTGACGAAATCAAAACCTCATGTCATGTGCAACGGGATTATACAAGGCTATACAGAATGGCACTGGCATGGAGAGATTTCAAACCCGAAACCAGTGGATGTCGATAGCAGTGCTTGTGTGGAAGAAGAAATTGCCTACGATGACGTAGATGTGAATGAACCAGTTCCAGTAGACATCGTTGATGCGATGCTGGATAGTTGTGGGGTAGAGCACACCGATCCACCTCCCATTTTTAGAAACATTGTGCATGATGCTGAGATGCCGTTATACATAGGTTGTACTAAGTTTATGAAGCTTAACGCTGTGTTGAGATTGTATAAGTTGAAAGCTAACAATAGATGGAGCGACAAAAGCTTCACGTCATTGCTGTCTTTGTTGAAAGAAATGCTTCCTGAAGGAAACAAGCTGCCAATCTCAACATACCAGGTAAAGAAATTATTGTGCCCAATGGGAATGGATGCCAAGAAGATACACGCATGCCCTAATGATTGTGTATTATTTCAAAAGGACTATGCATATTTGAAAGATTGTCCAAAATGTGGTGCGTCACGGTATAAATTGACGACTTCGGGGGAGTCCAAAACTGGTTCTCCTGCCAAGGTGATGTGGTATCTACCTATAATATCACGGTTTCAACGCTTGTTTGCCAATCTGATAGACGCGAAGAATTTGAGGTGGCATGCAGATGTTAAGAAAAATAATGATGAGATCCTACGACATGCGTCTGATTCCCCACAGTGGAAGAAGATTGATGTATTGTACCCTGAATTTGGTGAAGAAGTCAGGAATCTAAGACTTGGCCTTTGTACAGACGGGATGAATCCGTACGGGACATTGAGCAGCCAACATAACACTTGGCCAGTCATGCTTGTTATATACAATCTTCCTCCCTGGCTGTGTATGAAAAATAAGTACGTAATGCTGTCGTTGTTGATATCGGGCCCTAAACAACCTGGAAATGACATCGATGTTTATCTTGAACCTCTGATTGATGACTTAAAGAAACTCTGGGGTGAAGGTGTGATGACCTATGATGCTTCACGAAGAGAGACATTTCGTTTGCATGCTATGTTGTTTTGCACTATTAATGACTTTCCAGCATATGGGAATTTGTCTGGATATAGTGTCAAAGGAGCTAAAGCGTGTCCTATATGTGAAGAGAACACTGATTCAACAAGACTAAAACATGGCGGTAAGAATGTATATCTCGGTCATCGAAGGTTTCTTCCAAAATTCCATCCGTATCGTAGGAAGTGCAAAGCATTCAATGGATTGAATGAGGAACGCAGTGCACCTAAACCTATACCATGGGAGGTTGTTTATGAAAGAATAAAAGACTTTGTCAATGAATTTGGTAAGAGATCACAATGTACTACACAGAGTGACAATTCTTCATTCAAGAAGAAGTCAATATTTTAGGATCTTCCTTATTGGAGTTCTTTGACAGTCAGACATTGTATCGATGTAATGCACGTTGAGAAAAATGTCTGTGATAGCATCATTGGTACTCTGTTAAATATACAAGGTAAGACTAAAGATGGGATAAAATCCAGATTGGACCTACGTGAAATGGGAATAAGGTCAGAATTAACAGAAATACGTGAAATGGGTAGTAAAAGAACATACTTACCTCCCGCATGTTACACGTTGTCTAGAAAAGAGAAGAAAGCTTTTTGTGAATGCTTGATAAATGTTAAGGTGCCACATGGTTACTCATCCAACATCCATAGATTGGTATCAATGAAAGATATGAAGTTGATAGGACTTAAATCTCATGATTGTCACACTCTAATGCAACAAATATTGCCCGTGGCAATTCGATCTATATTTCCGAAGCATGTAAGGTTTGTAATCACCAGACTTTGTTTCTTTTTCAACAGTCTCTGCAGCAAAGTTATTGACCCCGAGACTCTCGATAATTTGCAAAGAGAAGTGGTTGTTACCCTATGTCAGCTTGAGATGTATTTACCTCCTTCGTTCTTTGATATCATGGTACATCTTGTTGTCCACTTGACTAGGGAAGTGAACATCTTGGGCCCGGTTTTCTTGCATTGGATGTATCCCTTTGAACGATACATGAGCGTTTTTAAAGGTGATGTTCGAAACCGTTATCGGCCTGAAGGGAGTATTATTGAAGGTTATGTGGTGAGAGAGGTTATGGATTTCTGCAATGACTTTCTCAGTGGTAATGACACTCCTGATAATGACAAGAATATTGACGAGCTATTTGGCAAAGGAATTTTGGGATCACATGTGAAAGTAATCAGCTGTGAGCAGTTGGAACAAGGTCATTTGTGTATTTTACACAACATGGACGAAGTGAACGTTTATATCGAGGAACATACCAATTTCATCAAAAGACAATATCCTCGAGCCAATACAATGTGGCTTGCTAGAGAGCATAACAAGACTTTTATTAAGTGGTTTGAAGATAAAGTCTTACATACTCTATCTCAAACACCAGATGATATTACTGAAACTATCAAATGCCTCACCTTTAAACCAAAGTTGACTGTTATGTCTTATGAAGGGTATGCCATTAATGGATTCACATATTACACAAAGCGCCAAGATGATAAGAGTGTCGTCTAAAACAGTGGGGTCACCCTTCAAGCATCGACTATGTTTTTTGCAAGTGCAAAGGATAAGAGTCCACGTGAAGCTAAAATGTCATATTACGGTGTCATTGAAGAGATATGGGAATTTGACTACATAGATTTCAGAATTCCACTCTTCAAATGTAATTGGGTTGATCACACCAAAGGAGTTATAGTGGATGAATTGGGTTTCACTTTAGTGAACTTTGAAAAGATTGGCGAGAAGGCTGAACCATTCATATTGGCATCACATGCGAAACAAGTATTTTATATCGATGATCCTGCAAATGATAAATGGTCGGTTGTTCTTCATGGTAAAAGACAGTTCATTGAAGATCCTATAGATGAAGAAGAGTACTATGATAAATATGATGACTCCAATCCATTCTCAGTTGGGTTGTCAACTCCAGAAAATATTGAAGCTAATGATGACTTATATGTGCGCGGAGATCACAATGAAGGATTGTTAATTGATAAAAGATCACAATTTTAGAGGCATGCATGTTTATATTTTTTTATTGAAGCTAAATGTTTACTTTTTTAATATCAATATCATTTTCTGATTTGATGTTTCATTATCTTCTAGTTAATACAAATGCTAAACATTGTGGGAGGGTGCTAAACAACTATAGGACCAATCTCACCCGAAATTACATATGCGATGCTGAGAGTAGGTTCTTGATCGATTCCAATTCTAGACATTGATCAGTATTTCACTAACTCTACACTAATAATTTTTGTTTGTATTCTCTTTGAAAAATAAATATAGGAAGAAGGCTATGTAGGACGGACATGACATAGCTATGCAGGATATGCAGGAAGAAGCCCCAATGAAGAGAAGCAGGATACATATACAATACATAAAGTGCAGCACACACAAGTGGTTCAGATTCATATAACAACATGACAGACTAACACATATATAGTGCATAACAACAACAGCGCCAAATTTACATACAACACTAACTTAGTATATATATAGTGGGACTAAGGTGACGATACCACCTGCTAAAACAGGTTACCGACTACATGTTACGACTGGGAGGTCGTGATTCAGCAACGTATGCATTAGCAGGAGGACAAACATATGGTGATCTGTTTGTCCCAATAAAATAAAACTATGGTTTCACCATATGTTTCACCATTAATCATATGATCACAAAAATAAAAGAATATAGCGCTTCTTCTCCCAAAATCCCTCAATGACTATTGACTAGTACTGTGTGCTTGTAAAAAATGCTTCTTAGGATTTAAGTATGTATTTGTTTTTTTGCAAGGAGGCAACTAGCATGAATGAGTTAGCCCAATTGTCACTCTCAAAGGGACTTTCCTGACAGTGAAATTCCTAGATTGTCTTTTGAAGCACTCCATTCAATCATGTTTCTATCACAATTCTTAGTCCCCCTTCATGTTTTGCTCCGATGACTTTAGTCCAACTAACCTTCTTGGTCTTCTTCGACTAATTTGTATACTAAGGTCGTAGCTAATGTAACTATCCTAACCCAAAAAATCTGGGTATGACCTGGCTCAATTAGCACTTGACACCAACTCCTGTCTCGATCCACTTTGCTAAGTAGTAGCTAGCAGCAAGGTTGTTACAGTTTCTTCCTTGAAGTCAGTTCAAGGTAAACATTATTGAGGTGTAAGTTTTATACATGTTGGTGTCCTCCACATTCTCTGAAAGGCTTCAGTTTGGTATTGTTGGTTAACATGCCTCTTTTGTGGTGAATAAATCCATTGTTATTTATCCCAGATTTATATTTATACAATATATATTTCATCTGCGTTAAAGGTAAACATTGCATCCCATCCTATCTTCTCTATGAGGCATTGGTACTCCAAAATAGGTGTCCTACCAATATTGAATACACATCAGATACTTATAGTCTCTAGAACTCTCTAATACATACATCATATTAGATACTTCTTAAGCTGTATCCATACATTATTGGTAGGATACGGCCTCAATATAGCCTGGATACAACCAACCCATTTAATAGCCAAGGGAGCATCCCACTCACGTGATCCAACCCATTTAGTAGCCAAGGGAGCACCCCACTCACATGATCCCTCAATATCCCAAAATCATGTGTCGCCCCAACTCTAGATCCTCTTGATGTATTTTCATTTGGGAATGAAATTGGATTGTCTTAATCTATTTTTGTAAAAGTAATCTGGTATTTTATAATAAATTTAAAATAAACATTAAAGGCACGTCGTACCTGTATCCTGTATTTTCAAAAGTTGTCATATCCCCATACTATACCCGTACTTGTATCCATTCACATATCAGTATATAACCTTATCCACGTCGTACCTGTATCCTGTATTTTCAAAAGTTGTCATATCCCCATACTATACCCGTACTTGTATCCATTCACATATCAGTATATAAGCTTCATAGCTTATAGTGTCTAGATAGATAGACATGTTGTCTCATGTACATAGAATAGGAACATTGAGGATCTTTTCCACATTATCTAAATGGGGGCAATCTCTAATGTTCTTCAAATTTATTGTTACACATTGGTAGGTTTCAATGTTTTAAAAAGCGCGAAGCGGGAGGCGTGTGGATGGGACCTTGTAGCCGATTAAGAGGCAAGCAGGTGATTAAGCGGGTGATTTTTGAAAAAGCAGATGCTTAAAATCTTATATATTTATATACAAAATTACATGTATGTATATATAAAAAATATATTTCTAAGGAAATCAGTAATACTAACTAGTAATATCAATTAGTAATGAATGAAATCTACAAGAAAATCAGTAAAATCAGTAAAACCATTAGAAGTATAATAGAGTAATACGATATTTACTTGGATATATTACAACAGTACCCTATTATATACAACGTATATACAAAGTTTGCATTCTAAAGTAGGACTAGGTATATCATAGAACATTTAATGTATACAAGCTTCATATATTATACTCAATACTACTTGGATTATATATTTAATTATCATTACATGCTTACAACAAATTTTTTTTCAAAAAGCGGAAAAAGAGGGAAAAAAGCAGGCAAAAAGCGGGAAAAAAGTAGGAAAAAGCGGGTGAAGTGGGAAAAAAGCGGGCACTTTTCTTCAAACCGATTAAGCAAGAGCTTAAGGGCAAAATTAAGCGGATGGCTGTCTTGGCCGATTAAGCGGCCGCTTAAGTGGCCGCCTGGGCCGTTTTTGAATACACTGACATGTTTATTCTTGAAGAAGAAAATGGATGATTTTTCTTTGGCGAGCACCTATCTAGAGACCTTCCCAAAGCAGTTGAGCATTGAAGTATGACCTTTTGGTGATCCTTTTGGGCACCCACTTCTTTTTTTGTTCAAGTGATTGGATCATGTGGCTCAAGAAAGTTATTAGAGCAGAGAAGGTCTATCTATCTTACACCTCTAGTGGCTTGAAAGGATTCTAGCTTCTGGACATTCCACACAATAGATATTGCTGGAGAAGTTATGATGGATTGGATGCTTTTATCTTTTTCAGTATAGCTAGAATCTCATCTACAGTGTGTGTAGCCACACGACGTGGTATGGAAGTCTGATAATACTAAAAAGGACACGATAAACTTCACATAGTCTTTTCAAGGCTGGTTTAGGGTTGAATTGTTTCCATTAAGCATTGGCCTCACATATGATCACTATAGTAGTGTGGTATCAATGAATCTTGGGGATATCAGTTGTATCAATGCAATCTTGGGGATACCTTAACCGGGGTTGTTGTTTATATGTCTAGCCACTACGGGTTAGTTATTGCCCTATTTAATTTTTCTTCTATAATCTCTCTCTTGAAGCATGACCTTTTGGTGATTCGGTTGGGACACACTTCTTTTCTTTTTCAAATGATTGGATCATCAAGTGACCGAAGCATGGCATAAAGGTGTAAGAGGAGAGGGGTCTCCCTATCTTGTACCTCTACTGGCTTGAAAGGGTTATAACTTCTTGATGTTGTACACAATACATACTGTTGGACCAGTGATGATGGGCTTGGGATTTCGTTGTGTTCTTTTTTAGCGTTGCCAAAATCTCCTCCACCATGGGTGTAGCACCAACCAACCTAGTATAGGGCTCCGATGGAAAGGACTCAATAAACTTCACATTGTGTTTCCTCAATATGGTTTAGTGTTAAATTGTCTCCTTTGAGCAATGAACTCACATCTGACCAATATAGGGGTGTGGTACTAATGAACCCTGGGAAGTACCTTGACTAGGATTGTTGTGCATGTGTCTAGCCACTACATATTAGTTATTGTCCTGTTTAACCGTTATTGTAAATATTTTCCTTGAAGCATGACCTTTTCGTGATCCAACTGGGAGGCCACTTCTTCCCTTGTCAAGTGTTTTAGATCATTTGGCTCAACTGATCTAGGCATAGCATTAGGATGCAAGGGGAGAGGGGGTCTCTCTGTATTACACATGTAGTATCTTGAAAGCATTCTAGATTCTTGGCATTCCACACAATAGACACTACCCCATCAATGATGATGAGGTGGGTGCTTTTGTTGTGAAATTCTATTTCAGTATTGCCAGAACCTCCTCTACGGGTAGCACCACAACATGGTATGGGGCTCTGACGATACCAGAAAGGAGATGATAAACTTCACATTGTATCTCCTCCAACTTGGTTTTGGGTTGAGTTATCACCTTTGACACAACAAACTGATACTTTTTACTTTTATTGTTTGTTTTCAGCTGCTTCTAGTAGGTTAACATGGTATCCTTACATGCTTAGAGACATGATAAATAAGTAGTAGGGAATGTGGTCTCTTGTTATAACCTAGATCATTTTAGTGCTTGAGAGTTTTATATGAATCCTTGCAAATTTTGGTTTATCCACCAGGCAATCCTTTCTATATTCAAGTTTGGTAAAGACACCAATCTTATATATATCAGTACCAATCATTTGTGAACTTCTATGTTATTTCTTATCATATTTTCAGCAACGAAAATCCACTGACTAAATTTTGCTTTATTTTTTCATATTCAGCTGCTTCCAGTAGCTTAATAGGGTCCCTTTACATGCTTACAAACATGGTAAGCAGTAGGAAATGGGTACTCATCATGCATGGAAAGAAGGATATGTGGTTGCATCAGTTCTTTTTATACTATATCATTTGTCTTATTTAATATGGATCACTAATAGTGCTTGAGTGGTTTATATGTATCCAACAGTCTCTTACTAGATGTTGTCTCTGGTTATCCAAATCAATCTTTTTCGTGTTCAAGTTCACGAAATATTCACATTATGTCTCCTCCAGCTTGGTTTCGAGTTGAATTATCACCTTTGAGCAATGGCGTCACAACAAACCAAGTCTTTTTACTTTGATTGTTTGTTTCCAGCTGGCTCTAGTAGCTTAACATGGTATCTTTACATGTTTAGAATCATGATAAATAAATGGCAGGGAATATGTACTCTTATCATAGCCTAGATCATATTAATGCTTGAGAGTTATATATAAATCTGTGTGTATTTTTGGCTATCCACTAGGCAATCCTTTCCATGATTTGGTATCGATACCAATCGTGTATATATCAGTACCCACTATTTGTTAACTTCTATGTTATTCTTAGTGCATATTCAGAAACGACAATCCACCGACTGAATTTTTGCTTTGGTTTTTCATGTCCAGCTGCTTCCAGCAGCTTAACAGTGTCCTTTCACATACTTAGAAACATGATAATTAGTAGGAAATTGGTACTCATCATGTATGGAAAGAAATGTATGTGGTTGCAACAATTTCTATTATAGTAAACCATTTGTCTTATTTAATGTTGATCACTAATAGTGCTTCAGTGGTTTATACGAATCTAACAGTTTGTTACTGTAGAAGGTGTCTCTGGTTATCCACCAACATACCATTTTTGTGTTCAAGTTCTTGAAAGATACCGATCATGTATATAATATCAATACCAATTGTTTGTTAACCTCTAAGTAATCCTTGTGTATCTGGCTATAACGATCTATTGACTGTTAATTTCTACTTTGGTTGTCCATTTCTAGTAGCTCCAGCATCTAAAATGGTCTCTTTGCATACATGGAAGTAGGATATGTAGTAGGAAATTTGTGTTCATCATGTATGGTAAGAAATGTATGTAGTCCTATGCTATTTTAAGATGTTTTACTTAAAATATGGATTTACATTGTTGGATGGTTTGAATTTACAACCATATTATTACATGACTTTCTTGGTTTTGTTGAAATACAGTGACCCTGTGTTTATATATTAAATAGGCTTATTTTCAGCTTTACGTTCTAACATGAGATAAATATGTAATTTTCAGAGCATTTTAACTGAGTGGATGACTTACTGCTAATGAGCCTTTACTGGTCCCAGTGGAGCTAGGATGTACAACTACGATATAAAAATGAAATGGTTTTTTTTTTGCTTCGTGGTTCTACTTCGCACTTGGCTGCAACATGGAATTTGAAGTTCTTAGTAATGTGGTATTGTCGCTTATTACATTAATGTCAGGCAAGCTATATAAGTCATGTTGTCGTATGTGTACATTTGGCATAAATATATTAGGGTGAGCAGTTTTTCCATACTTATTACGTGTTACCATTTGTATGATGTGTATGATGGTTACTAATTCTGATTATTGATGATGTTGACATTGAAGTACAATCGAATAAAAAAAGATCTGGCTGCTTTTGCAACACAACATCACATATTTAATATTTTTGTTTATGTGATTGATGATGAATGGGAATCTGTTCCTGTGATATCAAGTAGTGGTGTTTTAATTTTTTTATTATTAAACTCCATACCGGAATCGACAGTTGTTGCCTTCAAGATTGAGCTTAAACAATGTCTTTTAATTGGTAGAGACGTGCCCAGAATGGACGGTAGCTGCTATCCAGCCTGATGAAACAGTCCGAAGTTATATCAACTTTAACCGAAACACAGGGGATGGCTCTGAATGGTCGGTTGAATCATACTGGACGGATATCTCTGTTCATTGTGCTCCAGAATGAACGACAACAACTGTTGAAACCGAACTCCTAGTCGGGTCATCAACTTTGCCACACCTCTTGTACGTCTGCTGGGCACAAAGCCTGATTATAGCATGCTCGGCACCTTTGGCTGTGCCTGTTGGCCAAATCTCAGGCCCTATAACACACATAAAATCCAATACTATTCCCTTAAATGTGTCTTCCTTGGGTACAGTCCAATGCACAAGGGCTACAAGTGTCTTCATCACCCTACTAGTCAAGTCTATATCTCGCGAGATGTTATCTTTGATGAACATCTTTTTCCGTTTCTTCATGACAATGTTGGGTCCATTACACACTCCACACTTCCCTGTGAATCGTCTATCCTACTATCTGTTCTCATACCCTCTCATCAAGAGAATGACCAAGTCTGGGCTGATGATCAATCTCACACCCGTCACACTGTTGCTTCACCTAATAATTCAGCTGCAAATCTCTCTGAGTCTTCTCGACAGGCTGATTCATCTGCCACTCCAGATGTGCTGGCTACAGATGTTGTTCTTGTGCCTGAAGCAGCTACTATTGGTGCGTCCATTCCCACCGAGCATCCAATGCGCACCAGGCTCCGTGATCATATTCAACAGCCTAAGCGCTTTACTGATGGCAATGTCTGATATGATTCCCATCGTAGATGTGCTCTTACCGTTGCTGGATCAACTGCTCGAGAACATGACTCTCATCTTGACGCCATTCAAAATCCCCACTGGCATCAGACAATGCGTACTGAGTACCACGCTCTTATCCAGAATGCTACCTGACAACTTGTTCCAGCAAAACTAGGCATCAATTTCATTGATTGTAAGTGGGTATATAAGCTCAAACGTAAATCTGATGGCAACATTGATCGTTATAAAACCCGCTTAGTCACGAAGGGGTTCAAACATCGTTTTGGTATTGACTATGAGGACACCTTTTGCCCAGTGGTCAAGCCTGCTACTGTTCATCTCATTCTTGCTACCGATGTATCACGCGAATGGAGTCTAAGGCAATTAGATGTGCAAAATGCATTTCTGGATGGGGTCCTTACATAAGAGGTTTATATGAGACAACCTCCTGGGTTTGAAGATCCTCAAAAGCCTTCTTCAGTCTGCAAACTTCAGAAAGCCATCTATGGCCTCAAACAGGCACCTCGTGCTTGGTATTCTCGACTTAGTCATAAGCTTATTGAGCTTGGTTTTTGCCCATTTCAGGTTGATACATCTCTATTCATCTTTAATTTTGATGGGGTGACGATTTATATGCTCATCTATGTAGATGATATCATTATTTCCAACTCCATCCCTCAAGCTTCTGATCGTCTTCTTGCTCAACTTCGTCCGCACTTTGCCATCAAAGACCTCGGAGAGCTTCACTACTTCCTTGGGATCGAAGTTCGCAAGAAAAGGGGTGGTATTGCTCTATCTCAGTCACAATATATCACTGATATATTAAAATGTACACACATGCGGCTGTGTCGTCCAATTTCCACACCAATGAGTGTCTTTGAGAAGCTGTCTAAGCAAGATGGGTAGCTACTATCTTCTGCAGATGCTACAAAATACAAAAGCACTGTATGTTGCTACTGCGAAGATAGTAGCGAGGCTCCGTGATTGATATGAAGGGATTTCTGGGGCCTGTATCTGCTCCTGGAATACTAACAGGGAGGAATTTAGGGCAGATCTAAGGAAGAAGAAGATGAGGCAGGGAAAGGAACGAAGGAAAGAGGGGGTGAGAGAGAGAGATTGTCGCAGAGAGGGAGAGTATTATTTCAAATATCAGAAACAAGATCCCTCATTCGTGGGCTAGACACATAGTTTTATATTGTCTGCTCCACTCACAGCCACGTAGGCTTACAACACGTCAGCTCAACTCAACTACCAGCTAAATGACACCCGAGCTGTTACAACAGACCGCAACAAACCCGGACTGTCCTAACCCTCACGCTGCGAGCTCCAGCTCCCGATTTAACCGTAACAAAGCTGCCACCTTTGAAACAGACCTTGTCCTCAAGGTCGTTGATAAGATTCAACTAGCATCCACCAAGCAGGTCACCGTTGGATACTTCAAATGCAATCGATACAGATTTTCCCAAGTAGCTTCATCGATACTCTTATCTTTCCACTTGACCAGCACCTCCGTCACCGCATGGTGGCGCCTTCTGTCAGGTACCATCCGACGCTCAAGGACTTGTTCAGGGACTGGTGCGTGATGCAAGGAAACATCCGGCAGCTGTACTCCTCCTGCACTTGCTTGCCCCAGCTTCTTCTTCAAAAGGGACACATGGAAAACAGGATGTACCAAGGAGCTCTCAGGCAGATTAAATTTATAGGCTACTGCCCCAATTTTCTCCAATATCTCAAATGGCCCGTAGAAAAGAGGGTTGATCTTCGTCTTCCTCCTCTGGACAATGGATCCCTGTCTAGCAAACGATAGCTTCAAATAAACCCATTCTCCAACTGAAAACTCCCGTTCTGATCTCCTGGTGTCTGCAAATCGCTTCATGCGATCCTGGGCTTTTCTCAAATTCTCCTTAAGCATCTGTAATATCTCATCGCGAGACAATAACCCCTGATCCACTGCTGCCACCTTGTATTGACCAGGTACATATGACAACAATGTCGGCGGAGGTTTCCCAAAGACAATTTCATATAGAGATAACTTCGTTGAAGAATGAGTCGATGTATTGTAGCACCATTCCGCCCAAGGAAGATGACAAACCCACTTCTGTGGTTGATTAGCACAGAAACAACGGAGATAGCATTTTAGACTCTTGTTCAAGACCTCACTTTGGCCATCAGATTGAGGATGATACACTGTACTCATCCGTAGCTGAGTACCTTGCATCTTATAAAAATCCTTCCAAAAACTGCTCGTGAACACAGCATCACGATCTGAAACAATGGACCTTGGAATGCCATGATGTTTGAAGACTCCGTCAATAAAAACCTCCAAGACTGAGCGAGCTGTGTAAAGATGTTTCAAAGGAAAAAATGAGCTGCTTTAGATAGCCGGTCTACCACCACCAGAATCACTGAGTAACCACGCGACAATGGCAACGCGTCAATGAAGTCAGTTGCAATGTCAGACCAAACCTCTGTCAGAACAGGTAGTGGTTGAAGTAATCCTGGCGGAGGACAGTTTTCAAACTTATTCTCCTGGCATGTGGAACACTCACGAATATGCTGCTTTAGCTGATGACGCATTCCCTTCCACCAAAACACTTCCCTAACATTATTCAAGGTTTTCTCAAAACCAAGATGTCCACCTGTGGTAGTATTATGCATCTCGAAGATTGCCTTTTTACTCAGATCAGAATCAGCACTCAAAATGATTCGCCCTTTCTTAAACATGATGCCGTTCTTCCACTGGAACTTCATCACATTCAAATCCCCTTTCTTCCATTTCTGTTGGAGCTCTAACAAAACTGGATCAGTTAAGTTCAAGGCTCGAACTTCCTCAATCCACTGTGGAATTGGTAATATTATACTACAAAACTCCATGGATGTCTCACCGTCGTCAGAACCCCAGTGATCTCGTCTAGACAGCGCATCAGCTACCTTGTTGGTCGCTCCTTGTTTGTATTCGATCACATAGTCATAGGCAAGAATTTTAGCCAACCACTTCTGTTGAGTAGGGGTGTGAAGAGTCTGATCCATCATATGTTTAATGCTCTTATGATCAGTACGAATGACAAACCTGGTGCCAATTAAGTAATGTCTCCACTTCACCACAGCTAGCAGAATAGCATGTATTTCCTTCTTGTAAGTAGACCATCCCAATTGAGACCCTTTCAGTGCAGAACTTAAAAAAGCTATGGGTCGACCTTGCTGCATTAGGACTGCTCCGACTGCCAACTTAGAAGCGTCAGACTCTATCACAAATTCACAACCGAAGTTCGGAATAGCCAACACTGGAGGAGAAGTCATTATCCTTTTTAGTTCAATAAAGGTTGTATCCGCTTCCTCTCCCCATTTGAAACTGTTCTTCTTCAAGAGTTGAGTCAAAGGCTGTGCTATTTGGCCGTAGCCTCGAACAAACTTCCGATAATAGCCTGTCAGCCCCAGGAATCCTCGCAAGGCCTTAATGGAATTCGGTTTGGGCCATTCCAGGATGCTACGGATTTTCCCTGGGTCTGCTGCAACTCCATCCTTGGATATCACATGCCCAAGATACTCCACCGATGCTGCAGCAAATTGACACTTGCTGCGTTTAACAAACAACTTATGAGCTCGAAAAATCTGGAGCACTGTCCGCAGATGTTGCAAATGAGAATCTAAATCATGGCTATAAACTAGAACGTCATAAAAAAAAACCAAGATAAACTTCCGCAGATGTGCTCTGAAGATCTCATTCATCAGTGACTGAAAGGTAGCTAGAGCATTCGTCAAGCCAAAAGGCATAACACGGTACTCATAATGGCCTTGATGGGTGCGGAATGCGATCTTGTGGATGTCTTCTTCAACCACACGAACTTGGTGATACCCAACTCTCAAATCGAGCTTGGAAAAAATTACAGACCCATGTAATTCATCCAATAGTTTGTCAATACGAGGAATGGGAAACTTGTCCGGTACTGTAATTTGATTCAACCCTCTATAATCCACGCACATCCGCCATGAACCATCAGCTTTCTTCACCAACAGCACTGGGGAGGAGTAAGGGCTATTGCTATTACGAATCAACCCAACTTTCATTTGCTCCTCTACCTGTCGCTCAATCTCATTTTTCTGGAAATGAGGATACAGATACGGTCTCCTTGACACTGGCTTGCTTCCTTCAATCAGCGGAATATGATGATCATGGTAACGATTTGGGGGTAACTCCTTTGGTTCCTGGAAGATGTCGTCATATTCCAATAACAACTGTGGTAATCCCGGTAATTCATAGGTAGAAGCATTAGTAGCCACGCCACTCAACGACATCAATTGAACTACCTCCACACATCTGCTATGTCGTAGCTCCTTAGCAAAGCAAGATGCATTCACCACCAATGATTCACTGTGGATACCATGAATTGTCACCTTCGAACCAGCGTATTCAAACTTCATCACCTGAGATGGAAAATCCCACCAAATCGGACTGATATGACACAACCAACGCACCCCAAGCACTGCATCACATCCGCCTAATTGGAGCACCAGAAAATCCTCAGTCATCACAACATCAGCCAAACAGAACTTGACCCCAGGACAATTCCCACTAGATCGAAGTTTCTCACCATTCGCCACCGTCACTGTGTAATCCTGACCTGTCACAACCACCGACGAGTTCTTCTTAACAACCCTGGTATCGAAAAAATTATGCGTACTACCCGAATCCAACAATGCGACCAATTCCATGCCAAAAACTGAAATTTGCACTCGCATGGTCCGTGGTGAGTCTTCTCCAGTCAAGGCCTGCAACGAAATCAATGGTTCTTCACTTTATGGCCAATTTTGATAGGATTCAGCTGTCACTACCTCATCGTCGGAATCACCCTCTTGAATCAAGTATAACTTCCCCTTTATCTGACACTTATGATCCTTCGACCACTTCTCATTACACTTGAAACAAAGGCTATTCTGCCGACGATATGACTCCTCCTCAAACGACAGATGCTTCGATTTCGGTTTTGTAAAAATAGATCCCCGTTTCTCTGCTGACCCCGATGGAATCTTACCAGGCATTTCTTCAAGATACTTCCCTGTCAGCGATTTGGATTTCTTCGACAAGTACTTTTCTTCCTTAGCCAAAGCCAGGCTCACGGCCTCTGTCATCGTCTTAGGTCTATGCCCCTTAACATGGCAACGGACCTTCTCCTTCAAGCCACTGACGAAGGTGCCTACCCTAAAGGCTTCATCCAAACCAGGCAAACGATTCGAGAGTTTTTCGAACTGAGTTAAATAAGAACGAACCGAATCGACTTGACAGAGTTTCGAAAAATCTCCAGAAGCATCTTCATACGGATTGCCGAATCGAATGTGAAGCTCAGATTCAAACACTGACCAAGAAGAAACATGCGAGAAATCATGCAGCCATTCCCACCACTGTAGCGCGTCTCCGACGAGGTAATAGGGAATCAGATCGAGGCGTTCCATGTCAGATAGAATGCCGTAGAACTTGAAGAAATACCTAACGTGACTGATCCAGTCGACCAGAGCTGATGAGCCGTCATACTTGTCGAGCTTAAGATGTAGATTCCGGGGAGTACGGCGGTCGGTCGATGAAGACGAAGACGCGCGGTCACTATCCTGCCGCTCCTTGTTCAGGATCGAACTCAACTGGTCCAGGCGAGCACATATCTGGTCCATCTTGTCTTGGAACTCCGTCTGGAGGTCTGTGTACGCCTTCTTCGTTGTACTCGCTGTCTCCGAACAACGCCTGTCGACTGTCCGATTCATCGAATCCAGCAACTCGCACAATTCCGCGCGTGTCACCGGTGGCGGCGCTTCATCTCCTTACGGCGCCATCGTGCTTCGCTCTGATACCAATTTGCTACTGCGGAGATAGTAGCGAGGCTCCGTGATTGATAGGAAGGGATTTCCGGGGCCTGTATCTGCTCCTGGAATACTAACAGGGAGGAATTTAGGGCAGATCTAAGGAAGAAGAAGACGAGGCAGGGAAAGGAACGAAGGAAAGAGGGGGTGAGAGAGAGAGAGAGATTGTCGCAGAGAGGGAGAGTATTATTTCAAATATCGGAAACAAGATCCCTCATTCGTGGGCTAGACACATAGTTTTATATTGTCTGCTCCTTTCACAGCCACGTAGGCTTACAACACGTCAGCTCAGCTCAACTACCAGCTAAAGGACACCCGAGCTGTTACAACAGACCCGGACTGTCCTAACCCTCGCGCTGCGAGCACCAGCTCCCGATTTAACCGTAACATATGTGCTCTCCAATACGTCACTATAACCAGGCCGGACATTGCTTTTGCCGTCAATAAAGTCTGCCAGTTTATGCAAAGCCCCACGATGACACACTGGACTGCAGTCAAGAATTTTACGCTATTTGAAATATTCATCCTGTACAGAACTGCAATTCAACAAATCAATTCAATGCACCTTAGTGCATTCTCTGACGCGGACTGGGCTGGTTGCTCGGATGATCGACGATCTACAGGAGGCTTTGCAGTTATCCTTGGAAGTAACTTGGTATCTTGGAGCAGTCGCAAACAAGCAACGGTACGTATCACGTTCATCTACTGAGTCCGAATACAAAGCTTTGGCTAATGGTACTTCTGAAGTCATCTGGATACAGTCAGTTCTTGGTGAGCTAGGCATACAACAGATGACACCACCGAGTTTGTGATGTGATAATCTAGGAGCCACTTATCTGTCTGCAAATCCAGTCTTTCATGCTCGCACGAAGCACATCGAAGTAGATTTTCATTTTGTCAGAGAACGTGTTGCAAGGAAGATGTTACAAATTCGTTTTATCTCTTCAAAGGATCAAGTCGCAGATATATTTACCAAGCCTCTATCAACGCCTGCATTCTCCAGACTTAGACACAATCTCAATCTGCTATTACCAGTTGTGATTGCGGGAGGCTGTTGAAATAGTCAGTGTGACGTGTCATGTAAGACATGGTCATTAGGAAGTAGTGCCATGTATAGCATGAGTCTGTTGTAATCCGTTTTTTGATCCTATAATTATGGATCTGTCTGTTGTACCACAGATGTACATTACTGCTATATATAGAAGAACCACACAGACTAACAGAGTGTGAGTTCAGCTTCCTCAAACATCCTTACGACTGTTATCTTGCTTTCTTTAACCTGTACTAGTTTATATCAGGCGTCGGATCTCACATTTATCTTTTGAAAGATTGGAAGTCAAATATATTAAGTGAAATAAAGTATTAACGCTACAATGGGGGGTTATAATCTTGACAAAAGAGCGAAGATACATGGATTCAGAGGACAAACAAGTAACATCAGTAGCCCCAAGCACATGAGATTTATCAGAAGTGAAGAGGGGAGGTTACAAACGTTTCTGCTATATACCAGATCAAGAGACGTGCAAGAAGGTAGTTTGATACCAAGAAATCTGCATTATAGAAAGTAAAGGGAAAAAAATGTTAGAAGTACCACCAGCAAGGGAAAGTTCCTTGCAGAAAACATATAGTTCGGGAAGGGTCCCGTTCAACAAACACAGGAAAGATGATCTTGCAAACACAAAGTCAGAGATGGGCGTAAGCCTAGATTCTAGAAATCCAATGGGTAATTCCGGTTATCTTCATTTGTTTGGAGAAGGTTATTCGGTTTTAATCTACACCATTAGAAGGGAATGTTTGTTATCGCCAGCTAGCTTGACAGATTGGGTATTTGCAAAAAGAAATAAAACATAAATCCAGATGAAAAAAAATATAATTTGATTTAACGAACACAAAATGGTATCCCACAATCTGAAAACAAGCAATCCATCTGGGTATCACACTCCTCAAACATCTTAAACCACATTTCTGCTAAATGATTTCGATATCAATATATTAGAACGAAAGGTTGACAGATTATGGACTCTTCAACGGAACGTAGTTGTTGTTCCAGTTACAAATTATAAACCCATCTAAAATGGGCTTTTTCAGTGTGAAACATAATCATACCCTAAAAGGCTACAACTGTACACAAGTCATATCTGCCTATCATATTCAGTAGTGAGTCCACAAGTCATATCTTGCAGTTCTTACGCCAACAGAAGTTACAATCGACTTGCCAGCTCATCCGTGTCAGAAAGGAGGCGGCCATGGCATCCTCCCCAGTCGCAGATCCGTCAACCAGTGGTCGTTTGCTTCCTCCTCCACTCCTTGGACGATTACATCTTCTTTCGTTTGTAGTTCCCTTGCTTCCTCCGGCATTGCTTCGGAAGGGGAAACGGTTTTCAAGGGAATCCACTCCTTCAAGTAATGCGCCTCTGTGTGTGCGTCCAAGTATTGCGACGTCGGGAACTCGGCACGGCATATACTGCACCGATAATCCATCGTCTGGCCCGCTTGCAGTTCAAAGCCCGGCAGCAGTTCGAAGGGGATGCTTTGCTCCTGTTCAGGTGGAGACGGCGGGCCGGGATCCCTCACGTGCTCACCTGGCGACATACTGACTGCAGCGCCGGTGAGCCGGCATTTCTTTCTCGGTGGCGATGATATGGGCTTCTTAACTCTTGCGGCTACTACCTGCGATTCGTCAGTGGTTTCTCTCTCCCTCTTGCGGCTGTTGCCGGAGTCCTTCCCGTGCACCCGCATATGGCCGTCCAATGCCTTTTTAGCGTCGAACGACTTCCAGCACGACCCGCACGGATACTTCTTGGCCGGGACAGCTTGTACAGCTCCTCCACTTGTGCTCGCATCATCCCGTGGGCGCCTTGCTACTGCCGGGATCGGATCCCGGCGGACGTCTGCCGCACGTACTTCAGGAGGGAGGACCGACAGAGGGAAAACCATCAGAGGACAAGAAGCGGTGCCTAGCTCCAACCCTATCTCGTAGTCGTCTGCTCTCTTCAGCGCCTGATCGAGGTCCATTACGCTGGATGAGCAGAATAACGCGAAAGTGGTCTGTCGCGGGAATAACACTCTCCTCGCTCGTTGCTCTCGTGGTTGTGATGTTGGAAGCGGGAGGCAGTGCATCGCCCCTTTTATAGAGTTGTGGCAACCAGCCAGAATTTCTAATCCTACTCGATATCTGATCGACACCAATTCCAGCTTCATATCTGATGCGACACCCTCTCCCTTACCCCCCCTCACACCAAAATTTCACCCGCCCGTTTTTCATCCGAAGATGGGAACTCTTGTCTGTCTCCGATTCATCTCTCAATTACCGCGGTGTGTTGCTCACACCAAGTTTGCGCGCATAATTGGTCTATGTATGTGATGATTTTATCTTTAAATCAATGAACAAATATGCTACTAATAAGACGCAACGTAATTCAGAAACCCATTGTAACATTTATGTGAACTTTCCGGGCCACATAGAAAAATAAAAAAATGAACAGTTATATGGACTAATATCACATCAACAAACCCATGCTTTCTGGTCATGAACCTAGTGGATAAAACACTTGCTGCAGGTAGATTGGGTTTTGATTGACCTGGACCCAAAACCAAAGTTTCAGACAGATCAATGCGTGGTCAGTTTCTTCTTCTTCTTTTTAATATCCGAATAATAAAGTCTCCATCCTAATTATAATTGTGAATCAAAATTGAGTACTGAATTTAGAGTGCACCTCTTCAACTTAATATCACAACTTGGTCTCAATAACTTAAGTATGGAATACGAAAGTATCTTTTAAAACTGTACAAAGAATTTTTTTAGTACATTTCAGACCTTGAAAGCCTTTCACACATAGGAGAGGGCAGAATAATATACAAGTACTTGATATTAGTGATAAAAATCATTAAAAATACTACGAATTTTAAATGAAAACAATACCAGTAAAAGTATTAAACAATGTTGGATATTATATATATATATATATATATATATATATATATATATATATATATATATATATATATATATATATTGTCAAACTAGAATACACTCGAGTGTACATATCACACAAATATAATGAAGTGTGTTTGCATATCAAGACTATTTTTTGCAAAATGCAAACCATTGATCTTCACCGTCATACTATAACTGGGATATATACAAATTTTGAGCCCATTTGGATGAGTGTAAGTCACTCATCCAAGGGCAATAAAATCAACGCGCGAAACTAATTTGAAATGCATAATTTTTGCGGTCATTATAACATGACCTATAAATGTCCAAATGTGCTCAAATGTTGCATATGAGCTATTCACAAGATGGTTTAAGAAGATCAACGGATTAGATTTTTGAAAAAAATATTGTATCATAAAAAACTACTTCAGTGTATTCTGCTCCAAATACACTCGAGTGTATTCTAGCCTGACTCTCTCTCTCTCTCTCTTTCTCTCTCTCTCTCTCTCTCTCTCTCTCTCTATATATATATATATATATATATATATATATATATATATATATATATATATATATATATATATATATATATATATATATATATATATGGAGAAGCATCCAACAGTCAAATGACATCACCTATGCCTACTACGACTCCACTACTACAGAAACGGCCTTTGGCGTCGGTCGTTTAACCCCATTTGGCGTCGGTTTCCGACCGACGCCTATGTGGGCGCCGCTAAAGGTCGAACACTTCGGCGTCGGTTTTTTAACCGACGCCTATTTAATCTATAGGCGTCGGTCGTTTAGTAGAGAACCGACGCCAAAAGGGTTCGCGCCACAGAAAACGGCATCATCTAGGGCACTTTCTGCGTCGGTGTTTTAGTAAATAACCGACGCCACTATGGAATATAGCGTCGGTCTTTTAGTAGATGACCGACGCATAAAGTGCCCTAGATGACGCCATTTTTTGTGGCGCGAACACTTTTGGCGTCGGTTATATACTAAACGACCGACGCCTATATGTTAAATAGGCGTCGGTTTGATATGAATATCCGACGCCATTTCCAGGACTGCTTTGGCCACATCAGGCGTCGGTTTATTGAAAAAACCGACGCTGTAGGTCTTTCCTGACGGTTTTCTATAAATAACCGACGCCTATTTATATATTTTTTTTTTTCAAATCAGTTTGCAGGCCTGCTGTGGCTGGTCAGCAGGATGAGAACCTGCAGTTCAGTTTTCTGAACTGCAGGTTTACGACATCCATTGATATCAGCCTACAAACAGGCCGCAAACCTGCAAAAGTCACAAGCAAAATTCTACACAAGTACATACATTCAGACATCAATTCAATTCTCACATTCACACACATATAGAAACATTCAAATACATGTATTAACATTCAGAAATATTCATTTACATAGTATCATTCATTATCGCTATCAACATCCCAATTATATCTTACAGTTGCCACTGCTTGTATGGCTTTTGCCCATTCTTCTCTTACTTCATTTAATGCTTCCATCGTATATGGAGCATGTATATTTTTTAAACGTTTACCTGTAGTGTTGTCAGTTTTAAACACCTGCAAAGAGAATGATGTATATATATAAGTAATAATATAAAAATAATATAAGATTGATATATTGCATACTAACTAATGAGACTATATATAATACCTCACGTATGGTATCGATGTCCAATGCGGCATATTTGATAATCATCTGCATAAATCGCATCACATAGTATGCGCATGCCCATCCATTGTCTTGTGTAGCACACTATAAATTGAAACATACAAAATAATACAACTAAGCACAATTCACATCAATAATATATATATTTGAGTCGGGAACTTACTTGTACGTTCTGCCAATTTATTGGCTGGTTCTTTTTCCTTGGGACCGTTCCTCCAGCCTTTTTGAATGCATCTAAACCCCTACATGTTAATATAACACAATAAATTGCATAAGTAAATAGTAATGTAATAAAAGATGTTAACGGATATAAAAATGAAATATTTCTCACCAGAATAATGGCATTCTCATTACGTGTCCAATTTTAGTGTTCAATGTACTCCCCGCAGGATCTAGATAATAAACAGTGAATGTCCCGGGGACAATAACTAGTAACTCCCAATGTCTACCGCTAGAAGTAAGAAGTTAACAATTAATAACTCAAAATGCAAAATAAAAATGGAATTTTCTTAAGTCCAAATTATAAATAAAGTAAACTTACTTGACATTGAATGGAGCTATTATTATCGTCTTATTTTGCTGACCAAAAATTGTAAAAGCATCTATACAGTATTGTTGAACATTATCAGGATCTTTAGCTACCAAACTAATCAATGATGGAATCAAAAATCCCACATGATCAAATGCAAATTGTTTGCAATGATCTTCGACTAGGTAGCTGCAAAACATATAGGCGTATGCATTAATATATAAGAAACCAGATCACCGGATCTTACACAAGGTATATGGATGTATAAACAAGATCTCACCTTATCCATGTCTCTATCATTGATGTATTCAGCCAATCATACTTAAACAGCTCAATAATATCTTGTATAAATAAAGAGCTATCGTATGATTGACCTGCATAATCTGCATCTAAAGAAATAATTATAGGGCAATGTACATTATGTGCCCGTAGCCAACATGCCATTCCCCTACAAGCAGGACCTAACGGGTATGTTAGGTCAGTTGGAACCCAATCGGGTAATGCGGGAAGTGGAAGTGGAGGCCTAGGTGCTCCTGGTGTCTTCTTTTTAACCTGTACATATAATTTCAGATCAGTTGACATCATATATACACATTAACAGTCTAAATCAATGTAAATTTATCTTACAATTTCAGTCGTGTAGACGACATCTGCTTTGGGCCACAATATCACCCCGCCTTCTGCCTCACCAAGTGTATCAATATCCGGGTGGGCATATGGCAATGTAGCTTCTCTCCAATCAGGTAACACACGTATCGGGCTCACACGAACGTAGCCCTGTGGCATTGGAGTCCCGTGAAACATTGCCCCAGGAAGGGACGGGTAAGCCTGCGCCTCTGCAACAACGTAGTCTTGCATTCTTAAGCGGCATGGCTTCAATGCCTACAAATTTACGTAAAGAATATTATACATATATACATATCATCTTGAAAACATAACAACTTGAAAAGACTAACTACAATGTCATAAACAATACTTACAGCAGACGTGCTAGGCGATGGGTCTCCAGGATTACTCGCAGTCTGTGCATCAGGAGAAGAGTGGGTCGCCATAGGCGTATTGGAAGCCTGAGATGCCTGCCACCGCAGCAATTCTTCCTTGACCTTCTCAGCAACTACATCGTTGATCTTCTTAGCAACTAAATCCTCAACTCTCTTATTCTCCTATACATGGATAAAAGAAACATTAGCTTCTTATTAATGAATTTCCTTTTGCAGTAACATTCTAAAAAAAGAATAGGTTACCTCTTCTTGAGAAAGTCCCGCTCTGGGTTTGCGCTGGGATGGCCCAAAGAATGCTTTGATGCCAACACCAGCGCCGGCACCTCTAACACGTCCAGGATGCTCTGGGTTACCCAGAGCAACTGTCAATTCATCCCTTGTGCCCTGAGGGATGAACGTGCCTTGTTTCCTCTGCTCGTGCAGCTCCCGCTAATCACCATAAATAGAAATTGGTAAGTTAACACCACAAATAATCAATATTCAAATGATTTCTCTAAGAGTTGTATTTTACCATTTTTGCAGCCGCCTCAGCAGTTACAGGCTTCTTTATTTCACCCTTCTTGTTTTGCCTGCCAGCTATCCAGATATCATGGCGAGGAATGGGTGTGGCAGACTCCTGAGTAGGAGCAGACTCCTGAGTAGGAGCAGACTCCTGAGTAGCCGCAGACTCCGCCTGTAGTCTTTGGCGAACGCTTGCATAGCCTTTTGGACCCATAGTGTGGTCATGCACATTCAGTGCACGCCTTGCTTTTTGTGCGTCACTGAGGGCCTAGTTAGTATGCACATTAATGATTTGGTTAGTAGCACTAAATGCTAATCTTGAATAGGTGAATACAATGTATATTAATTAAATTAGGAGTGACGCCTAATACCTTGAATTCTTCAGATTTTCTTGAAGCAACAAAATTGTCCCAATCTTCTTTGTCCAAGAAGTTCCATTGTTCAAGGGCTGACTTCTTCTTCTTATCACCCTCTTTTATGTATTCTCTGTTCAGATTTGTCCTATAATTCCTAAGCATCTTTCCAGCGCGTTGCATCACATTTTTACGATGCAACTTCTCATCCAATGCAAACAGATTCTGTAAAATAGAAATGTTATTAACTAGTATCCAAAATAGAATTGCAAATAATAGAATTTGTAATCTACAAAATAGAATTGCAAATAATAATAACTCACGCATAAATCCTTCCATATCGAGTCTTTTTTCGCTTGAGGAACTTTATGCCAATTGTCATACTTAACACCACAATGGCCCCGAGTGGTACACCCAAGATAGTTCACAAAATTATTGCGGTTCACTCCAATTGGATTTCCTCCATTATCAAACTCCACCACCAATTTAGATCCACTACCACTTAGCGCTAATAACTTCTTCAACAGGGTGATGCCCCTTTTCTTGTTAAGTGTCTGGTGTTGCGCATCAAGTTGCTCCAGTGCTTCAGTGGGTACAGGTGCATCAACCTAAAATTTGACAAAAATAAAACACACTAACTTAGCCCAATATAGAAATATAGGATATATGACATAACTAGAAGATAATGAATTTTATAGAAATACAGGATATGTTTTTAGAACTTACATTAGTATCCTCGCCATGCTCATCATGGACTTCATGCTCATCATGGACATCATGCTCATCATGGTCAGCCATCTGAAAATGTCATTAAAAAGGCAAACATTTAGCATTTGTATTAACTAGAAAAAGGCAAACATTTAGCATTTGTATTAACTAGAAAAAGGCAAACATTTAGCATTTGTATTAACTAGAAAAAGGCAAACATTTAGCATTTGTATAAACATACATGTCTCTAAAATTGTGATCTTTTATCAATTAACAATCCTTCATTGTGATCTCCGCGCACATATAAGTCATCATTAGCTTCAATATTTTGTGGAGTTGGCAACCCAACTGAGAATGGACTGGAGTCATCATACTTATCATAGTACTCTTCTTCATCTATAGGATCTTCAATGAACTGTCTTTTACCATGAAGAACAACCGACCATTTATCATTTGCAGGATCATCGATATAGAATATTTGTTTCGCCTGTGATGCCAATATGAATGGTTCACCCTTCTCGCCAATCTTTTCAAAGTTCACCAAAGTGAAACCCAATTCATCCACTATAACTCCTTTGGTGTTATCAACCCAATTACATTTAAAGAGCGGAATTTTGAAATCTATGTAGTCAAACTCCCAAATGTCCTCAATGACACCGTAATATGACATTTTAGCTTCACGTGGACTCTTATCCTTTGCACTTGCAAAGTACATAGTCGACGCTTGAAGAGTGACCCCACTATTTTGGACGACACTCTTATCATCTTGGCGCTTTGTGTAATATGTGAATCCATTAATGTCAAACCCTTCATAAGACATAACATTCGGTTTTGGTTTAAAGGCGAGGCATTTGATAGTTTCTGTAATATCATTTGGTGTTTGAGATAGTTGATGTAAGACTTTATCTTCAAACCACTTAGTAAAAGTCTTATTATGCTCTCTAGCAAGCCACATTGAACTTGCTCGAGGATGTTGTCTCTTTATGAAATTGGTATGTTCCTCGATATAAACACTCACTTCATCCATATTGTGTAAAATATACAAGTGAGCTTGTTCCAACTGCTCACGGCTGATTACTTTCACCCGTAATCCCAAAATTCCTTTGCCCTCCTCAATATTCTTGTCATTATCAGGAGTGTCATTACCACTGAGAAAGTCATTACAAAAATCCATAACCTCTCTCGCCACATAACCTTCAATAATACTCCCTTCAGGCCGATAACGGTTTCGGACATCACCTTTAAAAACGCTCATGTATCGTTCAAAAGGATACATCCAATGCAAGAAAACTGGTCCCAACATTTTCACTTCCCTAGTCAAGTGGACAACAAGATGTACCATGATATCAAAGAACGAAGGAGGGAAATACATCTCAAGCTGACATAGGGTAACAACCACTTCTCTTTGCAAATTATCGAGAGTATCAGGGTCAATAACTTTGCTGCATAGACTATTGAAAAAGAAACAAAGTCTGGTAATTGCAAACCTTACATGCTTCGGCAATATAGATCGAATAGCCACAGGCAATATTTGTTGCATTAGAGTGTGACAATCATGAGATTTAAGACCTATCAACTTCAGATCTTTCATTGATACCAATCTACGGATGTTGGATGAGTAACCATGTGGCACCTTAACATTTACCAAGCATTCACAAAAAGTTTTCTTCTCCTTTCTAGACAACGTGTAACAAGCGGGAGGTAAGTATGTTCTTTTATTACCCATTTCACGTAATTCTGTTAATTCTGACCTTATTCCCATTTCACGTAGGTCCAGTCTGGATTTTATCCCATCTTTAGTCTTACCTGGTATATTTAATAGAGTACCAATGATGCTATCACAGACATTTTTCTCAACGTGCATTACATCGATACAATGCCTGACTGTCAAAGAACTCCAATAAGGAAGATCCCAAAATATTGACTTCTTCTTGAATGAAGAATTGTCACTCCGTGTGGCCATACTACATTGTGATTTCTTACCAAATTCATTGACAATGTCTTTTACTCTTTCATAAACAACATCCCCTGGTATAGGTTTAGGTGCACTCCGTTCATCATTCCATCCATTGAATGCTTTGCGCTTCCTACGATACGGATGGAATTTTGAAAGAAACCTTCGATGACCAAGATATACAGTCTTGCCGCCATGTTTTAGTCTTATTGAATCAGTGTTTTCTTCACATATAGGACACGCTTTAGCTCCTTTGACACTATATCCAGACAAATTCCCATATGCTGGAAAGTCATTAATAGTGCAAAACAACATAGCGTGCAAACGAAATGTCTCTTTTGCTGAAGCATCATAGGTCATCACACCTTCAGCCCAAAGTTTCTTTAAGTCATCAATCAAAGGTTCAAGATAAACATCGATATCATTTCCGGGTTGTTTAGGGCCCGATATCAACAATGACAACATAACGTACTTATTTTTCATACACATCCAGGGAGGAAGATTGTATATAACAAGCATGACTGGCCAAGTGCTATGTTGGCTGCTCAATGTCCCGTACGGATTCATCCCATCTGTACAAAGCCCAAGTCTTAGATTCCTATCTTCTTCACCAAATTTAGGGTACAGTAGATCAATCTTCTTCCACTGTGGGGAATCAGACGCATGTCGTAGGATCCCATCATTATTTTTCTTAACATCTGCATGCCACCTCAGATTCTTCGCATCTTTCGGATTTGCAAACAAGCGTTGAAACCGTGATATTATAGGTAGATACCACAACACCTTGGCAGGAGAACCAGTTTTGGACTCCCCCGAAGTCGTCAATTTATACCGTGACGCACCACATTTTGGACAATCTTTCAAATCTACATAGTCCTTTTGAAATAATACACAATCATTCGGGCATGCGTGTATCTTCTTGGCCTCCATTCCCATTGGACACAACATTTTCTTTACCTGGTATGTTGAGATTGGAAGCTCGTTTCCTTCAGGAAGAATTTCTTTCAACAAAGTCAACAATGAAGTGAAGCTTTTGTCGCTCCATCTATTGTTAGCTTTCAACTTATACAATCTCAAAACAGCGCTAAGCTTCGTAAACTTAGCACAGCCTGTGTATAACGGTATCTCAGCATCATGCACAATGTTTGTAAAGATAGGAGGTGGATCGGTGTGCTCTACCCTACAACTATCCAGCATCGCATCAACGATGTCTGCTGGAACTGGTTCGTTCACATTTACGTCATCGGAGGCAATTTCTTCTTCCACCCAAGCACTACTATCGACATCTACTGGTTTCGATTTTGAAATCTCTCCATGCCAGTGCCATTCTGTATAGCCTTGTACAATCCCGTTGCACATGACATGACTTTTGATTTCCTCACCAGTGTTGACTTTCAAGATGTTACCGCAATGCCTACATGGACAGTAGAACCTATCTGTAGGTTTTTTCCTATGTTCCTCGGCAAATCTAATAAACTGATCAAGACCAGATATAAACTCTGGGGTGCAACGATTACGAATGGACATCCATGATCTATCCATTCTATGATCAGAGAAAACAAGTATATATTAGGAAACAAGTATATATTAGGAAAAGATTAGGGTATACACTTACATCCTAAGCGTATAATGTGATGTCATTCTTATATATAATAAATGTGTACCACCTATCCCATCCTTGAACACCTAATCTCACTAGTAAGTGTATAATGTATATTTGGTTTTCAAGAAAATTTCGGCAGCATTTCCCCGCTGTTCTCTAAGTACATATGTACTTAGAGAACAAATGGGGAAATGCTACCGAAATTTTCTCGAAAACCCAATACACATTATACACTTACATCCTAAGTGAGATTAGGTGTTCAAGAACAGTCCCAAACCGGGGACTATCCAAGATTTACTCCTAATGAGTCAATCTTGGATGGGTTTCTAGGCCAACAAATACATTTGATGTCATTCTTATATATAATAAATGTGTACCACCTATCCCATCCTTGAACACCTAATCTCACTAGTAAGTGTATAATGTGCATTTGGTTTTCAAGAAAATTTCGGCAGCATTTCCCCGCTGTTCTCTAAGTACATATGTACTTAGAGAACAAATGGGGAAATGCTACCGAAATTTTCTCGAAAACCCAATACACATTATACACTTACATCCTAAGTGAGATTAGGTGTTCAAGAACAGTCCCAAACCGGGGACTATCCAAGATTTACTCCTAATGAGTCAATCTTGGATGGGTTTCTAGGCCAACAAATACATTTGATGTCATTCTTATATATAATAAATGTGTACCACCTATCCCATCCTTGAACACCTAATCTCACTAGTAAGTGTATAATGTGTATTTGGTTTTCAAGAAAATTTCGGCAGCATTTCCCCGATGTTCTCTAAGTACATATGTACTTAGAGAACAAACGGGGATATGCTACCGAAATCTTCTCGAAAACCCAATACACATTATACACTTACATCCTAAGTGAGATTAGGTGTTCAAGAACAGTCCCAAACCGGGGACTATCCAAGATTTACTCCTAATGAGTAAATCTTGGACGGGTTTCTAGGCCAACAAATACATGTGTTGTCATTCTTATATATAATAATTGTCTATAAACTACAGGAAACATGGTTAATCCTAATCAACAGAGCATTATTAAATAATAAATCAAGAAATCAATAGTTTTAAACAAAAGGTCTAGGAATCTTTACTAGACATTATATGTATCCCTAATCATCAAACTAGGGTTTTCTTGAATATCATAAAAGGTAGAAGAGCATTCTTTTCGGTAAGTTGACCTTTTCATATTACTTTGACCATTACAAACACATGTTTCTAGGCCGACACAAGGTGTAACATGTAGGTGATATACCTAGGTTGACACACCTTAATGAGTGTAGGCCGATACACCTTGAATATAATGAATGGATACACTTGAAATTAATGAGAAGGATACACTTTGAAAAGTGTAGGCTAGCTAGTATACCCTAAAAAGCAGCAGACAATATAACAAGTTAAAGTTGAATCTAATATTCTAGTAAGGATGAAAGAAACTTGTACTAATTGTATGAGAAAGGTAATACCTTATAATGATAATTGATGAAAGTAATCAAGTATAATTGAATACTTAAAGTAATGAATTAAAATCCTAGATGTCGGGGTTATGAATTAGGGTTTGTCTGTTGAATAAAACCCTAACGACCTTAATCGGATACAATAGAAGTCCTAACCCTAATTATGAAAGGTTGTGACTTGATTGATAGATTATTTGTGATACAATTGAATGTAAAGATAATAATATAAGCTCCTAAGAATGAGGAGTTATGATATAGGGGTGATGATTGAACATAACCCTAAAAACCCTAGTCAAGTTCAAAAGAGCAACCCTAACCCTAATGACAAAAGGTAATGTAACTTGAAATGGAATGAGAATAATATTTAGTGGTAACCGTGAATTACTTATCATATTTCAGTAAGAAAATTTCAACTATGGCAGAGAAATTCATCCCCAAGCCTCACCCCTACTATCGTAATCTCTATTGCAGCAATACTACCCTCGTAATCCCACCAATCACCCGCAAGCATTGTCACACAAATAAAATACATGTACATCAATAAAATACAGAGAAGAGGGCATACCGATTTGGAGGTCTGGAGAAGACGGCGGTAAAGAGGAGCTGTGGTGGCGGCGCGGCGGAGAAGCAGCTAGCTAAACCCTGGTGGCGGCGCGACGGCGGTGGAGAGCAGCTCTGTCGTCCTGGCGGCGGCGGCGAGACGGCGGTGGAGAGTAGCTCTGTCGTCCTGGCGGCGGCGGCGTGGAGGCACTAGCAGTTGCGGCGGCGGCGTGGCGGGAGCAGTCGGGTGGGGCGACAGCAGTTGGAGGGTCCAGCAGTTGCGGCGGCGGCGGTGTGGAGGGGAGGGGCGACAGCAGTTGGAGGGTCGGGCGACAGCAGTTGCGGCGGGAGCAGTCGGCTGTTTAGGCGATGAAACAGAAGAAAGGGGAACAGTCGGGTGATCGCAGGATATAAATTTCACCTATAGCGTCGGTTGTTTGTCACAACCGACGCCTAAAATAATTTAGCGTCGGTTGTTTGAAACAACCGACGCTCAAATGGACGATATTTTCACGAAATTGTTTGGCGGGAACCACTTTCGGCGTCGGTTATCAACAGATAACCGACGCTATAAGTGACACTTTGCGCGCAAAGTTTTCATCACATATAGGCGTCGGTGGCTATTTAAATAACCGACGCTGTATGTGACATTTTTTCTTTTCGCTCGAAAATTGGATTTCGCAGGAGCTTTTAGGCGTCGGTTTGTTATTGTCAACCGACGCTAAATACAAAGCGGTACCCGTGTCTGGCTGGTCTTCGAATATAGACGTCGGTTTGCTTAAACAGCCGACGCCCTATATGATAGGCGTCGGTTTTTCTTAATAACCGACGCCCAGAAAAGCGACACTGAATGCTATTTCTGTAGTAGTGCTCCTACTGCACAATCAAACAGAAATGAAATTCCAGAACAACAAGGATCAAGATATCAAGATATTAGTTTTGCAAATATGACAAAGTTGTTTTATCGAAACATTTCAAGAATACTTCATATTTTCTCTATTTGTTCTATCGAATGTTTTATAGAAGTATTCTTGAAATTTGCATATGTAGTCATCTATTCGACACATATCATAACCGATAGAGAAAATATGACAAAGTTGTTAGATGACAAAATCTTACTGCCGTATCTATATCATAACAGATAGAGAAAATATGACAAAGTTGTTTTATCGAATCATTTCAAGAAAATATGACAAAGTTGTTTTATTGAAACATTTCAAGAATACTTCATATTTTCTCTATTTGTTCTATCGAATGTTTTATAGAAAGTATTCTTGAAATTTGCATATGTAGTCATTTATTCGACACATATCACATAACTTCAAGTTGTGTAGAAGAAAAGTAAATCTTTGTTTTTGTTTTTCTTTTTCTTTTTCTACATCTTTATTTGTATTCCAAATTTCTCCTAAGAATTCTCTTCATAATTCATTTTCATAATTATTTACTACATGTGCTAAAGTTGTTGCGGTTCCTTTAACAACTTCTTTGTCATTTTCTGTTAATCCTTGCCACCAATCTAACACTATTCCTTGAAAGGTTAGATGATAAAATCTTACTGTCGTATCTATATCATAACTTTGTGCTGTAACAGCTAAATAAGTGGCTTTTTCCCATCGTGTTATGGCTTCATCTATGTTCCTTATACAATTGAGGTTTAAGTATATTCCATTTGGTCCAACGCATTCTTGAGTCATATAGTCTACTGGGGTTTCGAATGTTAAATTTTTAGGTCCTTTGTCTGACGCTCAGTTTATTCCTTCATATCTATGTCTATCTGTGGGTTTTCTTCTAAAACTTGGCTCAAACCAATATCTTGATCCTTGTTGTTTTGGAGTTTTATTTCTATTTGTTTATGCAGTAGGAGTCGTAGTAGGCATAGGTGATGTCACTTGACTGTTGGATGCTTCTCCATCTATAGGTTTAATCTTTATAATTCTAGCTTTCTCAAAAAGTCTAACCATTTTTTCGCTTAGGCTATCTAATTCTTCTGTGCTAGCCTCTAAGTATCTATTTTCTAATTGTTCAATTTTAAAATCATCAGTTTCTTCTATCTGAAGTGGACATAAGTTTATTTCATTTCCAATTGTATCAAATAAATTTGTTTTAGGGGTACTTTCTCTATTTTGTTTTTCTATAAGATATTTGGTTGTTCTTTGTAATTCTACTATCATTTCTTAAATTTTTTGAATTTTTTTGAACTATTTTCATGTACTTGTACTTCTAATTTGTTATACATCTTAATCTATGTTTGTTCGAATTCAATATCTAAGACTTCATATATATCATTGTCTGAATAATATTCTTGATTTATATGATTTTCTTATTTTCATTCTTTAAAAATTTGTTTAAAGATATTAAATATATTTTTGAGATCAAAACATAGCTCTGATACCATTTTTATGCATAAATTTTTAAAGCATAAATTTTCGAAATGTATTCTTTATTTGTTTGTATTGCCTTGGATACATACTCAAACTACCCTTATGGGTGTTGTATGTTTCCTTAGCAGGAATGTTCTTGATAATCTTTGTGTACTTATTTCTTGTTTAGGGAATCTTTTAAGCATATTCATTTTTGATTGCCTCATTTTTTCTTTAGGAAACTAAATTCTTAGCTACTAAAGAATTATGTTCTAAGTACGATAACAAGGAAATAGAGTCTATGTACCTGTATTACCCACCTTGCTTTCGACCTTCTTCTATATCAGTCGATCCTCTTTCAACAATTTCTAAGAGAGGCAATCCTTGGACATCGACGTTCTGGATCTCAAACTCCTCATGTTTATCCTATAGCCTTACATCCATAAATCCTTGTTCATGTCTTTGCTTGATGGATGGATGGACTGAATGGCCTCCCAGATAGAGTATGGGAGAGATGAACTCTCGACTACTGAAGATGTTATGGATATGGGGTGTAGAAGGTCACACACTTACTTTCTACGCTATATTAGTACAAACAAAATTCTCTTTTGCTAAGCTTAGCTTTCTCAATGAAGAGGTTTAGTGTGGATTTTACATGAAATGGGAATTTCTAGATATTAACTTAAGATCTACCGCTCTTCTTTATTTCATAGAATCTATACTATTACATACTGGTAGCAATAGAAGAAACACTTACACTTCCTATTGGCACTCCTCTATTTGATGTTTGTTTTACATACTACTCAAGGGTTTATATAGACACCCTCTTCTTACATTATGCTTGAGATAACTCTTACATTTCAGTCATACACTTGGAACTACTAGTGTCTTTCATTCTTTTTTTATTTTCCATCGTCCATTTGGCCCCTATAGAATCTTTTATTGCTTGTTGACGTCATGGCTGACGTTTTGGTCTTCATTATTGCTCCTTTTATTCTTTATTTCTTGTTGACGTCATGGATGATGCTTTGGTCTTCATTATTGCTTGTAATAGTCATGGATGATATCATCGACTACTAGTGTTGCTTCTGGTATCTTGTTCCATTTTGTCTAGGCGTGCATAGTAAATCTTTTCTTCATATTTTTTTAGTCTACAAAATATTTGTTGACATCTGAGACTGGATCTTATCTGTCCATTTTCTATCTTTTTTAGAAATCTTTCTAAATTGATCTTCGTTACTGTATTGGATCTTCTTGTTGTTGAAATAATAATCACATTATCTGAAGCTTTGTGTAACTAGCTTCGATTATCATTTTTTTTTTTTTTAATATCTGACAAAGGACTTTTAGTCCCAATGCTCATCAAACTTTGACGAATTCTTCATCTATTTTTTCTCTTTCAAATGTCTGACAAATATCTTCAATATCTTTAATGTATTATGAAGAAGATACTCCTATCTGAATGCAATGAACTGGATTGAACTTTTTTAATTTTTCTCAGTCTTCTGCTGCTGAGAATATTTTAATATACAACATACTGGTAGGTTTTACCTGCGGATTATTATCCTTGAATTCTCTGACTGCTTTTATTATTTCTTAGGGAAGTCCCTGAATTTCTCCAAAATCATTACTCAGATATATGAGATTTATTGCTCTTATTATAAAACAATCTTTGATTATTATTGGATCAGCTCCTTGTAAAGTTAACTCTGGGATAAATTCTTGTATGATTTAGATAACAGTTGTTATAACCCCAATTTTTGGGTTTAATTGGTAAGAAATGTAATTTCTCATATTAAAGATATTTGAACAAATAATGATATAATTTGCTTCAAATAAATGGATTTCGTTTAAAATAGCCTTATTGTTTGATTTGTGGGCTTTATTGGCTATTGGGCCCAATAAAAAGGAAAATAACAAAGGAAATTCAATTAATAAATGGATAATTGAATTTTAAGAAAAGAAATATGTGGAAACCTCTAGAAGGTAAATCCAAAGAGGATTTCGTGCCTCTTGGGTTCCTTGGGTACCAAGGAGTCTAAAGTTGCAAAGAAAAACAATAAGAAAAAGAAAAGATTAATTATGTATTTCTTTATTAAGAAAGAAATGGAAAACAGTGAGAAAATGTGGAAAATAAGTGAAAAGAGGCATAATTGAGTTTTCTTGGTGGAATTTTGTATTCTAAAGATTCCTAATGATAAAAGGAATACCAATAAGGACAATAAAAGAAAATAAAGAGAAATTCTCAAAAAGAAATAATTTAATGAGAAATAAGCAAGATAATGTGAAATAATGCATTTAGATGCATCTAGAAGGATAATAAGTATCCTTAGAAAGTAATTTCGAAATAATAGAGTTTCTTGGGGTACAAGAAGCCCCAATGAAGGAAGAGGAAAGAGAAAATACCAAAACTTGCAAAATAAAAGATGATATGGTACTTTATTAATGTTTTTGGTGGAATTATTAAAAAGGAAGTAATTTCCATTAAAAGAAAATAAAAGTTCGTACCAATGGATTAAAGGGGCAAGAATAATGATAATAAGAAAAAGGATTTTCATTTTTCTAAGTATCCAAGAGATAAGGAATATCAAGGAAGAAATGAGAGAGAGAGAGAGAAACTAGCCTTTTAATATAGGAATTACATTCCTAATAGGAAAGGGGTGTTGCTAATCCCTTGATGAGCAGTGAAGGGCATGGATACTCTCCCCTATATAAGGGGAAGAGCTCTTGGCCGGATTTGGGAAGATTTTACACACCTCTCTCTCCCCTCTTCATGTTCCTTGCACGTAAAACCCTAATGAGGGAGTATCTCTACCTATAGAGCAACAAAAGGGAGTTTCGTGGTCTTGCTGAGGACAGGAAGACTCCACGACATCTTAGGACCGATCGGCTACCAACCCAGCCCCTCCATCTTCACGTATCTTCCACCGAAAGTCTGCAAAATCGCAGAAGTTGCAGCAGCAAACGAGAGGCGTTTCCGTATGTGGTGGCTACCTTGACGAAGGCCAAAAGCACCCTCACGTGCGCAGAGGCACGGCGGAGGCTGAGGGACCATCCTGGAGGTCGATGGGGCCGAGGGGGAGGAGCTGGAGCAGCTCCTAGGACTGCCGGCCAGCGGCTAGGGCGCAACACGCCGCTGGTGCAAGGAAGGAGAAGGCCAAAGAGGCCTTTAACTGATATGCCCTCCGCGGGCTGTGGAAGAAAATCACTTAACTGAGGGTAAAGAAGTAAAATCGAAATATTCTCCAAAGCAACGTTGTATGACTGAGATGACGTGGCACAATCTCATTGGCTGGGGTAAGTGTTTTATTACAAAAATCGTATCTCATGATTCGTAACTCGGATGAAAACAAGTTATATATGAATTTTGATCAGGAGAACACAAGGAATTCAATAAAAATAGTTTTATAGCCTGAATCTGATCAGAGTTCGAAATATAGTGTAAATTATCATCTTTAATGAATTAAAGATTAAGAAACCCTATTTTGATATGATTAATGTGTTTAGTAGGGTTTAATGGATCTTTAGAGTTGATATTAATCTGTTAAATGTAAAAAGGAACATTGAGTTCAAAAAGGAAGAACTTTGCACATGATTAGTTTAATGTAGAATTTATATGCTTGAAATTGGAAAAAATACATAAAGTTATCATCTTTTTAATGATTTAACTAAGGAAAAACCCTTAGATTTGATGATAGATGGATAATTCAAGCTGATATTAACCTTTTGTTAATAAAACTGAAAATGGGGTTTGAAAAGATGATCTTTTGATATAGTTGGTTTAATTTAGGGTTCTATGTACATGAATATGCCTTAATGGGATTAGAAACCCTAATTTATGTTGATATGAATTCTAATGGTTTTAATTGTACAAATCGAAGAATAAAATAGAGATATGATGATTCGAAGATAAATTGAGTACCAAAGATCTTTAATGTGAATTATTTGGATAATTAGTGTTTCCTAGTGTATAAAAGTGGAAATAGTGATAAATAAGGTTCATATATGTGAGTTGAACTATAATGAAATATGATTTGTCAATTTGAAAGAAACCGAAGATGATAATTAGCCTTAATATTTTGGATATGACCTAAAAGGATAAAGATAATAGTTTTAGTGTAAAAGAAACATATTAGACTTAATTGACATTCAATTGTGTCTATGATGCAGAAATTAAGGTTTGTGAACTAAAAGAGCATTAAAAGTGATAAATGCATAATGAAGGATAAAACCCTAATAAAACCCTAAAGTTGGCCTAGAAATCATAAAGTGGAATCCAAGTTGATCTTGAGGATGTTTGAATAAAACAATGACACTTGAATGTTATGCATTATTTTCAGGATATTGTTGATTGCTTGTTAATTGTGTTGAATGTTAATGCATGGACATCAAGTTACTATGGAATAGGTATGTGGTTACGATTATGAATAACCGCTTTAGTTTCACGATGGATTCTCAGATGTTTAAACGCATTGAATGCAACTAAACTGTTGAATGTTTATTTATTTCTGGCAATTATAAAGTGACTATGACTATCACATAATGTATATGCCTTCTAGCTCAATCATTATTCCCCTCTGTGTTGTAATGGCTGACCTAGTACATGGCTACCTAGAGGGTAGGTCCATCAGGTCATGAAAGACTTTGGCTGCCTAGAGGGTAGGTCCATCAAGTCACCTTTATAGAGGTACCATATAAGTCCTTACAGGGACAACACATAGTTGTGGATAGGTATGGATTGAGTAGTTTGGCTTAAAACGTAATCTTTGTTGTTAAATGATTAATTGCTTGATTACATGGTTATCATAGTTGCATGATTATCTGTTTCCCCCACATACCAGCTTCGGCTGACCGACGTTTTGTTTGTCGGCGTTTTAGGTACAATGAAAAGAACAAACAGTAAAGCTACACCTTGTGAATTCAAGAATTAAAGAACAAGGAGGAACTAGTTAGAATAGTTCAGCTGAGGTTAGAAGTTTAGTTTGTTCCAAACTTTTCAAATGTATGCAAAGAAAAATTTTATTACCATTTTCAGTATAGTCTGTTAGAATTTAATAATTGTTTATGGTTATATGTCGAACCTTTGATCCAGGATTAATGGGTGCGGCTTCAACCTCTTGGTCTCCCTTAATTGGGGGTTATCGAGAGGTGGGGTCGTAACATTTGGTATCAGAGCTTAGGTTCCTCAGTTAACCATTAATAATTATTAAATTTCACAAATTCCATAGAACCCAAGGGAGTTATTAGAGGAGTACCCGAAAGACGGAGGTGTCTAGAAAGGGATCACGACCGGGGGCTGGCAATATTTTCCTCCGCACTGCTAGTCAGAATACGAGGACTCCCGGACCCGTGTGACCGCCTGGCCAAAGTCTTAGGGTATGAATCGAAATAAGATACCTTTAGGACTTCTCATCTTATTCATCCCTTCTCATCACAAAATTCTGATAAGGACCTAAAGGATTAGGGTTTTCTTTCTTCTCCTCACCCTCTTGAGGTATGGGTAAGGTTAATAAGGTTTAAGGAATCCTCCACCAAATTAATGAAAGGCATGTAAATAAGATGTCATGGACATAAGCTTAATAGATTAAGCGCATAATAAATAATAGATACATGCTTAGGTTGTATGACATGAGTTGTCATGTCCTCATAAGAGACCTGAGGCTAGACCTTCTTGTCAGGAGGATAAGTTAGTCTTGGAGATAGAGATCTCCATTGCAAGTAGAGACCTGGCACATCCTCTAAGGATGATGCTAACCCTAACCCTAAGTGAAGGTTAGAAAGAGATGAGTTGGACCAGGTGTTTGAAAGGACATGCCTTTGGGATGCCATACGATCCATGGGTGACCTAGCACCTTTGGCAACCCAACCCTAGGAAGGGTCGTGCATGTTAGGGTAAAGGATAGTTCCTTAGATGATGATGTTAGTGAAGGACCATAGAAACCTTATGGGATTGTACAAGTAGGGCATAGCTGGCACTTAGGGCACGTCATAGTGCTGGCGATAGGATGAAACCCTGGATGAGGAATTATGATGGAGCATAAAGGGTTGTGGATGATCTTGAGCAACCATAAGTGCGAACCTAGGCTTCACCCATGTAGAGAATGCTTTGGAGGTTGATCCTTCATGAAGAGAGGACCTCTAATGGTGAGGTTGGTTGTAGGGTTAGCTCTAGGGAGAGCAGGAAACCCAGCAAGAAGGTTGGAAGCCTAAAACCCTAAACAATGGATGGCAGTGGTTGCCTCATAAGTTGATGATATCTTGGTTTCCTTTAGAGGGACCAAACCCTAGACAGTGAAGATGAAGCATATGGTGCCTATGTGCCTGCAGTATAGGTGTTTACCTTCTGAGGTAGGAAAAAGAGTTCCTTAGACCTAGAAAGGTTTAGTAGCAGGTTATGAGGCCTTGTACCTTGTTGGTTGTCCTTGAAGAGGACCCAACACTAAGTGTTTCTTGAGTTGAAGGATGACAAGGAGTGCGTGTCATGCCTTTTTCATGCTTGGTTTGTAGTTAAGAGACAGAGCATGTAGTGAACTTAGGGTTCCTATGCCTAAGAGGGGAAGTGGTGTACCTAAGGCTCATAATGAGAAGTTGAGTTCCTATAGAAGCGAGCATAGTAATCCTCATGAATAGAGGAAAAGAGGAGCCCCTGAAGTTTAAGGTGTGTTTGATGAACCCCTCACAGCTAGGTTGATGATAAAGGGAAAGTTTGATCTTAATCCAACATCGAGGAAAGAGGACAAGTATGACCTAGCATGGTAAAGTAAGTGATCTGCTCATGCCTTAATGGCTTGCTAGGGTTAAGTAGGCTCGGGTGGATGTAAACCCTGGACCTAAGAGCTTTTTTGACCTTAGAGATAGTTTTCCTCCCATCCTGGGAGAGGGACCCCTTTGGAAGGGTGTATATCAGTTTTGTTGGTTCAAGGTAACCTAAAGAGGTCTCATATGATCTTAAGAAGCTAATTGAAGGGTACATAGTATGCGATTGAATCTACAGACCCATAGATATCCATCTCTATTGCATGTGAATGTGTTACCATGGAGGTAACCAGTATGGGGCTTGACCAAGGTAGGCAGGTTGCCATAATGCCTATGAACGGATGAGAGTCAGCCCATGAATGCCGAAAGAGAGATGATGAAGACTTGGGTAAGATTCTAAGTGAACATGTACTATTATGGAGAATCCTAAGTCTATCCTAGGGTCAGGTAGGGATAAGACCGATGAAAGTAGGAGTTGCCTAATTCCCCAGTTGCACATGACCATAGGGTCAGGAGGTAACAACTATCTTTGTCTGAGGGCCATGGGTTAGGAGATTGATCACCTTCATGAACTCATGGGACCCAAAGGGCAGATGAGTAGGGCACTCTCTTGATGCATAAGGGAAGAGGGATGACCCCAAAAGAGTCGGTACCCTATAGACCTAGAGGAGATGACCAAGGATATAAACCTCGGTACGTAGGTTCAAGACTAGTTTGATATCATGATGTTTGTGATGAAGAGACATATGTGGCACGTCGCAACTTAGATTTAAAGGTGTACTGGCAAGGTGGGATGACAATCTCTACTCTTGGAACAGGAAGAACTCTGTATTTGGACTGCAGCCAAATGCTTATTTCCTCTTCTTATGGGGGTGAGAGATAGGACATTATACATGTCATACACCAAGGATAAGAGATGATGTAGGTTGGAGCGTTGCCACGAGAAATGGGGATAGAGAAGATATCTTACGATGGTAAAGTGAATGAATGTTGGTTGGCTTGCAAACACTAAGAGGAATGAGGTAGTCCCCTTATAAGGAAGTTTCTGTGATGAGCTATGTAGAACTTACAAGTTATACCAGGTTGAGTTTGGTCACCATGATGATGAAATCAGAGAGTGATCTTAATAGAGATAGACATGGAGTTTGAGGTAATATAATAAGTGAAATACATGGAAGTGTATGTCTTCAATGTTACCTAATACCTAAGGATGAGAGGTGGTAATGTATGCTCTGGTTAAGACTTGTTTGACTAGAAGTTAGAAAAGGTTGTTTGGCTAACCCTAAGTTTGAAAAGGAGAGGTGTTTGGATAACACTCAGATGTAACAAGATGCGTTGAAAAGTTAAGGGTTGTTTGGTTAGCTAGCCTAGTTCTTGATACAATGAAAGGATGGTGGTAGAACCTCAAGTGCACTTCTTTGGAAAAGAAGGTGATGAAACCCTGACAAGAGTGGTTTAGGGTTTCGAAGGAATCGATCTTGAAAGAATCATGACATACAAAAAATCATGATACACCATGGGAAAATGGCAATAGCACGTTAGATGTTTAAGATGAGGTTGCATGTGGTTTATGGCCATGCAAGCCAGGAGGTAAAGGACGAACCCCAGTAACCCAGTGTATTGATATGGAGGACAAAAGAATCCATGAGAGGGAATGAGAGCTCAACACTATGGATGTTGTGATAAGTCTTCCCTGGATTGAGGAAGGTCGAGATGCAATATGGGTTATGGTAAGTCGCCTTACCTAAATGACATGAGAAAGAAAGAGTTCTGTTAAGGGACAGATCTAGTTGAACTACCCATGAGAAAGATGGTTCAATTACACCATGAAGCAAGGTTCTTGAGTTTGACCTAAAGGTTCTCTTCCATAAAGTGGAAGTAGGTACATGCAAAACTCAATGTTGGTATAGTTTATCACCCCTAACTATGGTTAGTATGATCCAGACTAAGGGGTCTGATGAGGGCATGTGTGCTCGTTCAGGGTGATATCTAGAGACAGTTCTTGTCCTATGAAAGATGTGACAATGACCACCATAGCCAGTATCGGGTTTTATAAGAAGCTCTATAAGGGAGGTTGTGTCGGTCACCACTTCAATAAGGTGATGTTGGTGAAAAGGACCACATGATGGTTAGAAAAGGACCACATGATGGTTAGAAAAGGACCATAGTGCATGTAGATGAAGTCACTTTGATTGTGCAAGGGCTGAAAGGAGCCTAGAGACGATGAGAGTCATGAGCAGATGCAAAGTAGACTGACATACAAGTTACTGTGGGAGAAAATGTGACATGAAAATCCGACCCCTCTAAGTTATAACTAAGAGAGCTGAGTCCCCGATACATGGGTCCATTAGAGATGGATGGGTGGAGAAGGTTAGGTTTGACCCTACCCCTCAGGATAGAGTAATGGGAGATGTTTTACATGTGTCTAAATTTAGAGCGCTATGTGAGGTACCCCGAGCATGTGCTGAGCAATGAACCTAGTGAGCCCCAAGGGAGGCTGAAATGACCTGAGTCACTTGTGCAGTTTATAGACGCCAGAGTGAAAGAACTCAAGGAAGAGAATAAGTGATGATAAAGGTTCTGTGGAAGTGCCATGAGTACGGCAAAGCCACATAGGGGCCAATGATGGACATGGAAAAGTCTTATCCTGAATTGTTTGTTTGCTTGTTTGAATTTTGAGGACAAAATTCCTATAAGAGGGGAAGGATGTTATAACCCCAATTTTTGGGTTCAATTGGTGAGAAATGTAATTTCTCATATTAAAGATATTTGAACAAATAATGATATAATTTGCTTCAAATAAATAAATTTCGTTTAAAATAGCCTTGTTGTTTGATTTGTGGGCTTTATTGGCTATTGGGCCCAATAAAAAGGAAAATAACAAAGGAAATTCAATTAATAAATGGATAATTGAATTTTAAGAAAAGAAATATGTGGAAACCTCTAGAAGGCAAATCGAAAGAGGATTTCGTGCCTCTTGGGTTCCTTGGGTACCAAGGAGTCTAAAGTTGCAAAGAAAAACAATAAGAAAAAGAAAAGATTAATAATGTATTTATTTATTAAGAAAGAAATTGAAAACAATGAGAAAATCTAGAAAATAACCGAAAAGAGGCATAATTGAGTTTTCTTGGTGGAATTTCGTATTCTAAAGATTCCTAATGATAAAAGGAATACCAATAAGGAAAATAAAAGAGAAATAAAGAGAAATTCTCAAAAAGAAATAATTTAATGAGAAATAAGCAAGATAATGTGAAATAATGCATTTAGATGCATCTAGAAGGATAATAAGTATCCTTAGAAAGTAATTTCGAAATAATAGAGTTTCTTGGGGTACAAGAAGCCCCAATGAAGGAAGAGGAAAGAGAAAATACCAAAACTTGCAAAATAAAAGATAATATGGTACTTTATTAATGTTTTTGGTGGAATTATTAAAAAGGAAGTAATTTCCATTAAAAGAAAATAAAAGTTCATACCAATGGATTAAAGGGGAAAGAATAATGATAATAAGAAAAAGGATTTTCGTTTTTCTAAGTATCCAAGAGATAAGGAATATCAAGGAAGAAATAAGAGAGAGAGAGAGAGAAACTAGCCTTTTAATATAGGAATTACATTCCTAATAGGAAAGGGTTGTTGCTATTCCCTTGATGAGCGGTGAAGGGCATGGATACTCTCCCCTATATAAGGGGAAGAGCTCTTAGCCGGATTTGGGAAGATTTTACACACCTCTCTCTCCCCTCTTCATGTTCCTTGCACGTAAAACCCTAATGAGGGAGTATCTCTACCTATAGAGCAACAAAAGGGAGTTTCGTTGTCTTGCTGAGGACAGGAAGACTCCACGACATCTTAGGACCGATCGACTACCAACCCAGCCCCTCCATCTTCACGTATCTTCCACCGAAAGTCTGCAAAATCACAGAAGTTGCAGCAGCAAACGAGAGGTGTTTCCGCGCGTGGTGGCTACCTTGACGACGGCCAAAAGCACCCTCACGTGCGCAGAGGCACGACGGAGGCTGAGGGACCGTCCTGGAGGTCGATGGGGCCGAGGGGGAGGAGCTGGAGCAGCTCCTAGGACTGCCGGCCGGCGGCTAGGGTGCAGCACGCCGCTGGCGCAAGGAAGGAGAAGGACAAAGAGGCCTTTGACCAATATGCCCTCCGCGGGCTGTGGAAGGAAATCACTTAACCGAGGGTAAAGAAGTAAAATCGAAATGTTCTCCAAAGCAACGTTGTATGGTTGAGATGAGGTGGCGCAATCTCATTGGCTGGGGTAAGTGTTTTATTACAAAAATCGTATCTCATGATTCGTAACTCGGATGAAAACAAGTTATATATGAATTTTGATCAGGAGAACACAAGGAATCCAATAAAAATAGTTTTATAGCCTGAATCTGATTATAGTTCGAAATATAGTGTAAAATATCATCTTTAATGAATTAAAGATTAAGAAACCCTATTTTGATATGATTAATGTGTTTAATAGGGTTTAATGGATCTTTAGAGTTGATATTAATCTGTTAAATGTAAAAAGGAACATTGAGTTCAAAAAGGAAGAACTTTGCACATGATTAGTTTAATTTAGAATTTATATGCTTGAAATTGGAAAAAATACATAATGTTATCATCTTTATTGATTTAACTAAGAAAAAACCCTTAGATTTGATGATATATGGATAATTCAAGCTGATATTAACATGTTGTTAATAAAAGTGAAAATGGGATTTGAAAAGATGATCTTTTGATATAGTTGGTTTAATTTAGGGTTCTATGTACATGAATATGCCTTAATGGGATTAGAAACCCTAATTTATGTTGATATGAATTCTAATGGTTTTAATTGTACAAATCGAAGAATAAAATAGAGATATGATGATTCGAAGATAAATTGAGTACCAAAGATCTTTAATGTGAATTATTTGGATAATTAGTGTTTCCTAGTGTATAAAAGTGGAAATAGTGATAAATAAGGTTCATATATGTGAGTTGAACTATAATGAAATATGATTTGTCAATTTGAAAGAAACCGAAGATGATAATTAGCCTTAATATTTTGGATATGACCTAAAAGGATAAAGATAATAGTTTTAGTGTAAAAGAAACATATTAGACTTAATTGACATTCAATTGTGTCTATGATGCAGAAATTAAGGTTTGTGAACTAAAAGAGCATTAAAAGTGATAAATGCATAATGAAGGATAAAACCCTAATAAAACCCTAATAAAACCCTAAAGTTGGCCTAGAAATCATAAAGTGGAATCCAAGTTGATCTTGAGGATGTTTGAATAAAACAATGACACTTGAATGTTATGCATTATTTTCAGGAAATTGTTGATTGCTTGTTAATTGTGTTGAATGTTAATGCATGGACATCAAGTTACTATGGAACAGGTATGTGGTTATGATTATGAATAACCTCTTTAGTTTCACGATGGATTCTCAGATGTTTAAACGCATTGAATGCAACTAAACTGTTGAATGTTTATTTATTTCTAGCAATTATAAAGTGACTATGACTATCACATAATGTACATGCCTTCTAGCTCAATCATTATTCCCCTCTGTGTCGTAATGGCTGACCTAGTACATGGCTACCTAGAGGGTAGGTCCATCAGGTCATGAAAGACTTTGGTTGCCTAGAGGGTAGGTCCATCAAGTCAGCTTTATAGAGGTACCATATAAGTCCTTACAGGGACAACACATAGTTGTGGATAGGTATGGATTGAGTAGTTTGGCTTAAAACGTAATCTTGGTTGTTAAATGATTAATTGCTTGATTACATGGTTATCATAGTTGCATGATTATCTGTTTCCCCCACATACCAGCTTCGGCTGACCGACGTTTTGTTTGTCAGCGTTTTAGGTACCATGAAAAGAACAAACAGTAAAGCTACACCTTGTGAATTCAAGAATTAAAGAACAAGGAGGAACTAGTTAGAATAGTTCAGCTGAGGTTAGAAGTTTAGTTTGTTCCCAACTTTTCAAATGTATGCAAAGAAAATTTTTATTATCATTTTCAGTATAGTCTGTTAGAATTTAATAATTGTTTATGGTTATATGTCGAACCTTTGATCCGAGACTAATGGGTGCGGCTTCAACCTCTTGGTCTCCCTTAATTGGGGGTTATCGGGAGGTGGGGTCGTAACGACAGTTTTTCAAAGTTTTCAAATTATTCAAAATCTCAAGTAGAGATTTGTATTCATTTTCGCATTTTGCTAAAAACGATGTTAAATTTAGTTGTAGATCACTTACTTGCTCAATCTGAGATACCCTAAATTTAAAAATCTTTTCGGGCATCAGTTTAATATTGTCTGCTATTAATCGTGATTCTTTCTCTGAAGAGATAATATTTTCCGCTGTTAGGCGGGAGCTATTTTCTAAAGAGATATTTTCTTTAGTATTTAGACTAGTTTTGGTGGTTTGAAAACTGCTTCTCGCTGTTAGGCTATGATCTTTCTCCACCGAGATTGTATTTTCTGCCGTGAGGCTAGTTTTTACAGTTTTAAAGCTTTTGTCTCTCGTCTTTTGGCATGTATTTTCTTTAGTAGTTTTTAGGCTACTGATTGCATCTGAGATTTCAAGTGATATATTGATAGGTATTTTACCTTTTATTTTGTCGTTCTTTACTACCTATGAAGCTATTTCTCTTCTGAATTTGTCCAGATCTGCCAAAATCCCTACAACATCTTGTTTATTTTCTTCAATACTGTTAATAATGTCATCCTGCTGTTTTATTAATTCGACAATATCTTCAAAATTTTCTTGTAATATTCTACAACTAATTTGTAGTCTTTCTGAAAATTCTGCAAGTTTCTTATCAACTTGCTCCATTGTATTCTCTGGAAAGGAAATCTACAATAAAGTTAGTTTCTCCTTTGATGACCTCAATATCAAAAATATATTCTACAAAAATTGTTTTCCATCTACTTAATCATTTATTTTTGGGTGTGGATGGTAAGTTATTTTTTATAAAAGCTTTTACTTGGGTATTATCTACTCTTGCTAGGAATTTTTTAGGTAATAGAAAATAGGCAAATTTCTTAATTCTTTTTTAAGTGCAAATAATTCTTTTTCATTGGAATGATATCTTTTTTTGGTATCTGGAAATGATCCTGAAGTGTATCTACATATTTTTTTCTAGTTGTCCATCTTTTTTCTTTAAAACTACTCCCCAAAATTCTTCTGAAGCATCTGTTTCTATTATTGAATCATCTCCTTCTAAAGGAAGATCTAGTCTTGGTAAACTTTTACATTTTTCTATTATAAATCTGACATGGTTTATAAGTTCTTCTGTCATAATAAAGATAGAATTCCTTTTTAATAATTTTTGTAGAGGATTTCTCAGTTTCTTGCTAGGTTTTCTATGAATTGTTCTGCATAATTTAAACATCCCAAAAATCTTTGAAGTTGTTTTTTATCTTCAAGTTTATCTGGAAACTTAGTGATTTTTTCTATGATATGTTCTTGTAATTCTATTCCACTAGAATCTAATATTAGTCCTAAGAATTCTATTTTAGGTTTGCAAAGTTCTATCTTCTTTTTAGATAAAACTATCCTTGCATTTTGGCAAAGAAGAGAGAATATATTCAGATGTTTACGATGTACTTCTTCGTTATTACGGCTATTAAAATGTCATCTACATATACTAAAGGGTTCAAATATCTTATCCATTCTTCTTTGATATATTTGTGGATCATTTTTAATCTGAAGGGCATTACTTTCCATTCATAGTGACCTTGCGGAGTACTAGATGCCGTTAGTGGTATACTTTTTTGGTCTAATCTTATTTGGTAAAATCCTTACTTACAGTCAAATTTAGAATATATTTTTCCCTCTTTTCATATTTATTAGTGTTTCTTTATGAGGTAGAAAGTATCCGTCAAATTTTGTGTATTGGTTTAACTGTTTGTAATTAACCACCATTCTCACTTTTCCTCTCTTTATATCAGCATGATTTCTCACAATAATTGTTGGGTTAGAGTGAGGACTTTTGGATTTTTGTATAAGCTGTAATTTTTCTAATTCTTGTATTTGAGTTCAAAATTCTTCTATATCGATAGGATTATATCTCATTGGTTCGACCCTTATTATCTTCGTGGGATCTATTAGTTCTATAGTAGCCCATTTTTGGCAAATATTCCATAAAGCTAATGGATTTTCATTATAATTCTTTTCAAATAATGTTTCAATAGTTTGAAGATTTAATTGTGCAATTATTTATTCTGATGGTTGTTCTTTCTCTTTATTATTATAATCACCACACTTGCTGTGAAAAATAAATTTATCTCTTTTATATGTTGTCTGAACTTTTTTTTATCATAATCCAATGGTTACATGGTGTTAAGAATTTTATATATAGTTTATGTTGCACATATAGTTCAAATCTATCCTAATAAGATATCTTGTTGTGCAAAATCAGGTGTGTAAAATGGAGGACAAGTAATAATATAATTTTCTATTATTATTTTAGGTTTTTTCACTCCTTGTGTTAGGGCATGTCTTTTTCCTGTAAAGTCTATTCCATATATTACAGGTAATGTCATAATATAGTGTTCAGGGAAACATTGTTTTCTAGCTATACAAGTGCCTGCTCCACTATCTACAAATGCATGAAAATATTCTGTTTTATATTCTTCATAGATTATTCCCACAGTTATATATATATATATATATATATATATATATATATATATATATATATATATATATATATATATATATATATATATATATATATAGTGTTTGCTAGTCATTTGGTTCTTTTTTCCAGAAATATTCATTATTATTCTGAGTAAAATATAATCCATCTCCTTGTAAAGAGAAAGGTTCTGTTCTTGTGTACTCATTCCTAAAATAATTTCTATGTCATCATGATGACTGTCTGACTGTATGAAGAGTGTTACATCTATTTTAATATTTTGTATTTCAATCGAAACAATTGCTCGGTGTGTTACTGCATGGTCTTCTCCATCAAAATTTGTATTCCCATATGGTGATCCTATAGGTATTTTATATATATATACATATATATATACACAAACACACACACACACACACACACACACACACACATATATATATATATATATATATATATATATATATATATATATATATATATATATATATATATATATATATATATATATATATATATATATATATATATATATATATATATATATATATATATATATATATATATATATATATATATATGGCCATTCATTCTCTACCCGTGTGGGTAACTAACCTTAGTTACCAATGCATCTGTTTTGTAATAGGAAGATACATATTTGTAATGAGACAGAAAACATTTGTAATGAGATGAGCAAATTTGTAATGCAAACACTCGTTTTGTATTACAACATAAGCTGCTATTATAAATATCATTTTTCCAGTAATCAGACATGTAATACAAAATGAGTGTTTGTATCACAAATTTGGTCATCTCATTACAACGTTGTCTGTTTCATTACAAAAAGGTACCTTTCTATTACAAGATAGATCCATGGGTAACTAAAGTTAGTTACCCGTGCGGGTAGTGAATATATACCATATACATATATACCTTCTTCTTTTTTGCAAACACAAACCTCAACTAAATACCACCCAGATCTTATAGCAACATCCACAACATTTAGACTAAAACCATCAAGCCATGGAGTCCCAAACAACAAACCAATCAGTAACACCTGAAACATCCTTCACAATTGTTATTCAAGAAACATGTCCCTTGTATAGAGTTGACATTAAACAATTATAGGTCTTCTTCTTTGGGGCTCTACCATCGCTCTTTGTTGGGTCAAAGTAATCACCATACTCGACATCACGATATACATACATGATGGACCTCTCATCATCTGAGAACCTCCTTGTGTTCCTTGACCTAAATTTGCTCTTATATCACATTTTTCTTTCCCGTTCCTTCCCAAATTGATGCATTTTGTCTCCTAGCAAGGTCTTGCTATCAGATTTTATGTTGCAACGCGTTGATGTCTCAGTAAAGACCTGAAGAAGAAACTAGGAAAGGAGGTGTTTACACCCCTTCTAGTCGATGAACAAATGTCATGGGGATGGATTGTGCACTAAGAGGTTATGACCAAGCTTGTTGTAGTGGTCTCTATCAACCTGTAGCTATCATTATGAGAATAGACTTCAATGGACAAGAAAGAGGGAATTTAGGACATCTAAAGGAATAATTAGAAAATTCTGAAAACTATAAGAAGGAGTGAATCCATGCCTTTGGCCACAACTTCTTCCTTAAAGAGAGAAATAATACATAGTATATGTTTGTATTCAACTCTTATCCTCCCTAGAACGTCTACCCCAAAGGCCTCAAATTAAACAAGCATTCTTGAGCATGTATAGGGGATCCTAACAACCTTGCAATCAAGATTACATGGACAAAGGATCTCACCATAAGCCTAATGGGTCCCTCATCCCTACAGAAAAAAGGGTTGTTTACCATCCAATACCAAGCCAATCCTCTATTCCAACCAAGATCATCAAGAGATGCCCTTTTGGCTAAGATGTCAAAACATCAAAGGCAAGGTGGTGTAGCCTGGAGTAGGTCAATCACTGCCTCTTCCAAATGAAAGAAGCCTAGTGTGACAACCTAATTCCAGGCGATAAGTAACTTAAAACCAAAATATGTGATTAATAGCTAAACAAGCACATCACCACAAACATGGTAAATTAAAAGAGATCTTATATAACCATCATGTGCAGAAACATATGACATCAAGGTCTACAAACTTCACCATATCATGTATCAGGACATGTATGTACATTTGTATAGTGGCTAACTACCACTATAACCATCATGTACGGAAACACCATCACCACAAATAGGGTAAATTAAAATAGATTTTATATAACCATCATGTGTGGAAACATATGACATCAAGGTCCACAAACTTTAACATATCACATATCATGAATATGTACATCTGTATAGTGGCTAACTGTCACACACCTGTTACAAAAGATAACATGTTCACATGTACAAACCATATACACAACCAATGCATACTTCCAAAACACATATCGAGGTACAAATCATCCACAGAACACAACCCTCCCAGACCTAAGAGTACAAGAACGACACATAGGACTCTACTACAATGCTAGCAGCTTATCCAACCTTATGTGTTCACTGACCTCTGAGCTGCTCTTCCTCAACAACACAATCTCTACCACGCCGCGCACGACCACCTAAAAAGATGTGGTGAACCATGAGGGTGAGACCCATGTCTCAATGAGAGATATAACTCTCCACTTGAGAAGTACAAGTTAAACGGAAATAATTTCCAGGACTTGTTCAGGATGCTGAGAATCATTCTCACACATTGTACCAAGCTTTATGTCTTAGAGATACTAGATCCAGATGAACTCCTTCCCAATGCATCTAAGGCTGACATGGATTCTTACAAGAAGCATACTGAAGATGTCGTTGATGTCAAATATCTGATGCTATGCCCCATGAACTATGTGTTGCAAAGGCAACACGAGAACACGGATGTTATTGAGATGGTCACACATCTTAAGAACATGTTCTAAGATCAAGAAATCCAAGAGAGATTTGATGTCTCTAAGGCATTGTTCAAACATAACATGGTAGAAGGAGATCCAACAAATCCTCATATTCTCAAGATCATTAGGTATGTGGAAAATCTGGCTAGACTGGGCTTCCTTTTGGGGCAAGAGTTGGCCACTGATGCGATTCCACAGTCTCTTCCAGAATCATACAATCAGTTTGTCATGAACTGCAACATGAATGAGTTTGACAAGACGTTGATAGAGTTATTAGGCATGTTGAGAAAAAATGAGGCACAAATGAATAAAGACAAGTCCAAGTCTGCGATGATGATCAACAAGACAATGGGAAAGTCTAAAGGTAAAGGCAAAGCTAAAAAGAGCTCTAAAGCTGGTCAAAAGCCCAAATCTTCAGATCTCAAGACAAAGGGAGGAGTAAAGAAGGGAGGAAATTGTCACCACTGTTACATACTGATGAATCATGATGCGGTTATCATTTAATCAAATATTATAATCTCCTCATGAATATATACTTCACACTAATATAATGCACCTTCTAAAATGGTTTAAAAGACATCATATGTGATATTGATTGGGAATGCCCGAATATGTTTTAAGGATTAAAACTTATGTAAATAAAGTAGTTTCTTTAAAAGGTTTATCTACAAACCATGATTGTTGAATACTATTAATACCAACCCAATAATAGAAGTGTTTTGTTACAAATATAACTAAGTTCCAAAAGAATCAATGCGAGTAAAAGTAGCACTCGAAAGGTTCGAGATCAACAAGGAGGTACAATGGGAAAAAGAGAGAATCACAAATTTTTGTGTAATCTCAAGTTCATTATGTAAAAACAGAATAGTACAGTTCTAGTAGAACACGTCTGAGATTGAAAGTTTTGAATATGACAACTCGGATAGGTTGGTCATAAGGTGATGAGCCAACAAATCCACTAGAAGCTATTGAGAACCTGAATATGAGAAGTGGCTTAAGGACATTATGGAGTCCATGTACACTAACAAGCTATTACCTTGATAATACCACTTAAAGGGCTAAAACCTATAGGGTGCAGTTGGAGTTTATTGCAAAGACCTACATGTATAACCTAAAAGGACAGATTGGTTACAAAGGTTTCAAATCAGTTCAAGTTGTTGAACATGAAGAAATTTATTTACCAATTGTCATGCTTGTTATTACATCTAGTATATACTATGATATTTAGCACATGAAGCTTAAAACCACATTCCTCAAAAGGAATATATGAAAGGATGTGTAGGTGATATAACTAAAGGTTTTATAACATGAATGCAAATAAAGTATATAAGCTACAAAGTTAATTTGAGAGATTGAACAAGCATCTCAGAAATGGCATCTTTTGACTTGACAAGATAGTCAAAGAGTTTGACTTGAATCAAGATAAAAGATGAAATTTGTGATTACAAAATATTTAGTGGGAGTGTAAGTAAATATTCCACGTATTTATGAGGAATAAAATCTCAACACTGTTAGTATTAAGACCTAGAATTCAACAATGAAGGATTAGGTGAAACATCCTATGTGATAGGGATCAAGATCTATAGGTATAGTTCTTGAAAGTTTCATAACCTAAGTATGAGTACATATATAAGCATGATGCTGAAAGAGTTCAACATAAAGGATTCAGTGAGAGAGAATCCAACCATTTTACATGGGATTAGTCTCTCATGAACCCTATATTCCAATTATTATAAATAATGGAAAAACATGAGTAAGATGCCATATGCACTAGCAATCAGATCTATCATGTATGCTATTGTACTCATCCCACAATCTTGTATGCATTGGACATGACAAGATGATATTGGTTTCCAATGAGGGTAATTGGAATATCATTTAAGATATCCATTAGTACTTGAGAAGCACTAAATAATAAGTGGCTAGATTATACCAACAAGGAAGAGTTGGGTGTAAAAGGTTACACCGATGCAAGCTTCCAAAATGACAGAGAGTGGTTACAATATAAAATGTGTTTTAAAGAAAAGAGTTGTTAAGTTGGAAGAGTTCTGAACTACAGATCATAAATTCAATTTTACAATAGAAGTTGAGTATCCTGGTGTTATAAACATAGGAATGGATACTATATGAATCTAGAAGTTCATATGGATGAACTTAAAGATGTTCCAACCATTGATGACACAGTAGCGATACGGTGACAACAATGGAGCTACTCGTTAAGCAAGTAACATCAGATTACATATTACAACTATTTCATCTCATAGAGAAGAGATGAGAAACATGTAATATACCAAGTATATAAAAATATTGCTAACCTGTTGGGTTAGCAGTTGCGCAGTAGAAACATGATGAACATTTTTAAATCACTAAGAATGAGATTCGTCGATGATTGGCTCTAAGTGCAAGTGGGATTATTGAAATTTTAAAAATGATATGTTTCTCTATTTCTCTCCAGCCACGAAGTAATTATTGAAATTTTAAAAATGAGATGCATGTACTAATAGTGCTTCATACATATTCCCAAAGTACATGTGTTGATTTTGATGGAGATAGTGTTGGATTATTAATTTTCTATTAAAATTTAGTTGTTGCTTCTCAACTTCTTTCTTGGTGTTTGCACATTTGAGATTTGTTGTCTACACAACAATCAACAACAAAATTTACTCCATGGGCTAGTAGTATAAGTGCTTAAAATACTTAGATTGTATGGAACACGCCTAATAAGTACATGATTTCAACAAAAATTGTGAAACCCACTTGACATTAGAAATTGAAATAAACATCTGTGAAAAGAAGAAAAGACAAGTCCCACTTCCCAAAGGTAGTGAACCATGATATAAATTCAAAGTTTTTATCCAAATAATGGCATCCCTCTTGATAAATATCTCATATTTTAAAATAAAGTTCTCATATAAATTTTTATATTCTATATAAAATGTGAAAGGTCAAGCTTGATTCCTACTCAATTAGATTGCGCTGTGATTGTTTAGTCATTATCAATGTTCGTATCCTTATGAAATTGTACTTGATAGCCGTTGGTTTACCTCCTTTTATTAGAGAAGTTATGGTGTACTGCATAATTCAAGGAGCTAAAATTACTTAACAGAGTATTTAATTAAGCTTGCTCATTGAGCAAGTAATAATCATAGGAATAGTTTCACTATCCATAGGAGACAAAACTGTGATCATGTGAAGTTTCTAGTTTCTTATATAATCTTATACTCTCCTTAGACATTTATGATACATCCAAGATTGAATGATTATTAATAATTTTGATCAGACTATGAGCCAATACAATACCTAAATAAAACATTATTAAATATGGATGCACGAACCTAGTTTAAGTTTAAATTGATTCATAGTTAAAGGGTAATTGTGAAATAGAAGGACAATATATTTGAATGTTCACATATAAATAAATCAACATTGATGTCTCTATTTTGGCTCATAGATATATCCTTGAAACTTCATAGATATTATTAAGATTAAATATTAGGATACATAATTTTTAATATTAAATCATTAATAAATGGAATAGTGAAAATGGAATATATCTAGCGTTTCTGCTAAGATTTAACCCACTCAAAGTTAAATCACAGAGTTTGAAAATGACAACTACATTCAAAGAATCCTCTCTCGAGTCTACGTCCAACTACTAGGCGGGAACCAATTGAGCTTTCTCCCCTCTCATCCTTGCTCTCTAACCATCACAACACATCTGGAACAAGATAGGAAATTTTCCTTTGACATGGTCTAAGTCTCAACCTTCAGGGGCATAATCAATTTTCTACTTAATTTGTTGTGTCAGGTCAATAGTATTGACTTTAGGGTCGATACATTGACATCAATGCTTTATGATACAATAAATCCAAGCACTAGGGTCAATACAATTGACCTGACTGGAAATGCTACAATTTTTATGGTTGTGTTGGTCTCGAAAGCATGAAATACAGTAGTATTGACTATTTTTGCAATTGGTGAAAATTATAGACGGGAAGTGGGAACATTGATGTCAGTAACATGGTAGTGTTGGGCGGTATGATAGTGTTGGAGGTTAGGTGGCATGGCAACGCTGGATAGAATGGTCGTGGTGGGTGACTTGTCTAGGGATTATTAACCTCAACGCGGGCGTTTGGATCTTTGATATCACGGTCATGGTAGCTGTCATGGCCATTTTAGGATCTCCTTGGCATGGCCATGTTGGAAAGCACGGTCGTGCTACTGAACTTGACTTGAGCTACTTGAACTTAGTAGTTTACTGTGATTTCTTCATTGATGGCACATCCATTCTATATCACCATGACCGTGTTGGGGCATTGCATGTACTTTTAGCTTTAAACTTTTCTATCTATTAACATCTTTGCTTTAGCTCAACCCTTGGTCACTATGGGTAGGTAGGGGGATCTCTAGGACCTTCATTGGACTCCTCCATGGGTGGAGGAATCTTAGATAATCCTCCTTCTCTCCCGTTCAACCAAAGGCATGGTCCAAGTACCTGAAAATCATACAAAGAATGTTAATAAGTGAATTTAAGAGAAAACCATTTATTAGGAGAAATAACTTGCATTCTAACTTGTCTAGATGTGATTAATATGCAAGAAGACACAATATGAAGCCCTAAAATAGGACTGCATCACCACCGCAAACTTAAAACATACTTGTCCTCAATTTTTCTCCGACTTAATTTCCTTCCAAATCATTCATCATGATGTTAATTGTCTAAAATGAGTTCACATGTCAAATTAGGCATGTAATCCACTAATCTATTTTCATTTTATATTTTTAAGTGTGATTCAAGCACAAAGCACAAAGACTTCAAACATAAGGTACCAACCACACATGTAAATGATGCAATTTTCATAAAGCTCCATGTAAATAGTACATGCATGACATACATCTAAATGGTTATAGTTGTTGTTTCACTTTCTAGAACTACAACATACACTTCATTCCACCTCTCAAGATCCACTTGGCTTGTGTAGGGGTGTGAAGTCTAGAGTTGATTTACCCTAGCCTTACTAGGCATAAAAAGAGAAGAAAGAGTTATGGAAGGAAGTAGAGTGCTATTATATAGGAGCACTCATATTTTCTTTTCTTTTGTTCAGAGGCTATTACATAGATCCATACCTTATTTCTTTTTCTTTTCCTCTTCCCTATATGTAAGGAGGGCATATGGTGAAAAGAGTGAAGCAGACAATATAAAATGCCCACTACAATCTTTTTGGAGGATGGTAAAGGCTCATATGTGCATTATTGGCATCCTTTCATGAAGTAGAGAGGTAAGAATATGATAGAAGAAATATCATGTCAAAGAGGGGTCATGAGTGGTGGGGATACATGCATGATTTCATCCAATCAAGTTAATCCACGAAACATTAACCAACTAGATAAACCATGCATAAGATGAACAATATGGTAGACTACATTATTTTCACATGGAATGAGTAATCACAAGCACTTAAGGATTGCAAGAAGAAAACTTTCATCAAAGCAATCAATTATTTACAAGAGGTTTGAAGCACATGAGAAATTCCTTCATAGGACTCATTTAGCAAAAAAATTATAAACGGGTTGCATTATCCCAATTACAAACATTCACATCAAAATATATAGAGATTTAGTTGAAACACACCCTTAGGCGAGTCGATTCAAGCATGGAAAAAATTGGCCAAAATGGTGTGGACTTGCACTCAATCACATCTAAACTTAAACTAATGAGAAATAAGAGACAAGCAAACAAATTCTAGATAAACATACACAAAATTACCAAAAATCTACATGAGATACAATGCATAAAATGGAGTGGCATGGAAAGAAAAATGTATGAAAAATCATAAAAAAATGCATAAAATTAAACTACATGATATGCAAGTGTGCAAGTAAGTAAATATTGAAATTCGATAGGGTGGTGTAAACATCAATAAGTCAAAATAGGGTAGGACATGGTAAAATAAGATCAAAAAAATGAGATGAGAGAAAAGAGGGCGCTCACTGTCCTACCACCCCAAACTTTTGAGTCATGTTGTCTTTAGCATGAAATTAAAGCTTAGGTATAATAGGGTAGCTTTCACTACAGGAGTGGTGGTGGATCCTGAGGAGGTCCCCCATATGGTAGAGGATGTTGGTATTATCTATAGTCCTCTTATGGAGGCAGGTATATCTCCCTCTACCCAGACGATGCTCCCTAAAAGTCCTCTTCCGATTGAGGGTACTTCTGAACTTGTGTGTGCTAGAAGCAGTACATTTGGTTTCTCTGGTGGTGCATTTGCAGCTGGTCCAACCAAATGGCGTGATGAGCCTGCTGAATACCCTCAAACTATGCATGGATGGTCAACATGTCAGATGTGTTGGTTGGGTGTGGATGTGCATAAAAATACTCATGTCTCTATCTAGAATGGTGAGGCTGCTCAAGTATACACCACTACTTGGGTATGTCTATGTAAAGACGTGAAATCACCTCTCTACTAAAAATTTGAAGAATAGAATCTCCAGTCCAAACACAACCAAAAGATATGTTGGAGTGGGTGTAAAATGTTCAAATCTTATTAATGGTATTCAAAACAACCAAATTTTAGCAGCGGAATAAAAATCATGACTATTATCAACTTTCTAAAAGACTCCCACATAGGGATTACATGTATGATACAACATAAGGATCTAGTAGAGGGAAATCTAAACCATAACAACTTTGTCTCCAAGCCTTAGTTCCTTAAGCTAGGTTCATATATTTATGTCATGTCCTCCATGTCCTTCACCTAGGGCTGGAAGCATGCCCCATCAAGAAGAGAAAAATAGATGACATCAACAAAGGCTGGTATGTTCATACTAAAAAGGAAATTGAGCAATATATGAAATAAAGGACAAAAAATATAAAAGGATTCCCATGAAAGAGAAAAGGACTACCCAAGTGGGTATCAAGAGAAAATAATCACAATAAAGAAGTGCCACATAAGCACATATAAGGAATCAGAGCACATAACCCATCATCAATTATTAACATCTTGCATGCCTGTGAGATAAACATAGACCTAGAACAATATAAAGACAAAGTCAGCCAAGCCTCATAAACTTAAAACTTGAAAGATAATGGCACATAACCAAACCCCCAAATATATATAAAGTGAGCGAAACCTCATAAATTTGAAACCCGGGTATGGGGCCACCTTCATCCCAAAAATATAATAAGGGCACATAACCCAAAACCGATGCAATTATACTACTCTAGTGCTAGTAAATCACATAGCATGTTTAATGTAAGGTCAAGTAGAAAGTATAGTCAGATTATATAAAGTAGTCACCACAAAACTGACCAACATATACATCCACCTCATAAGTGGGCAAAAGACATCACATGTCCTCATATAGAGTTCCATCATGAATCAAGCATAAGATAAGAGTCCAAAAGAATATCCATTATCACCAGATCAGTAACAAGTAGGGTACTTCGCATGAAGCATAATTTCAAAAGAAAAAGACATTGTGTATAGGCTAATGTCCACAGGACCAAGAGAAAGAAGAATATAGGTAATTGCTCAATAAGAATAATTGGGGATGCATACATACCTTATATCATAGTCCTAGAAACACTCCACCAATCTGGTTGTTTCCAAGATCATCTTTGCCTAATTATAATTATTCACATGTATTAGGGTTTGTCGTAAGCATTAATGTAAAGAAAACCCTACCTTCATACTTTTCACACAAAACTCTAATTTAGACTCTGAAAACATCACCATTGATCTTATTAGGTTCTCTTGATTAAGAAAACATATATTTTTGTCTATTTTGGAGTTATGAGGTTAAAATTGCATTTTTGGTGATTTTTATCAATTAAATTCATTTTTAGAAAATAACTTCTAATAAAACTCAAAACCAAGTCTCAAAAACATTTTTGTTTTCAGAAATATAACATTTTTATGATTCCAAAACATATTTTATTTTATTTTTTGGACAAATGAATCAAAAGATATGATTTTTGTAAAACTAACCTATCACAAAAAGCCACATCTTCAACCCTGGCGAGAGAGAGATCAAGAGAGAGATAGTGGGACTTGCCACTTGACCAGACCCAATCAGGGACTGCCAAGTTGTGCGGTCAAAGTCCTTTGTTGACTCGCATCAAGGAAAAGAAATTTTTGCAAAAAGATTATGAGAGTAACCCTGCGCGAAAAAGCAAGAGAAGGGAAAGAACAGAGGGGCAAAAGAGGGAAAACACATCAGGGGTATCATCCCCTTCCAAGCATCCATCATGGCTTCTCAAAGTAGCTCGAGCAAGGTATAACATAATTGGGAAAAACTACATTACTCAATAACTCAAGAAAATCACAACAAGAAAAGAAGGAGGGGGACAACCGAACTTGCCCAATGCCTCAATTGAGGTGTCAGTGTTGCCGAGGGACATAGAAGGGCGCCATAAGGTATGGATAGTCTGCAAACTCGATGACACGTGAAATAGAAAAATGATGAGCAATTGGCACTGGAAAAGTATTGTTTGGGATGAGGTGACCCCCCCGATGGCTCATATATATAGGCTTGGGTTATGACATATGTAGTAAAGGCGTGGAGAGTCTTGGCCCTCAAGAATCAGGAAAATCACACACATGTGACGAGAAACTTCATGCAAGGGGTCGAAAGATGTGGATTTTGATGAGGAGTAAGTAGACAAAAGAATCGTTAAAAATCATCGAGAATTGAGCAAGATATCCTGATTTGAAAAATCAACCTGGTTTCCTATTTCGGTCGAGAGGTAGGAGATGACACGATTGATGTTAGATTTTGATCTGACAGTCACGATGAGGCACGTCATCACATGACTTAGAGCTTAGTTTGACTTTAGGAAACCTCAAACATTTAAAGCATGGAATTTAAATTGCAAAACCTTATCCCAATCAAAATCCAATTAACGTGATGATATATTTATGCATCTTTTTCTCTCTTCTCCATAGAAGGTGTAAATGAATCCCAAATTAAATAAAAATCTGCACATAAGCTAAATAAAGCATGTAGATTTTGACTATGAAATTAGATTTGCCTTTTGAGAACTTTTGAAGTGTTAAATAAATAAAATCATATTTTCTCTTTCCTCATGCATTAATGATTATAAGATTCTCCAAATTTGATGAAACTTCACCCACAAGTTATATGTAATGTGTTGGATACAAATTTGCCATCAATTTTACATGTTTGAGTTGTTTGTACAATTATTTAATATTTTGAAGGTTCTACACACTTTCTCTCTCCTGATTTCATCTTTTGATTAAACATCTCCCAAATTGGATGAAAATTCACCCAAAGGATATATTTATTATTTAGATTACAAATCCAAGATTATTTTCCTCTTTTGGAGTCATTTATTATTTTATTTAATATTTTAGGGAAATCACATATCTTCTCTATCCAAAATAAATTAAATTAATTATTATGTGAATAATGTGAAACTTGACTCCCAAGGTAATTGGGACCCAAGGAACACGATTTTTAACTTAGATTTCACTTTTGGGGTTTCCTTTAATGAATTATGACACAATTAATATTTGTGGTTATTAATATCACATTATTACTTAGGTTATCATATTATTTCACTATTATCATTATTGCTCGTCCATTTATGTTCCATATCTTAATAAAATTACTAAATGAATTATGTGTGATTACTTGCATGGAATTTTATATAATTCATTATTATCTCATGTGACATATTTTATGTGTCTATTATTGGCTTAAGACTAATGTGAGAACATTAGGTTACATTAGGATGATTTATACATGCATTAACTGATTAGTTAATACTAAACATCCTTTAGGTCTAAAACCTTAACCTTGTTTGGCTAAGTCTAAAAGGTCAAAGTTCTAGGGTATGGTTCAAGATCTGGTATGTTACAGTCTATCCCACCCGCTCGAGCAGATCTAATGGTGGTGCCTTATAGCCTTTAGGGGATGCCATCTTTCCCAAATGGTAAGCTATTCTATGAAATCATCCAAAGGGCCCATGTTATCAAGAAGATCAATGACATGATAGGCTAGATCTAAAGTTTATCCAAGATACCTGAGGTCCATATTGTAAAGGATTTTTTTTTCATTTCTCAAGAAGATCATTTGGGACTATGCAATGTAATTCAAATCAACCAACTTGGTACCCTCTTCCTTTGTGAGTCCTTCTAGATTGCAATCTAGGCTAAAGTAACAGTAGCAATTATCCCCCCATTATGAATGGACTTTAAATTTGGAAGAGATTGTCATCAAATGATAAATCATCATTGATCCTATGTTGACATACTTATCGATTATTATCGTGATAATTATAAATACATCAACTTGAGAGAAGCAACCTTGATTATCAAATTGGACAAAAATTGTATTTGCTAATACCTTTTGGAGATACCTTATGGTGAGGTTAAATTGCTTGTCTTGGGTTTTTCCACTGCAAATGTATTTTGGCTAGTGAAGTCTTTACACATAAATGAGTAAGAGCATCTCCCCCCTCTTGTCACATTTCCCCTTATCAAAATTCTTCTCCATCTTAGGTGTTGGTGCTAAAATTTTTTTGAGTAGGTTAGTTATTAGAATGTGTGTGGAATTATGGAGTCAAAACTAAATAGCATCCGTGGCGTTATATGTTACTTTCTATAAGGACCTAAAAAATTCTCAGGTGATTTCAAAATAAGTCTTTTGATCCGTGTTCAATAGTTCGAACAACATATAGTTACTTGTAAAGTGAATGAATAAAAAGTCGACCCATATAGCTTACGTCGTGGACATACGCACACACCTTGTAGGAATCACCCCCCTTGTCATGTATTCAGGGTGAAGAGGCTTTACAAAAACCTTCCATGGCACTTTTCTCCCAAAGGTAGATCCCTCGTGTTGTTTCCCAAGAACTTCATGTCTTCCTCCAAATTTAGATGACATGTCTACCAGATCATCCTCTATTTCTTCACTCTTGGAGTTCACTCCTTCTTAATAGTCATGGAACATCAAACTTGTATCCAAGTTTAATGACACCATCTTAATCAACACATCATTATCTTATTATTTCTCTTCAACTAGAAACCTCCTTCTAGTATATTATTATGCGACACATGGTTCACTGAGGAAGTGGAGTACCATGCTGGAGTAGGTTGCAGAGACGGACGCAATAATGAAGCAACAACAACTTTCTTGGTTCTTTTCTCTCAGTCAGAAGCATCAACTTCAACTGAATAAAAAATATCTACAATTTCTTCTTCCTCCTCTTCATCATGGTTGATGTATCTTGGAACCGAGTGGTGGAGGCTTAAGGAGGATTGGAGCGAGGCCACTCGCTGACACCCAATGTTTAAAGGAGCTAAAAATTAAATTGGGTGATGATGGAGTAGGACTTTGATAGGTGAGGGAATGTTGGAGGAGGCTAGTTGGGTGAGGACCTTGCTTATCGTGATGGCCTTGATGCCACCTTTAATCCCCTTCTTGATTGCCTTTCCCTCCATCTTCATTCATGGAAGGATTTGGGTAGAAAATGGAGGAAGGACTAGCTTTTTCTCTCTTCTAGGGAGTTGGAGAAAAATTGCTTTCGAGGTGGAGGAGGGTTGGAATGAGGAGATAGAGGTAGGATAAGGTCCTTGGGAGCTTGAATGAGATTGAATGGACGTTGGGGAGGAAGATTTGGGGTGCTTGGAGGTGGAGTTGGTTCGCCCAAGGTCACCCTCTCCCTCAGAATGGTCGTTTTACATGGAAGAAATGAAGCATGGTCATATTATTGAGAAAAAGATTGAGTGACTTAAAGTGTGGTTCCAGGCCAGCACAACCGTACTAGAGAAATGTCAGAACGACCATGTTGATCAAGCCATTTGTGCTGACCAAACCACCCGATCCCAATTTTTTGTTTTAAAAATGACTTCCCCTGTAGGACATGCTAGTTGTCTTAAGTTCAAAAAATTTCCCATCTTCTCAATTCTTTCAATCGAAATGTTCTAAACAATTTCTTTAACCTGCTTCATATAGCATCATTCTCTTTCACTAAATTTCACCTTTTTTGTAAAACTGTAACATGTTTCAATTGTCACATTTCAAAATCTAAACAAAAATTACTAGATAAAAGTGTGGGCACTTCTTTGAATGTGTGTAAATGATGAGTGCATACTCATCATGAAATTCAATTACCTTTTTGGAACATTTTCATCTCTAATCCACATCTTTTCACCCTAATAAGAATCATAATGCACAAAACTACTTAGTTGATTCAATAATCAAGATTTTAACTAAATATCTTTCATTTTATGCAGGAAAATCAAGCAACTCCATGCATACAGTCTCAAGACCGTTTGGATCCTTGCGGTCCCAAGACCGTTTGGGTCTACACGGTCCCAAGACCGTTTGGCGGAATACACGAAGAACGAATGACGAAACCGGTTGCCAAAGAAAGCCATGCGGTCTAAAGACCGTTTGGTCCCATGCGGTCCCAAGACCGTTTGGTCCCATGCGGTCCCAAGACCGTTTGGTCCCATGCGGTCTCAAGACCGTTTGGTCCCATGTGGTCTCAAGACCGTTTGGTCCCATTCGGTCCCAAGACCGTTTGGTCCCATTCGGTCTCAAGACCGTTTGGCCCCATTCGGTCTCAAGAACGTTTGGTCCCATTCGGTCCCAAGACCGTTTGGTCCCATTCGGTCTCAAGACCGTTTGGTCCCATTCGGTCTCAAGACCGTTTGGTCCCATTCGGTCCCAAGACCATTTGGTCCCATTCGGTCCCAAGACCGTTTGGTCCCATTCGGTCTCAAGACCGTTTGGTCCCATTCGGTCTCAAGACCGTTTGGTGCCATACGGTCCCAAGACCATTTGGTCCCATGCGGTCTCAAGACCGTTTGGTCCCGCGCGGTCCCAAGACCGTTCGATGCAAGCGCAAGGATCGATTGAAGAACTAAAGCCGCATGACCTCACCAAGGCCAGGACCGATCGAAGCAAACCGTTTGGTGCCCATACGGTCTCCAAACCGTTTGGTGCCCAAATGGTCTCAAGACCGTTTGGCGCCCAAACGGTCTCCAAATCGTTTGGGGTCAGATATGAAACTATAAATAGACCCCCAGGGTCCCCATTTGAAGGCATCAGTTCCGGACGCCGACAGGCTGCCAGAGCACCACCCCGATCAAGTTCCACTCCACGTACTGCTGGTGTTGCGTCCAAGGAGGCCAAGAAGAGGAAGAAGACGGAGCAAGGAGCACATCTTCTTCACTGGGCTGCGTCCACCCTCTGCACCGAGCTCATGGCGGATCTATCTTTCTCTCCTATCCTTCTTGTATCTCGCATCATGAGCGAGTAGTCCTCTTTTGCTGGGGTGCGGGGACTAGCCCCGCTGCCCATGCAAACCATGTTCTTTTGTTAAACTTTCCATGGTAATGTATATAACTCTTCATTTTGTTGTTTATCGTTAAGCTTGTAGGTTGGTTATATGCTTGTTTTCATCTTTGTGCTCCCTATGTTGCGATAACTTCAATGCATGGGTACGAACGTCGTTTAACGAGTTTGACTCCCTGACTAGAAATAGAAGGGGATTCCTTGAGGTCAGAATTTGACGTGGCTTTTGAATGCACTAACAAATTCACTCGGAGTTTATATCCCCGAGCTTTTACCAAAACCAAGTGCAACAATACCACCCGCAAGCGGACGGGTCTTATCGCAGTATAGTTGAGGATCGAACCCAAAGGATAACGTTTTTAAGAATCCTTGTCAGTTGAATCTAGCTCAAGTAAAACTAATATTTAGAACAATAGTTTGATTTGGGTTGTTTTAAACTAAATGCAGGAAAGTAAAAGCTAAATTAAAAGATGGGTTTGGATCAATGATATGGAATCACTGGGATGGTATCGGGTTTGACCACCGCTACACACACACAAACACACTCCTCTACAAACATTCCAGGCACGATATAACACTTCAAGTAGAGCTGTTGTAGAAACCCCCATATAGGCGTTAGGTCCGCGTAAGCATCACCATAGGCAGCCGATTTCTCATCGCCATCCGGATCACATGTCTTACGGCTCTGAAGATACAGAAATCCACGGAGGTTGTGAACCCCCCATACGGGCGTTAGGCGCACAGAAGCGTCACCGAAGGCTAGATGGCTCGTCCCCTCGCGGATCATACACTTACTACCTCGATGAAATCCCATCCTATTTCTAGTTTGGGATTTAGCCGCGTTAACCGATAAACAAGCAGGAGGGGTGACATGCAAGGAAACATCGACGTTTAGCAAGATGATACAAAATCCAACTAAGGTTGTGAACCCCCTATACAGGCGTTAGGCGCACAGAAGCGTCACCAAAGGCTAGATGGCTCGTCCCCTCGCGGATCACACACTTAGACCTCAAGGAATCCCCTTCTATTTCTAGTCAGGGAGTCAAACTCGTTAAATGACGTTCGTACCCATGCATTGAAGTTATCGCAATATAGGGAGCACAAAGATGAAAACAAGCATATAAGCAACCTACACGCTTAACGATAAACAACAAAATGAAGAGTTATATACATTGCCATAGAAAGTTTAACAAAAGAACTTGGTTTGCATGGGCAGCGGGGCTAGTCCCCGCACCCCAGCGAAAGAGGACTACTCACTCATGATGAGAGATACAAGAAGGATAGGAGAGAAAGATAGATCTGCCATGAGCTCGGTGCAGAGGGTGGACGCAGCCCAGTGAAGAAGATGCGCTCCTTGCTCCGTCTTCTTCCTCTTCTTGGCCTCCTTAGATGCAACACAAGCAGTAGGTGGAGTGGAACTTGATCGGGGTGGTGCTCTGGCAACCTGTCGGCGTCCGGAACCGATGCCTTCAAATGGGGACCCTGGGGGTCTATTTATAGTTTCAGATCTGACCCCAAACGGTTTGGAGACCGTTTGGGCGCCAAACGGTCTGGAGACCGTTTGGGCGCCAAACGGTCTTGAGACCGTTTGGGCACCAAACGGTTTGGAGACCGTATGGGCACCAAACGGTTTGCTTCGATCGGTCCTGGCCTTGGCGAGGTCGTGCAGCTTTAGTTCTTCAATCGATCCTTGCACTTGCATCGAACGGTCTTGGGACCGCGCGGGACCAAACGGTCTTGAGACCGAATGGGACCAAACGGTCTTGAGACCGAATGGGACCAAACGGTCTTGGGACCGAATGGGACCAAACTGTCTTGAGACCGAATGGGACCAAACGGTCTTGGGACCGAATGGGACCAAACGGTCTTGGGACCGAATGGGACCAAACGGTCTTGGGACCGAATGGGACCAAACGGTCTTGGGACCGAATGGGACCAAACGGTCTTGGGACCGAATGGGACCAAACGGTCTTGAGACCGAATGGGGCCAAACGGTCTTGAGACCGAATGGGACCAAACGGTCTTGAGACCGCATGGGACCAAACGGTCTTGAGACCGCATGGGACCAAACGGTCTTAAGACCGCATGGGACCAAACGATCTTGGGACCGCATGGGACCAAACGGTCTTGAGACCGCATGGCTTTCTTTGGAAACCGGTTTCGTCATTCGTTCTTCGTGTATTCCGCCAAACGGTCTTGGGACTGTGTGGACCCAAACGGTCTTGGGACCGCAAGGATCCAAACGGTCTGGAGACCGTATGCATGGAGTTGCTTGATTTTCCTGCATAAAATGAAAGATATTTAGTTAAAATCTTGATTATTGAATCAACTAAGTAGTTTTGTGCATTATGATTCTTATTAGGGTGAAAAGATGTGGATTAGAGATGAAAATGTTCCAAAAAGGTAATTGAATTTCATGATGAGTATGCACTCATCAAAACACCCCGAACTTAAATCGTTGCTCGTCCTCGAGTAACATAAAATTTGAAACGGTTGCCTAATCAAATTCTTTCGATCCGTGTGATTTCTTCATCTTCACATCACAAATGTTTTCTTTCTGCTCAGTATGAATGAGTACCTTAACATTCCTGGGACCACTAAACACGTCTTTCCATAGCTTCGTTCCTGAGTTCGTTTCCCAACAACGCTTCCTCCCCACTTTTTTCCAACACCAAGCATGTCGAAGAGTTTTGTAGGAGTTCCGAGATACCCGCAGAATCAACAAGTATGCATTTTATCTGACACTGGTGTAGTTCAGGATGGTGGGGCATGTATTGTGCCCTTAGATAGAAAAAGGAGTGAAAGGTGGTATGGAAAGAAGAAGTAAATCTCTCCTCTATTCGACTCGAGATTTTTTTATTTGTTTTGCAATTTCATTTATTGCATTTTTTTGTGTGCACTATGGCATCTTTTATTGCAGATCTCTCCTCTATTCGACTCGAGATTGCATTTCTTTCTGTGTGCACTTTGGCATCTTTTTATTGCAGATCTCTCCTCTATTCGACTCGAGATTGCATTTTTGGTGGTACGCCCCTATTTATTGGAAGGGGTATGGAAGAAGCGGATACGGGGGAAGTGGCGTGCCACCCCGAACTTAGGGTTTGGCACAAGTTTGGCTATTTTGGTGGTATTGATGGATGGAGGGATACGAAGATGATAGAAGAAATGTAGAAGGGAGTTCAGATCAAAATTCAACTTGATTTACAATTCAAAACCGGGTTATTCTCTTTGTCATACTCTGCTCAAATAATGACTTGATGCGGATCCGGTGGGGGTTCTGAGCCATTGTTCCACTAGTCAGTTAGGAAGCACGACGTGTTTGATCCCTATCAGTTTGACAGATACTTATCATTTTGTAAAAAGTATTATGATGTTAGGAATCATAAGCTTCACAGGATGGTTTCAGGAAAAAGCCAAGTTTCAAAAGTTAGTCCTTTTGAGGATTTGCTTCGAGTAAGGGGGATGTTATGATTGAAGATGCATAGAAAAAAAAAGTTAGTTGCATTTTTATCGACAAGAGTCAAAATTTCATCGGTAAACAAACCAAAATTGTCAAAAATTGAAGGTTGGGTGAAAAATCCCAAACCTAGGTGGGACACCTCACACTAGAACTAGGTTTTATGCCTTCAGCCAGACTTCTTGATTTTCTAATCATCTATCCTCTTGGAACCTCAATGCATCATTGTAATAGATTTCCTTCTCATGTGCATTCAAGCCCATTTCTTCATCAATCGAAAATTCTTCAACCAACATGACAATGTCAAAACTTTAATTTCCCTTACCGAGCCCAACTTCCACCACCGCTTTCAACCTTTATCCATTAATGATGAAATCTTTGGAACCTCATTTCTCATTAATCACAATATCCCTAGATGGATATACATGCTTGACTTTATAGGGTCCTTCACACCTTGACCTAAGCTTTCTTGAGAAGAATTTCATTCTAGAGTTGTGTTACCACACCTGTTGACCTGATTCAAAACATTTTTCTTGATCAACTTGTTGTGCAAGAATTTGACTCTCTCGTGGTAACTTTTGGACAACTCATATCTTCATGCCTCATTTCCTCCAATTCATGGAGTTGCAACTTACTTCTTATCCTGACATTTTCCATTTTCTATATCCATAGATTTCAAGACCCAACAATTCTATGGGTAGGTGGTAGTTTATGTGAGTTTGAATGATGTGGTGTCAATTGGGGCATTGAATGCAGTTCTATAAGAGCGTAAAGCCTCATTGATACATAGAGACTGATCCTTGTAGTCCGATCTAACTTTCTTCTCAAGAATGAGCTTTATCTCCCAATTGGACAATAACTTGGCCACTAGTTTGAAGGTTGTAAGGAGTAGCCATACAATGGTTCATACTATGTCTCTTCAACAAGCTTTCAAAATTTATATGGATGAAATGGCTTCCACCATCACTAATCATTTCCTTTAGCACACCGAACTAGCTAACAATGGATGACTTAACAAAATCACATACCACTTTTTGGTCATTATTCTTGTAGAAATTACTTCAACCCTCTTTGAGACATAGTCTACAACCACCAAGATGTATACAAATCCAAAAGAAGGGGGAAACGACCCATTAATTCAATAATCCATACATAAACCATCTCCACAACAAGAATAGTAGATATAGGCATCTTGTCCCTCTTTGATATTGTACCCACTTTTTGGCATTTAAAGCAAGATTTGCAATAGCCATGAGAATATTTGAACAAGGTTGGTCAATAAAAACCACATTGATAGACTTTTCTAGTTGTATGCTTTCCATTAAAATGTCCTCCACATATGCTGGAATGGCACATGGAGAGAATGCCCTTATGTTCTCTTTATGGAATATACCTTCTTATGAGCTGGTCAAAGCAATACTTGAAGAGATGTGGGTCATCCCACACATAGTTTTCACCATACCTAATAGACTTCTACTTTCCTTCCTAGTCCATGTGCTTGGCACTCTTCCACTAGACAAGAAGTTGGATAAGTTCTTTTACCATGGTCCTGTGGTAGAATCAATCAAGAGGTATGGAGCATTGTCTCCTTGATTTTGTTATATCATCATAGTGTGCCTCAATACGAGAGATATGTTCAGCTGCATAATTTTTTGCATTCCCTTCATGTCAACAACTTCCAAGTCAAATTCCTGAAGCAATAGAATCCAAAGGATCAACCTTGGCTTTGAATCTTTAGTTTGGAATGAGATACTTCAGGGCTGCATGGTCGGTATAAATAATCACTTGATTTGGAGAACATGATACTAGAACTTTTTAAAGAAAAATATCACAGAGAAAATTCTTTTTCCGTGATGTTGTAGTTTCTTTGAGCCTCATCAAGATTTTTACTTGTATAATAGATAACATGAGGTACCCGGTCAATCATTTGGCCAATCACAACCCCCAATGCCATATTCATTGCATTGGTCATGATCTGAAATGGCAAAGAGAAATATGCGGGTTGCACAATAGGAGAAGAAATCAACTTGTGCTACAAGTGATTGAAGAATTCGAAGCACTTGTCATCAAAACTAAATTCAATGTCTTTCTCAAGGAAATGGCACAAAGGCAAGAAAGTCTTGCTAAAGTCTTTGATAAAGCGGCAACACAAGCTTGCATGTCCTAGAAAGGACAGACATGTCTTATGCTGGAAGAAATGTCAATGTAGAGATGAGGCCCACTTTGGCCTTGTCCTCTTTAAGCCTGACTTTTGATACTCTAATACCAAGAACAATACCCTCAAGCACCATGAAGGACTTTTCTCCCAAGATAGAACCCTCATGCACCTTTAATATAGCTCTAATACTAAATATAACATCCCAATATTTCATAGCCAATGCTTTGATAACACCCAAATCTACACGTATTATCTAGGCATTTTATCTATAGTTTCGTGTCACTTTAGTCTTAATTTGCCCTAAATAAATCATGTTTCTTATCTCCTTGTAATTTATGCCCTTTTCTAAATAAAGACTGCTCAACTAGCCAATTTTTGGACTTGCAGGCACCGAACCTGAGAAGACATCTTTACTCCATGGTTTCTCCCCAAATCCACACATTTTTATAGCAGCAAAGTCTACACCACGGCTGCGGTCCACGACTGAGGTTTACACCTCGACCGTGGTGCCCAACCCAGCCATGGTGATCAGCCAACCTCAACCGCGACCGTAGAAGGCACCTCAGCCGTATAACCGTGACCAGAGGTCCTCGCCACGACCGCGGTATTTGGTACACCTATGGATACCCACAACGGAGGGTCGGTACAAGAGGCATTACGAGAGAGGATAGAGACAAGGTGACGCGAAGCTGAACTCCAAACCTCGACCGGGTACCAAGACGGTCTGATGGTACTTCATAGAGGTTCATCCGTGGGAGATCATCACTGACAGTCTGCAAAGCGTTCAAATTTCTTACGACGGTCAACCTCCTTGAGAGATTCTTTCCAGGGGAACAGACACCAAGTAACTCATATTGGTGTCAACCATAGCTCAATCCCCTCGCCATTCTTTCTGAGCATAAAGAAAAAGCTAAGTTTTGACGCTCTTCTTGGAGACAAACGTAGACTTACGGGCCCGAGGTACGCTGATCTAGGAACGCTGATTAGACTTGGGATACAGGAGCAAGTCGACAGAAACCTTACATGCATTGGCCTTGATGTTCTTGCATATGCACAGTGCAATGCTTACCATAGAATCACTTGTGAGTTTTATGCCATGCTAGAGACATGCAAGGATCACCAGTACACTGTACTACATTTCCATCTCCTTAACCAACCCCACGAGGTTACAATGGAAAGACTAAATAGTTGGTTATAAAGATCCGCTGAAGACTGTGCCGAAATGACTTGGGGACGACTGGAGACAATGGACCACAACTTCAACGCTATCAAAGCAGGGAAAATGATCACGGGGGAAGGCAAGTACTCTGCGAAAAGCTCCAAAAGCTCACACATCCACAACCCGACAATCCATTATCTACATCAGGTGCTAACCAACTGCGTCTTGGAGAAATAAGACAGTCAGGGGGTGCTCAGTGCAGATGACCTCTACATTCTATGGTGTGCAGTAATGGGAATGAAAGTGAATGTGGAGAACTTCATAATTCGTCAAATTCACAACTCCTTCAAGAAACAAGTCCAATTCATGCCAATGGCATGTATCATAACGTTTATAGCGCGCCACTTGGGAATTGGGGATGAATAGTTAGAACTCATGCAAGATACTACCGAGTGGTCAAGATTAGACTTAGACCACATGATCCCTTCAGGAATGATCAGAGAGTGCAACGTTGGTTATCTTTACATCTTTGGTCACTACAAACACAAAATTTTATTGTTGGCAAATGCAAATTTCGCATGTCAAATGTCAAGTATGGACGTCTCTCTTTTGGACACACATGGTAATATTTGTCATACGAGTGGAGCTGCGGGAGCTTCTTCTTCTGCACCACCAGTGCCAAGGATTCATGAGGGGGAACAGCAAACAGGGTCGACTTTCAACAACATACCTTATCAGGAAGGACCCTATAAGGGGATACCTACTACTGAGTATTCACAAATCCCCCAGTAGTCGTACATGCCATATGATAATCAGGAGAACTTCTACGACTTCATGATAGGTTTCAAAGCTGACTCCGAAAGGTGGTTTGACACTTTGGAGCAAGATGTGCATTATCTCAGAGAAAGATTCGATATGGTCTTTCCCCTAGAGCTTCAACAATTTTATCATCAACCGTTTCAACAACCCCCTAGGTCTTATTATCAACCTAGACCCAACGTCTATCAGCCGCCCCAAAGCTTTGATCAGGAAGTTCAGTTTTAGCAAGACCCGAATCAGAACTTCGAAAACGCACCGAGCAGTCTAGACAACTTGGATCAATATCTGAATAGCAACTACCAATAAGTAGCTGCTCACCTCGTTCACCCACTGTGACAAGAAGAACTGCTCGAGCATGAGCAAGGATTATAACCTTGGGGTGGCGGTCAGGGTGTACCCCCTTTTTCTCCTTTTCCTTATTAAATTGTTGTTTTATTTATTCTTATTTTTCTTCTATACATGCATCATTTAGGACTTTAATAAATTTCCCACCCTATCTTACATGCATTCCCACCCTAGTATTCTAAGTTTAGATCTTGCTCGAGGACGAGAAAAGTTTTAATCTTGGGGTGGTAGGCTTCGCCCTTCTACCTCTCTATCCTTCTAGCATGCATGTTTACTTCCTGCATTCAGTTTTAAAATTTTCAAAAAATTTCAGCTTGTTAGCTTTGCAATTATGGTTATATGGTGCGAATCTAATAGATAAATGCTTGACTTTATGCCTAAATGCACAGTTTTCATCTTAAAAGTTGCTTGACCTTTTGCTTGACTTGCTCTTTGACTCTTTCCTTGAGTTTGGTAATAAATCTAAGGTTATATGTCTTTTCCATAGCTTAAAGCTAAATTCCCTTGATCTATGTCGTGAATGGCAAATCCATGGTAAAGGACCATTGGAATGAGCTAAAATACGATCAAAGAATCCTAGATGTGGTTTCACAAACTTGCCTCTATTCTAAGGATTCTTGAATCATAATTACAACTTTTCACACAGGTGTTAAGCAGATTATGATGGGTTTTGAGCTGTAATCAAGATGAAGTGTTTTCCTTGATGGACTACGTGCCTTCTCACATTAGATTGAATCAAAAAGATGAAAATATAAAAATGTGCAAAAGAGGCTTGGCCACCCATAAAATCCCAAAAATATCTATATAGTTCTCACCCAAGCCTACAAATAGAATGCAAATGATAAAAGCCTGAGTGTGAACAATAAATGAGCGTTGTTTTCTCTTTTAGGAGAGTTAAGGATGGTGCCTAGCCGGTGTACGACTGTGCTCATGAACGCGGGTATGTTGTGCCTGGTAGTATCACTCCAAATGCTCATTAGAGAGTCACTAGGAACCACTAGGAGACCTATGAGACCATCCCAGTAGAAGGGTTGGTTCGCGCACAGTACGAGGAGTGCATCTCACTGCTTTGGACCAACTGGTTCAGATTGCAGGGATTGTTGCTCGCTACATGGACCAACCTGACGTAGATCGGGATCCTCAGAAGTCATTAGAGTCTTTTTGCTTTGTTTCTTAGGACATGAATAAGTGAGAGGTGTGTGGTGTTCCTGATTGGTATGCATGGAATCATGGTGATGGATTAATGCTCATCACCCGTGAGACCACCTATGTGACAAGTATTTCATATTTAAATAATTATGATTCAAACCCTCATGAGTATCAGAAGGTTGTAGTGAATTTGCTTAATCTTGCCTGGAAACTCTTTGATCTTGCTTTGAAAGGATTGTGCATGATTGGTAGGGGTTTGTTTTGAAATGACATGGATCAGGAGAATAGATGCTTTAAACTATTTTTCTTAACTTTAGCATATGTTTCCAAGCTTAATTTGGATGTTATCCTTTTATTCTTTGAGCACAGTCTTGCTTGAGGACAAGCAAGTTTTAAGCTTGGGGTAGTTGATAACACCCAAATCTACGCGTATTATCTGGCATTTTATCTATAGTTTTGTGTCACTTTCATCTTAACTTGCCCTAAATAAACTATGTTTCTTATCTCCTTGTAATTTATGCCCTTTTCTAAATAAAGACCGCTCAACTAGCTAATTTTGGGACTTGCAGGGACCTGACCTGAGAAGACATATTTACTCCATGGTTTTTCCCCAAATCCTCACATTTTTACAGTAGCGAAGTCTACACCACGACCGCGGTTCACATGGTCTTGACCACGACCGCGGCCAGGACGCACACCGTGACCGTGGTCCTCTCCATCGCCACAGCCGCGACTACGGCCCACATGGTCCCGACCGCGACCGCGACTAAACTTATCGCGACTGAGGTTTACACCTCGACCGTGGTGCCCAACCCATCCATGGTGATCAGTCGACCTCAACTGCGACCGCAGAAGGCACCTCGGCCGCATAACCATGACGAGAGGTCCTTGCCACAACTGTGGTAGTTGAAGCCATGATCTAGTTCAGAGTCACGATCACACCGCCTATAAATACTCGTCCCTCTCCACCTGAACGGGGGTTCGGATCTGGGGTGTTTTTCCAGCGATTGGTCTTGACCCAGTGAGGTTCCCAGAGCGCCGTGGGAGAGTCTGGAGGTTCGAAGGGGCTGAAGTGCTCATTCTACACCCGCCTCTTCAGCATGCCTTCATCTTCCACCGCTTTTCCTCCTCCATCCACAGACCGAGCTGCTGTTTGGGGAGGATCTAGAGAGGAAGGAGGCCAAGGTGTCCGGATGACCAAGAAGGAGGGCCTTAAAGACAAAATATGGCCTATACGGAGGATAAGGAGCGAGAGCCACCTCTCCTCTACTAGCTTAATCTCTTCTTCTTCCTCCTTATGTCTTGTGTTCCCCATGGTGTCTTGTACAACGATGTTCTTTCATCTTTGTTCGGGGCCAACTATGATTGTCAATGGCTAGTTGGGTTCCTTCTTGGCTTTGTAGCCCATTTGGAGCATGCTTATGTACTTTTGCCTTAAGAAAATAGTTTTATTCCATTTCTAGTATGTTGCTTGTTTTATCTTCTCTCTTTGGTTATGATTGCTAGATTGGTTGATCTCTTTCTAGTTTGAACTGCTATTTCTTCCTATATCGAGAGATCTATTGTAGGAATAGATGAGAGTTGGTAGTTTGGATCTGAACCTGAGAGGAGGAAGATCTAGGGTACTCTGTTCCTAATATCTCTGAATGTCCTAAGACCCGAGAGGGAACTTAGCATATTTTGAGGTATTGATATGTCATCTTCGACAGAGGACTCGATGACATATCGTTGATGGTTTTAGTCACACATCACAAGAGCGAGTGGGATGACCCATATGACAGATGTCACTACGCGTATTAGATGCTTGCTTGGGTGTTTGAGGGTTGTCTATGCCCAAGAACGAGTACATAGACTGTCCCGTTTATGGTTACATAGCCAAGAACTCTCTTTCTCTCTGTTTAGTAGAATCATGCGAGCTCCATTTTGTTTTATTTTATTTTCTTTTCTTTGTTATAATTTGTGACAACCCGCTAGACTAGCTCTAGCATATATTTTCATCGACTATAGTTTTTTCTTATCTGACTCCAGAATGAAATCTCTGGCATCCTAAATGTCACCACATCCCTATGTTCAACCCCGTATATCTACTTCGACCCTGTAATAAAAGTTGTGGGCGTCCTAGAAGGATTCAGGTTACAAATGTAAAGCTTGATTCCTTCCCTTGTCATGCGTTCGTATCTGGACGCGAGAAAAAGGAGGCGATCAACTTTTTGGCATCGTTGCCGGGGAGTAACCGCCAAAAAGTTCGACCCACACCTTCTGGGACGATCATGTTTCAATCCCAAATATTATCTTAGGCCCTAGATGATAACAATCATTTAGAGGATTCATAAAATCTTGTCCCATAGTTGAGAGAGACAACAATATGTTACAATACAAATGTGAAGTGTTTTTTACATAATCAAATCAAAAGTGTACAAAAGCACCCAAAAGAAACTAAAGATAAATATATATTTCTCATAAAAATAAGATAACTAAATATGTGAAGATATATTCAAGATTTATAATTATTTCCATGTCAAATATTGATTTACAATACTAAGATTATTAATCAAAGTGTAGTTCCTTGAAGCAACATGTTTTGAGACATGAAAACAATAAAACATCATTGTAGTAACATTTGTACACTACAAACTGGTAAATCAACTTATGTATAAAGATGATCTTGGTAGAAAAAGCAAAAATTACATTTTTGAAGTATCATTAAGATTATTTCCTCATTCAAAATGCAAGATCTTTTCAGACAAGTTTCCTTTACACAAACAAGAAAGCATTGTTGCTAGGGATCCATGCATATACCTCTCACATCCAAAGAAACATATATGAGAGTGATCATAATCACTTTAAGGTTTTACTCAACTCACACATAGGTCTGGATCATCATTAAAAATTCAATTACCACATGCAAAATATGGTAAATGTATCATTTACTACTATGATGGAACAAGGATATTAGATTGTTGTGTTCTGAAGCACACACATAGATAAAATCAAATGGGTAGTCACTCGGAACACTATGTCAATAATTATAGTATGCCAATCTTAATTACTCATAATTTACAGGTCAAACAATAACACAAGTAAATAAGAGGTAAATTAAACCTTACTAGAACATTGAGATGAATACTAAGAAATCATGGTCTATAGAATTTCATATCCTCAAAAACAAACATTACACCAAGTTAGGGTTTTGATATGTACCTATAACATATGTATGGGTGTGCCCTTATCCTTGCTTCTAAACTTATCCTTGATGTTATCATGGATCATATTATGATATTACATTTTGAGTAATAGATTTCATCATAGGCCTTGATATTTGAAGGAAATCATGATAATAATTTGTTGATCAAACTATCATTGAGAATCTTATATTCATTATTATATTAAAATTTAAATAATTCTCTACAAATGAATTGTCACTATTGGTTGGTTCAAAACAGATATCAGAGACAACAATAGTATGGTTAAGACTAAATTGATTAAGTGTTTAGTTCCACAAAAACATACATCTTTGAGACATTTAAAAGTCCTAAATCTTTTAAAAAATCATTACTTGGTCATATTTAGAGTGACAAATTTCATCATTGATCCTAGTTTTAGAAGGCATACTTTTGTTTATGCAAACTAGTATTCATGATACCATATTCATTATTTAATTAATATACAAATTATTGTCTAAAAAAGAATTGTAACACATATTAATCACAAATATAGACCACAATATGATTATATTTAGAGAAACTAAGTTAAAGAGTTTCACAAAAAATTAGATCTTTAATATATTAAAGAAGTTCTAGTCAAAATAATATGCATAATAATAACATTATTTGATCATATCTAAGGTCTATAACTAATTGTATGATTCGTTGTCTTCTTATATAAAACCCTACTTTTGGGGATTTTCTTAGAATCCAATGATTAACTATGATTTTCCATAGATTTTGGAGGTTGTGGTAGAAATTCAAAATACGAAGTTGGTCCACATAGGCCATTAGATATATTGGTTCCATATATTTCTCCACATAGGCCATAAGATATATTGGTTGCCTCTAATGACGAAGGTGAAGCTACTGCCTCTGTTGCACCTTTAGATGGAGATGAGGACTATGAGCCTAAATCTTCTGATGATGATGCTGATGATGACCCTTTGGATTTAGATAGACTAGACGTTTAGATGTTTTAATTGTTATTTTTTACATGTAGATCATATATATCTTTCTAGACTATTTTGTACTTAAAACATCTGGGCACGTTATCTGAGTTGTACTATTTTATATCATCATGTTGTTTTCATCATTTTGGCTTGTAGTTGCTTTGAGGACATGCTCATGTGTTGTAATCTTAATCTTTTGTATCATAACACAATGTATGTTCTATCATGTGAGTTATTGGTATGCTTTCCATATTTTGATTATGACACAGGTTGTTTGTTTCTCTCTCATCTCTGTTGGATGTGTGTTGTGTGGTTGCATGTTTTCTCTTAAGGTTGGATGTTTTTTGTGCTTGGAGAAGACCCATTTGTGTGCTCTACTACTTGACTTCCTTTTTGATAATGTGAAAAGGGGGAGAGAAGTTCAATGTTTTTGTAGCTCAACCATATTGCTTTTATTGTCTATGTGATCCTTTTCTTGTTTAAATATATGTTCTATCATGTGACTTGCTAAAGAACCATGTAGTATAGCTTTGTGTAGATAGACTAAATATGTAGGTAAAAGTGAGCATAGTTTGAGGGGGAGCAATTCACACTGTTCAAATCATAAATCCCCTTGCAATCCACAAGGCTAAGGTATAACTTTACATATCCTTTTCAATATGTTGAGGAATGGTTTGTCATTGCCAAAAAGGGGGAGAATGTTGACTTGAGAGTTATACATTGTCCATATTTTGATAATGACTTAACCATTGCATTCATATGTATCTAATATGTTTGTTTAAGATTGATTTCAAGCTTTAGGTACATGAAAAGGATCAAATTACACAAGCCTTACCTTGTCCAATTTCAAATCAAAAGCAATGAAAATACACTTTTGTGGAAAACACTCCAGATCACCTTAGAATAATTTTGTAATCATCTGTATTGATGATATGACTTGTAACTTGGATGAAAAAAATGAGGGACACTTAATTCCATCATTTGATCACTTTAAAATCATTTTGGAAAATTTGTCACATAACTTTAATCGGTCGAGTTTGGATCCTAACCGATATGTGATGGATTTTTGGAAAGGTTGCATCAGTCGAGTTTTACACACAAAACTTGACCGACCAACCTACTAATCAAAGTTGATTTTAGCTTATCGGTCAAGTTACCCCAGGACAAACTTGACTGATAGTTTGAAAATTGGCTTTGTTGGTTAGTGGATTGGTCAAGTTACCTTTATCAAAATCTGACAGAATGTACTATATAGAAAAATAAAAAAAGTGATTCCAACCGTTGGAGAGTTGTTAAAAATGAAAATAGACTTGTTGCAAGTTGTAAAATGGCTATTTTTCATTCTTAAGTGATCCCACACTCAAAGGAACTCCCCCAGCTATAAATAGGACCTCTTGGAGTTCATTCTAAGGTTTCTCATTCATGCTATCCGTGGTCCTTGCTATAGTTGAGAGTGTTACAACCCTTTGATCCCCTTTATCTCTCTCATTTACAAAGGGTCTTTTGTGATTATGAGCGAGTTAGGCATGTTGTAAGAGATCTACCTCATTGTTACCTTATAAAGCTCTCCATCTTTCCATCTTCCCAATCCCTTTCTCGAAGAGCAAAGGCTGAAGTGATCTTCTCTGAGTGAAGGAGGAGTTGTTGTTCTTATTCAAGGCTAAAGAAGGTGTGAATATCTTCTCCTAGTGAAGGAGAAGGATAGGGCAGAATATTTAAGAAGAGTGGGTAGTCCTTGCGAGGCCAAAGACTTGATGCAAGTGTGGGTAAGTCCTTTTAGATGGATGAAGACATCTTGATCAAGTGGGTAAGTCCTTGTGTAGGTGAAAGACTCTTGTCTTGAATACGTAAGACCTTGGATGTAAGGTGGTCTTATTGTATCTATTATAATGGAATATAAGTATACATGGGTTGCAAAGTCCTAGAGGTTGACCTCTCTAGGTAGTGGATTGTCGGTCTCCTAGTTTGGAGATTGGAACAACTCTAAACACTTTGTCCAAGTGTTTGTTCTCAATCTCTCTCATCCTTGCTATGCTTGTTCAAATTGGACTTCAAATTTAGTTTTATCTTTTGGTTTCAATTGATACAATTTTAAGGTCTAACTATTTTTGTGAGAATTTTGAAGTTCTATTCACCCCCATCTAGAGCCCTAGATCCAACAAGTGGTATCAGAGCAAGGATCTTCTCTGACAAATCTCCTACGAGATGAGAAGATGGGTGAGAACCTACTTGGTTCCCTCAACCTAGAGGGAGGCTTCTCCATGTGCCCCCGGTCTTCAACGGCACCAACTTCCTTTATTGGAAGTGGAGGATGTAGTTGTATATTCAAGGGATGAACTTTGATATGTAGAAAGTGATTATTACACCCTACAAGGAGCCAACCGTATCTGTATCAACTTGTGATGAAGCAGCCCTAAAGAATGCCCCGCTCAATGCCAAAGCAATTAGCATCCTCTATGCAGCCCTCAATCCATCTGAGTGCAACTAAATCTCCTCATGAGATACAACCTATGAGATATGGGACAAGTGTTACATCACTTATGAAGGCACAAATCAAGTGAAGGAGGCAAAGATCTACATATTGAACAACCTCCTTGAGAACTTCAAGATGGGGAAGAAAGAAGGAGTTTCCCAGATGTACTTACGGCTCAACATCATTGATGACTTGTATGCTAAACTTGATATTCTTGAGTAAAATGAGAAAATTCATCTTGAGAGCATTGAATCCTTGCAAGGCCAATTTCTTGATCTTGAGCTCCAATATAATGGAGTTGAAGTAGAAAATGGTGTATATCTTAAGAATATTACATATCTTAAGAAAGACAACCAAAAGTGCCTAAATGAGTTTGAGTTACTTAAAACTAAAAATGTTGAACTCAAGCTTATTAGTGATACTTGTAGAGATGGAAGGGATGTCTATCTCAAAGACATTTAATTCTTCAATCTGAAAATTCTAGGTTACTTGGTCAAGTTCATGATTTATCTTCTAGACCTATTTTTCCTAGTAACGATGTTGCTTCCATTACTCTTAGAAAAGATTCTTATTTGACTAAATCCCTCTATTTAGAGGCCGGCCTTGTTCATTATAGAGATGATCTTGCTAGCTTGTCTTCTACTGTTATATCTCTTATTATGACAATCAAAGACTTAGAGCCTCTTTGCAGAAATTCCTCAAAGGGAAAAACTCCTTAAATAAAATCCTTGATCATTCTACCAAACAAAGTGGTACTAGTGGTTTGGGATTTGTAGGGGAAGCTTCTAAGGGCAAGAGTTAGGCCAAAGGTAAGAAAAAGAGTAAGGAAACTCCTCTTTTCATTGGAGAGCCCTCTGGCTCTAAACACCCTATAGTTTGCTCTCATTGCAAAAGTGACGATCATTATTCTACTTATTGTCCTTACAAGCCTAAGGGGCCACCCCAAAGATGAAATGGGTCCCCAAGCTAACACCGGATCTGAAAGTTTGAGTTGGGAACTAAAACTCTCCTTTCTTGCAGGAAAAAAGAAAATGGATTGTTGATAGTGGCTGCACAAAACACATGACAAGTGATAAGCCACTTCAACAATTTCACAAAGAAGAAAGGAGGTTTAGTCACTTTTGGGGACAACAAGAATAGTAAGGTAAAATGTGAGGGTGGTGTAGGTGAATCTGTGTGTATCAAGAGTGTTCTCTATGTGGATGGCCTACATCACAATTTAATAAGTGTTTGTCAATTTTGTGATAATGGTTACCTGGTGCTTTTTACTTCTTTTGAATGCTTGCTCCTAGATTCCCTCATCTACAATGTCATATATAAGGGAACTAGGAATGGTAATCCTTATGTAATTGTTCTTGACTCTCTTAATCCTATTGTTGGTAGATGCCTTGTAGTCAATTTGAATAATATTTCTCTTTGGCATCGTCAGCTAGGTCTTGTAAATATGCATCAATTGAAGAAGTTGAACAAAAAGGACTTGGTCAAGGGAGTTCCCAAATTGGATTTTAAAAAGGATGAGGAATGCCAACCTTGTACACAAGGAAAGTAAACCAAGTCCTCCTTCAAATGCAAAGGAGTCCGTATCACCACTTCCCCATATTGATATATTTAGACCTATGAGAACTCAATCTCTTTGTGGTTTCAAGTATTGTCTTGTTATTGTCGATGATTTATCTTGATATACTTGGACCTTATTTCTCGTTTCTAAGAGTGATACTCTTAATATTTTCTCTAGTTTTTGCAAATGAGTTGAATATGAAGCTTTGTGTCGTATTGTTTCCATCTATTGTGATCATGAGGTAGAATTTGAAAATGATCTTTTCGAACATTTTTGTGAAGAGTCTGGATATGCACATAACTTTTCTTCACCTTGAACACCTCAATAAAATGGGGTTGTAGAGAGGAAGAATAGGTCACTATAGAAAATGGCTAGGACCATGCTTTTAGATTACATGACACTCCAAAGAAGTTTTGGGCCGGAGCCGTTAGTACCTCATGTTTTGTGCAGAATCGAGTTTTCACACATCCTTCTTTAAACAAACTCTATTTAATCTATGGCATGGTAGGAAGCCTTCTATCGAGTATTTTCACATTTTCAGATGTCCTTGTTTTGTTTTGAACATGAAAGATTCTCTTGACAAGTTTGATCTGAAATCATACAAAGCTTTCTTTCTTGGCTATAGCACTACTACCACGACTTATAGAGTATATAATGTTGATCCTATAAAAAACTCCTTAAATGAAATCCTTGATCATTCTACCAAACAAAGTGGCACTAGTGGTTTGAGATTTGTTGGGGGAGCTTCTAAGGGTAAGAGGTAGGCCAAAGGTAAGAAAAAGAGTAAGGAAACTCCTCTTTTCATTGGAGAGTCCTCTGGCTCTAAAAACCCTATGGTTTGCTCTCATTGCAAAAGTGACGATCATTATTCTACTTATTGTCCTTACAAGTCTAAGGGGGCTACCCCAAAGATGAAATGGGTCCCCAAGCTAACACATGATCCAAAAGTTTGAGTTGGGAACTGACACTCTCCTTTCTTGCCGGAAAAAGGAAAATGGATTGTTGATAGTGGATGCACAAAACACATGACAAGTGATAAACCACTTCAACAATTTCACAAGGAAGAAAGGAGGTTCAGTCACTTTTGGGGACAACAAGAAAGGTAAGGTAAAATGTGAGGGTGATGTAGGTGAATCCATGTGTATCAAGAATGTTCTCTATGTGGATGGCCGACATCACAATTTAATAAGTATTAGTCAATTATGTGATAATGGTTACCTTGTGCTTTTTACTTCTTTTGAATGCTTGCTCCTAGATTCCCTCACCTACAATGTCTAGGAATGGTAATCCTTATGTAATTGTTCTTGACTCTATTAATCTTATTGTTGGTGGATGCCTTGTAGTCAATTTGAATGATATTTCTCTTTGGCATCGTCGGCTAGGTCATGTAAATATGCATCAATTGAAGAAGTTGAGCAAAAAGGACTTGGTCAAGGGAGTTCCCAAATTGGATTTTAAAAAGGATGAGGAATGCCAACCTTGTACACAAGGAAAGTAAACCAAGTCCTCCTTCAAATCCAAAAGAGTCCTTAGCACAACTTCCCCATATTGATCTATTTGGACCTATGAGAACTCAATCCTTTTGTGGTTCCAAGTATTGTCTTGTTATTGTTGATGACTTCTCTTGATATACTTGGACCTTCTTTCTCATTTCTAAGAGTGATACTCTTGATGTTTTCTCTAGTTTTTGCAAATGGGTTGAATATGAAGCTTCTTGTCGTATTGTTTCCATCTGTTGTGATCATGAGGGAGAATTTTAAAATGATATTTTCGAACATTTTTGTGAAGAGTCTGGATATGCACATAACTTTTCTTCACCTCGAACACCTCAATAAACTGGGGTTGTAGAGAGGAAGAATAGGTCACTATAGGAAATGGCTAGGACCATACTTTTAGAGTATGACACTCCAAAGAAGTTTTGGGCCGGAGCCGTTAGTACCTCATGTTTTGTGTAGAATTGAGTTTTCACGCATCCTTCTTTAAAGAAACTTCGTTTAATCTATGGCATGGTAGGAAGCCTTCTATCGAGTATTTTCACATTTTTAGGTGTCCTTGTTTTGTTTTGAACATGAAAGATTCTCTTGACAAGTTTGATCTGAAATTGTATAAAATTTTCTTTCTTGGCTATAGCACTACTACCACGGCTTATAGAGTGTATAATGTTGATCTATCTAAAGTAAAATAATCTATTAGTGTCAAATTGATTGAGACTAACCCCTCTATTCCCAAGGATGTTTCTAATGATGATGTTGTAGAAGAAGTAATTCCTATCCTAAAAGAACTCAACATCACCCAAAATGGAAAAGAGGTGGCCACTCAAGAAGGAGAGATAGATGAAGAAAAGAAGGATACAACTCTACACTTTACAAACAATCATCATAAAGATCTAATCATAGGTGACCCCTTTGAAAGAGTGAAGACACGGGCTGTCTTCAATAAAGAATAAGCCAACAATGCCTTCATCTCACAATTCGAGCCAAAGAATGTCAAAGAAGCTCTTAGAGATGATGAGTGGATCCTAGCCATGCAGTAAGAACTGGAGCAATTCGATAAAAACAAAGTGTGGACACTAGTGGCAAGACCATGTGATAGAAATATTATTGGCACCAAGTGGGTCTACCACAATAAGCTAGATGAAAGTGGCAAGATGGTAAGAAACAAAGCAAGGTTAGTGGATCAAGGCTACAATCAGTAGGAAGGTATAGATTTTGATGAAACATATGCACATGTAGCTAGACTTGAGGCCATTCATATGTTTCTTGCTTTTGCTAGTTATAAGAATTTCCTTCTGTATCAAATGGATGTTAAAAGTGCATTTTTGAATGGTACAATTAAGGTGGAAGTGTATGTTGCACAACCTCCATGCTTTGAACATGATAGTTTACCTAACCATGTGAATCTATTGTGAAAATCTCTCTATGAACTCAAACAAGCACCACGAGCTTGGAATGAGAAATTAAAGAACTTTTTTTATATCATTGGTATATCATGGGAAAAGTAGATTCTACCTTGTTTCTCAAACACACTTATAAAAATTTTCTTATTATTCAAATTTACGTTGATGATATCATTTTTGGCAGAACTAATGTTGATCTTTGCAAGGAGTTTAGTGATCTTATGCAGAGTGAGTTTAACATGAACATGATGGGTGAGCTTACATTCTTCCTTGGCTTTAAAATAAAGCAAACCAAATATGAGAACTTTACCAACCAAGGGAAATACACAAGTGAGATACTCAAGCACTTTGAGATGGAGAACACCAAGCCGATGGACACCCCCATGTCAAACACTACCAAACTTGATAAAGTTGAAGAAGGTGAGAAAGTGGATGAGAAGCTCTATAGAGGTATGATTGGAAGTTTACTTTACTTTACTTCCTCTAGACCTGAGATAATGTTTAGTGTTGTGTTGTGTGCGCGCTTTCAATCAAATCCTAAGAAATCAAATCTTATAGCTGTTAAGAGGATCATATAGTCAAAACCCAAAATTTTGGACTATGGTATCCCAAGTCAAGGGAATTTACTATTACGGATTATAGTGACGTGGATTACACAAGATGTTTGATTGATAGAAAGTTCACAAGTAGCACTTTTTTCCTCCTAGGACCATGCTTGGTGTCTTAGTTCTCAAAGAAATAGAGCACAGTGGCTTTATCAACTACCAAGGTTGAATACATTGCAGCCGGGAGTTTTTGTGCCCAAGTTCTATGGATGAAGCAAATACTCCAAGACTTTAACATTTATTTTGACGCTTCTTCTATCTATTGTGATACTAATAGTGCAATCAATTTATCTTTTAATCCTTTATTTCATAGTAGAGCTAATCATATATAGGTTTGTCATCATTTTTTTCGTGATCAAATTTCCAAGAAGGATATTTACATCACGCATGTGGACACAAAAAATCAGTTGGTAGACATTTTTACTAAACCTCTAGCTAGAGATCAATTTAATTTTATTACATCTAAACTTCTCATAACTACTTTGGATGAATCTGATCTACTATCTAGTTAGTTTTTATCTATCCTATATGCTTTTCTCATGTATTGATTACCTTTTGCTTGCTGAAAGTGCTAAAATTTTCAGGTTCGTTTGCCTTGTTTTTTGCTTGCTTTGGGTATTTTTTGCAAATGGTTGTTTTATCACTAATAGTACCTAATGATGAGTGATATGTGCCTAAGTATGTTTAAAATGCAAATTGTATTAGAAAAATAAATTTAGTTAGCACTCAGATGGCTAGAAACTAAGATTTCTAAATTTGGGACAAACTTTCTATCAGTCGAGTTGCCAACTCGACCGGTTGGTGGCTAAGAGCTTTTAAAAATTGCCATTCAGTCGAGTTTCCATCTCACAGAACTCAACCAATGGTCAGGCTATAGCAAATCTTAAGTAGGATTCAGCCGACTTTTCTCCCTCTCAACTAGAGAAAAATCGACAGTGTAACGACCCCACCCCTCGGTAACCCTCAATCAAGGGAGACCTAGAGGCTAGAGTCGTTATCCCAAAATAGGATCATATGATTTTGCAAATAATAAAAAATAATTAATGAATTCTACCACAACTAAACATAAAATAGGATATTTTTTCACATACCTCGCAAAATATAGAATTTGAGGGGCTTTACCCAGATAAGAAACTATCTGTCTACAATCCTCCAATTCTTTATTGAGCTTTATTCATTCAATGACACTTTAAAGGAATATCCACTTTTTGATAAACCTAAAATACCGACAAACAAAACGACGGTCAGTATAATGAATTATACTGATATGTGGGGGAACCAAAATCTTGCATCTATTTATAACAACATAATGCAACCAAATTATTATTTAATAGGTCAAACTTTATGTATTATACATAACTACTCAATCCTTACATATCCAAGCCCCCTACAGTGGACATGGATCCTACCTTTCTCATATGGTAGATCCTAAATAGCCCCTTATGGTCCTACCCCAAGGGTAGACCAACACATAGGGTCTTATAGTCGTATGATCCTACGTAAAGGTAGACCAAACATTGACACAAGGTTACTTCATGATCCTACCCTATGGGTAGACCAATAACTAGGTTAACCATTTCTCACAATTACTCAAAGCTACAGAGGAGGACTAGGATCTGAGCTAGTTATGCACATATATTTATGGTGATATCCATAGTCACTTTATAGTTGCATGAAATAAAAGTCAACCAATCAGTTAATTTCAAGCAACCGATAAAACCTCAGAAATCGATGTGAAACTAGAATGATTAGCCATAAGCGTAACCACAAACCTATTTATGAGTCAAAAGAAGCAAGATGTACAAATCCAACTAGATGTCCAATCATGCAAGGTAAGCAACCAAATCAAGCAACCCTTGATCCTAAAAAACATGTATAACACCTAGTTGTTACCATTACATCTCAAACAACTCTTTATTGACTTGGGATACTATTACAACCCTAATTTTTGGGTTTATTTGGTTGGAAATGCAATTTCCCCAATAAATGTATGATTTGTAATTTGTATGATTTGAGTTAATTGAGTAGATTCCTTTGATAAATAGCCTTGTGTGTTTGATTTCGTGGGCCTTGTTGGCTATTGGGCCCAATAATGAGAAAAGGAAATGAAAAGGAAAAGAAATCAATTAATAAAGGAATAATAAAGATAATGAGAAAAGAAAAATGTAGAAGCATCTAGATGGCAAATAATTATCCTTCAAGGATGGATTTCGTGTCTTTGGGATATTTTGGGTTCCAAGGAGTCCAAGTTGCAAAGATAACATGAGAAGAAAGAGAAAATACCAATTAAATAAGCTTTATTAAAGGATAACTTGCATATGAAGATTATGCCACTTTCCTTTGGGATTTGGGACTCAATTTTGGTACACACGTGGATTAATTCATTCTGGACTTTCCCTCAAAATTTGGGATTAAAAGGATATACGGTTTAAGAGTTATGGATTTTTAAAGAATCCCTAAAGTGAGAGGATATCATCAAAATGTCACAATTTGATTTCGATTTAGGTTCTAACACGGGGCCTGGTAGCCATTGGATCTGAATCCAACGATGGTTGTACCTTGTCTAAAATCAGAAGAATAGAGGAACTGGGAGACTTTCCTCCCCTATTTCTCAAGACTCCAAGCATGGTTGGACAATGACTTGATACTAGTGGATCCAGGGTGTGAAATCGTGTTCATCAAGCCTGAGGTGCGGTCGTTTCCGGATGGGAAAGGGATTTGCCCAAATCTTTGTTGAGCCGGAAATCCAGGAGGGACCAGAGTCACAATGTCTGCTATAGTCTATGCCTATATAAGTCTGGACAAGCCTTCAAAGTCGGAGGACAGAACAGTTCATAATCTTGTTGTCTGCGATTGGCTATTTGGGACTTCCCTTCTGACATTGTGCGGGCTGCTATGCTCTGTTCTAGGCAGAAGGAATAGGCTTGCGAGGAGGACCTCAAGGCCTGGACCCTCACCATGGTCATCGAGGATAGCAAGCAGCACATCGAGCTCTCATCGAAGCCAGAAGAGGACCGTGTCACGTCTGTCGAGGAGATCATGGAAGGAGTTCACCGATAGAGGACAGGGTTGCCCTACTCCAGACCTAGGGGCCGGCTAGCGGACCAGGTGACTCTGACCGTCGCAGGTTGCCTGACGGGTCCAGTTGAGTCCATCGGAGGAAGATGGACCTCGGGGAGCCGGGTATTGGGCACTCAGGATACTGAAGGTGGAAGTCAACCCCATCAATTGACCAATCGCAATGCTGCTTTGCAAGAGAGCGACAGACTGAAGGTGGGAGATGAGAGCCAGGAAGATTACACCTATACCCTTGGGTGGCAAACAGGAGAAAAGGGGCAGAGTGGTCTTTTCCCCCAAATAGAAGGAACGTGTCACATCAGCACAAAGCTGATGCGCTGCCAGCATGGCTGATGCCCATTGGCTAGTCTGGCCCGCATGGAAAAGAGAGATATGAGTCGAGTGACAGATGTGGTGCTCTGTCATTGGTCCAGAAGGTAATTATTTCATAATTTCATAACTAAATATCGGTAACTCAGATTGAGAAGTATGCTATATCAAAATTGATCAGGAGAACGTGAGGAATTTAATAAAAATTGTTTTATAGTCAGAATTTGATCGTAGCTCTAAAAGTTCATTAAGATACCCATGTTAAGGAATTAAACCATGTTCAAAACTCTAATTGTGTTTGGAAATTAGATTTAAGGTCTTAAATAGGTTGTTTTGAGTTACATGTAACCCGTTGAGAAAAAGAATAAGAATTGAATCTGATTTAGATGTTAATATGTTTGCTACATGGTTTTACACATGAATCTATGATAATGCATATAGAAATCCTAATCTAGGGTAAAAAGGATGATTAACTTGAATTATCTGAAATTCTTTAGAATAATGTTGTTTTGAGTGATGCACGGGTTTTGAGTCACTTTTACAGGCTGATTTTATATGTGTTTTGTACACTTATTTGTCATTTCTTTGTTTATATTTGCATAAATCACTATTGTCAGCATGTACACTCTATTTGCATCGAATCATGCTTATTCCATCATATTTATATGATTTTATACATTCCATGGACTTATATTCAATTTTCTATATTTTCCAGGTATTTTATGCATAGTGCAGAGTCGGTGCCACCGACCCTTGAAGTCGGTGCCATCGATGTGGCATCAGTGACCAGGCAGAAATTGACTAGAGGAGTCAGTAGCTCCAACCACTAAGTTGGTACCACTGAGACAAAGCTTTAGCGACGGAGGTGATCGCCCAGATGAGTTGATGGCATCGACCCCACAGGTCGATGCCATTGAGTTAGCTTCAGTGAGAAAGGGAGAAAACTCACCTCAGTTCGGTGCCATTGACATCCCAGTCGATGGCACTAACTCAGCTAGAGATCGACAAAGGCCCGATATCGTCGGTGCTACCAACCACCCAGTCGGTGCCACCGACTGTCGGATTTCAGCAATCTAAATCGGCCGCCCGATCCAATGGTTCATGTTATGTGGTACCGTAAATGACCCAGGACAAAAAGGGAGGACGGCCAGACCTAAAGGGGAGATCATGTTGCACTGCACGACAGCCAGAGAAGAGAGAGAGAGAAGCACGAAGCCGAAGGACGACAGCTGGACGATTTGAGCACCTCCGACGGACGTTTCTGTTGCCGAAAGATTGCAGAACACGTGTTTCTCGAGGAGGGTCTTCCAAAGCACCATTTTCCAGGGGTTACACGAATCTCTTTCATGTTTCCTACATTTTTCTTCTCTCCTTCCATGTATTTTCAACTGAAAACCATGCGGGGCTAAACCCATCTTTTCCTTAGGACCTGTGAGTAGCCCGGGGAATCGTTGTATTAACTATTTACATGATTTAGTATAAGTTTCTCTTTATTCCTGGATACATAAGTGTAGATTTGAACGACATATCGCTGCTTGATCACCATCGACAGGGTATTAGACTAATAATCACTTTGGAAGGGGGATTAACGGTTAGAAAACCATAACTTGTACACTACCCTATGCATTCCTTGGAATAGGTGACGTACGGGTAGTGGAAAGAACCCAGAGTTTTCATTAATGCACCTAAACTAAGAATAAATTACCATGGACGTCGAATTGTCTTAGATTTAGGTAGTGAATTGTATTGCGGAAGCGAGCAATTCGGGCTACATGCTTTCTATCTAGGTTAAAAGTAGGGATTTATATTAATTCAGTAGAGATAATATACTACGAGACCCCGTGGTGAAATCGGAAATCCTAAGGAATTCATCTCATTCGAATCAAACATTTTAATTTTCTCTTAATTTTCTTTTGTTTTGTTAAAACTCAATTCAACATTTTTAACCGGCTTAGCTGATCGCACCGTAGTTAGTAGTAGTCACTGAGACTACGTCTTCCTGTGTTCGACTCGGGCCTCACAAGGCCTGTATTACGTGACGTGTACACTTGTGTTTACACACACGTAAAATATGTGTCAAGTTTTTGGTGTCGTTGTCGGGGAGACGGCAAGCTCTCAGCACTGCGAGTGATGCGGTCGACCACTCTAGGACACTTTTTATTTTTCTTGTAATTTTATTTTAATCTTTTGAACTGAATTGCAAATCTTATTTATCTTTCTCAATTATTAGTACCAGTTCATACACTATTATTTGAAATTTCAAGGTACTAATAAAGCAACAATGGGTGACGGAGCAGCAGCTGGAGAAAAGACCATATGGGAGAAGGTCAAGGCGTCTTCTTCAATTGCTCACTTGGGCCCGATCAAGAAACAGACGGTTAATGTGGCACAATACAAGATTTATCCAGGGCTGATTGCACTAGTCAAGTCGCAGGCTTTTCACAGGCATACACATGAAGACCCGGTGGCACACATAAGAAACTTTGTGGAGTGTTGTGACATGGTGAAAGTGGATAAATTTCCACAGACAGCTATTTACCTGAATTTGTTTCCATCATCGTTGACAAACAAGGCAAAAGAATGGCTATACAACCTTCCAAAGGAATTCGTTAAGACATGGGATCAAATGATTGAGGTCTTCTTTGAAAGGTACTTCCCTCCTAAAAAGACAAATGAGCTGGTGAAGAGCATCCAAAATTTCAAACAGTAAGTAGCTGAGTCCTATTCTGAGGCTTGGGAGCATTTTCAGAACATGCTCAGGAAAGTCCCTCATCATGGGATAGATTAGGAGGACAAAGTCAAGATATTTTACCTTGGTCTTAACAACAATGAACGTGTCACTCTGGATAGTGCAAGCACAAGTTTCTTTCTTAATAACTCACCATCTAAGCGCTAGGAGATACTACTAAACATGGCTAAAAACCAATCCTGTGGTAATGAGAGAGAACACCCAGAACACATCAAGACTGTGGCAGAGTCAAAGGCAATCAATGCATTAAATGAAAAACTTGATTTGATTGCTAAGAAGATATATCAGAAGGAAGAAGGATAAGATGCAGAAAAGGTCAAGTACATGAGGTAGCAGGGGTACAGAAACATTGAAGAAGTTAGTACCAAGGAGATGCTGAGGAAACTACTCCAGCAAAATGAGTTGTTCATGGGACAGACGCAACAGGTTCTTCAAAGCCATGGGGCACGGATACAGAGCATGCAATGTCAAATTTCTCAAATTATGGAGGAGATGGCTTCAATGAAGAAGCTCATTCAGCAAGAACGTACTAGGAATGCAGCACATGTGTAACAACATCAACAGGTTAAATATATCTCAGTCAGCAAGGAGCCAGAGCCCCCTATTGAGGAGATATCTGAGTGGAACGTCATGCAACTAGATATGGAATATGTCCCCGAAGTTCCATACCCTCGTAGTTTGCATGGACTACCGGGAGGGTGCAGAACACCACACAAGGAAGAGCAAGTGAAGGCTCTACTCCATAGTGGAGCAACCACAATCAACAAGGAGACACCCACGAGCAAAGAGAAGCAGTCACAAGTCATGCCATCCACAGAAGATGTGTCAAACTCTATCTCAAAAGGTGGTGTTGAAGTAAGCTTAGGGGAGGAGACCCTCAGAGTTCCTTATGTTCCACCGCACAAGCACATAGAGAAGCCAAGTGTGCTATTCCCGGATAGTCTGAAGCCGAGGAAGGAGCAAAGGAACTTTAGGAAATTTCTTGAGATCTTCTGAAAGCTCCACATCAACATCCCACTGGTGGAAGCTATAGAGAAAATCCCTGCATATGGAAGATTCATGAAAGACATCATCAACAAGAAACGGAGGATCAAAGATACAAATGTTTGTTGTGTTGATGAAGTGGTGAGTTCTATTATTCAAGGAAAGTTGCCAAGAAAGAGGAAGGATCCAGGATGTTTCTACATCACTTGTTCTATAGGTGGACATGAATTCCCATAAGCACAATGTGACTCAGGGGCAAGCATTAACCTCGTGCCTCTTGATACTTTTCAGAAGTTGGGATTGAAGAAGCCAACAAAAACCTCTATGACAATTGAGTTGGCTGATGGATCAATTGTAAAGCCACATGGTATATGTGAGGATGTGCTAGTCAAAGTAGACAAGGTCATGGATATGCCTGAGATGAAAGGATCTGGGATGCTATTGGGAAGGCCATTCCAAGCTATAGATGATGTGATCACTGCCATTGGGCGAGGTTACTTGACACTTGGGATTGGTGATGATAGAGTTGGGTTTAAGCTTCCATCTAAATCGTCAGAGCCACCCCTTGACAACCAAGGTTGAAGGTATTCCTCATGTCAAGCCTAGGACATTAAATAAGGGCGCTTGTTGGGAGGCAACCCAACTTTTAGATTGCTTATTTATGTTCTTTTAATTTTATGCACTTAGTTTTCCTTAATTTTTAGTAGTTTTTTTGTTTGTAAAAATGGTACCTGTTGTGTGATTCGTATATCATCTTTTCTACATATATTCACACACAAATTTGGTTCTTTCTAGCGTAATTCAGTCTCTTTTGTATTAGTTTTGCCATCTTTTAGCTTCTCTACACGTCCCATAACTTGTATTGCAATATTGCCACAAAAAGGATTAATTTTAGACGATTTTTCTACAGAAACAGGGAAATGCACGGCGTGCACCATTTCAGACGGATCATTTGGCTGAAACAGCAAAGTGCACGGCGTGCAATCTCCAGACGCACGCCGTGCAACACTCCAGAGGAATCCATTCAGTCCAGAAAAGAGAATGCACGGCGTGCACCTCTAAAATGCACGGCATGCACCTGGGACGGAATTTACTGAAAACAACCTATAAGGTTGCACGGCGTGCAACTCCTCAACGCACGCCGTGCACAGATCAGCCGGTTACAACTGCCTTGCAAATGCACGGCGTGCACCTCCAAAGTGCACGGCGTGCACCTGTCAGTTTCAGAATTCCGAATTTTCAGAACACGACTTTAAAAGAAAGAGGGAAGGAATGGGACGGTTACGTTCGACCATTTAGGAAGTTTTTCTCGTCCCAAAGGCAGAGGAGAGCAGAGCAAGGCGATTTTGGAGGAACTAAGGTGGTTTCTTGAGCAAAGAAGCCATTTCTTCTTCCCCACTTCTCCATTGTCTTCCCCAAGGTGCAGCAAAGCTTCTCCAACTCCGTGCAGCTTCTCGGGAGGGGAGTTGGGCCGTCTTGGAGCAGCTAAAGGAAGGGAGTCTCGTCCTAAAGCCGGATTCCTTACCCCTTGTGGTTACACCTTTGGTTCTTTTTACTTTCCCTCCCCAAAACGATGTCTAGCATTGAGAATTCTGTAGAAGTCTTGCTGTACACAGTTATGGACGAGTAGATCCTTTTTCTTGGGCATGGGAGAGTAACTCCCATGCCATAGCATGTTTTGAACAAGTAATTTCGTACTAAATGCAATTGTTTCTTGTTTCTCTACCTTAAAGGCGTCGGTAACTTTTTTTCCTTGCATGTATCGTTGGCCGCCATATATGCACGATTTCTGCTTTCTTGCTTAGTTTGAGAAAACAAGTAGGTTTGTATGGAGACGTCCTTTTTGGCAACTTTTCTTCTTCTACGAGAGTAGGGAAGAATGAGTTGAGGATCTGTTTGTGATCATATACGATATCCATGCACGAGAGTGCTGTTTTGAGTTATGGTCGTTGCAGTTACACCGGGAGGTGAGCTGTAACACATCTTTTCCTAGAAACTTGATCTTTTGCATGTTTAAATTGCTTTGTTCTTTGTTTGCTATGGCATATGAGTGAAATCCTAATGTCCAAGATCCATTAACTCTGAATTCGAACGTTCCTCGTAATCTTAGTTTGTTGATAAAAATCTGAAATTTCTTGTAGTTAAAACCAAATCTTTTATGCTTTTGGAACAAATCTTTCTACCCCTCTAAAACCGATCTAGATTGTTGAACTTTAGTACTGCTGCGTTCAATTAAGTTATCGTTAGCTCCTCGTGTTCGACCTCGACTACAACTACTCTTGTATACTTGCGAGATATAGCTAGTTGAGTAAAAGATCATCTTCATGATTGAAACTCGTTAGTGTAAACAACCAACAAGTTTTTGGCGCCGTTGCCGGGGAACTTCGGTAATTTAATTGGAGTAATAAGTATTACTTAGTATTCGAGACTAGATCATTATACATCATTTTCGAATTTCACATACCTCTTAGTGTGTTCTTAATTTTTCTAGTCACTTCTCAGGTTGTATGCGTCGTTCGCAACGAGGTCTTCAAACAACTCCGTTGTTAGACCTTGAGATAGAGCGAAGCCTCTCAAGCTTGAGAAGATCAAGGAGGAAAGAACAACCACAGCTAGAGGATACTACTCTGCCACCATCTCCGTCATCTTCCACGCCATCTTTTTAATCCTTTGAAGAAACTTCACCAAACCTTCCAATCATGGAAGACGACCGCCCGCTCAAGGACTTTGCAATGCCGGTGGCCACAAACATATGTGGAGCCATCGACCTACCAGCCATAGAAGCGAACAATTTCTCCATTGCTCCTTCTATGATGCAGATGATCCAACAAAACCGCTTCGGGGGTACCGTTAATGAAGACCCAAGTCTTCACATTGCAGAATTTCTGGAGTACTTGAATACTTTCAAAATTAATGGCGTATCTGCAGATGGAGTACGACTGATGCTTTTTCCTTTCACTCTAAGGGATAAGGCCAAAACTTGGCTTTTATCTCTTCCGAAGAAGTCTATCAAAACTTGGGACCAGCTGCTTAATGTTTTTCTTGCCAAATATTTTCCTCCAAGCAAGACTGCTCATTTGAGAAATCAGCTCACTAACTTTTCTCAAAATGATGGTGAAACACTTTATGATACTTGGGAGAGGTTCAAAGACCTTCAACGTCTCTGCCCTCATCACGGTCTCACTAATTGGCTACTTCTTCAGACCTTCTACAACGGGCTGTTCTATAACACCCGGATGACGCTAGACGCTGCAGCCGGTGGTGCTCTTATGACAAAATCCTATAGGGAGGCCTATGATATAATTGAAGATATATCACTCAACCATTGCCAATGGGGAGGTGATAGAAGAGCCAACTCATCATCAAATGCAAATTCTTCTAGTGCAAAGCCGGGAGGAAAGTACGCTGTTGACGCCGTTGATCTTATTGCTGCAAAGCTTGATGTTCTCACCCAAAAATTCGAGAAGTTAACTACATTGCCGGTCCAATCTGCAGAAGCCACATGTGAAGCTTGTGGTAATCCAGGGCATGTTTCTTCTCAATGTTTTGCTACCAACACTATGGAGGGAGATCTTGAACAGGTTAATGCGATTGAGATGCAGAGGAACAAGCAGTATAACCCTTATTCTAATCAATACAATCCAGGGTGGAGAGATCATCCCAACTTCTCCTACAAGAACAACAACAATGCTCAAAATTTCCAGCAAGGGCAACAACAACAACCACCGCAGCAATCACAGTTCAACCGTCAAGGAAATCTGCAAGGTTACAATAATCGGGGTTATCAAGGGCAGCAACACCAGCCCCAAGGATCTTCTCTTGAGGCTATGATGGAGAAATTCATTAACACCCAAACGCAGCAAAATGAAGAGTTTAGGGGGAATGATAAACTACTTAAGGATGCTATTCTTCAACTTTCAGCCAAGGTAGACAACATATCCACTCATACAAAGATGCTGGAGAATCAAATAGCTCAACAAGCTCTTTCTCAACAAGGACAGAAGTCTGGTTCTCTCCCTAGTGTGCCGGAAGTAAATCCAAGACAGCAAGCCAATGCCATTATTCTAAGGAGTGGAGCTGAAATCGAAAGACCTTCACCACCCAAGGAGAAAGAGATGGAGGTACTTGATGAGGAAGAGTCTCACATTCCCCATTGCCACAAAGAGCAAGGTAAATCTGAAAACCCGCCGTCTTTCAAAGCCTCAACACCTTTCCCTCATAGGCTTGTCAATAATAAAGACGATGTCAAGTTCAGAAAATTCATGGACATTCTTAGCAAGTTGCAAGTTAATCTTCCTTTTACTGACGTTATTGCTGAGATGCCTTCTTATGCCAAGTTCTTAAAAGACATCTTATCCAGAAGAAGAACAGTTGATCAAGTGGAAACAGTTAAACTTTCTGAACATGTGAGCTCCATTATTCAAAACCGCATCCCTTCTATTCCGGAAAAGTTGGATGACATGGGACCTTTCACATTGCCGTGCAAAATCAACGATGTCACTTTTGAAAAAGGCTTAGTAGATTTGGGGGCTAGCATTAGCCTCATTCCAACCACTTTATGGCAAGAACTACATCTTGGAGATCTAAAGCCAACAAAGATGGTTATCGAACTAGCTGATCATTCTCTTAAACACCCTAAAGGTGTATTAGAAGATGTCCTTGTACATATTGGCAAATTCTACATACCATGTGATTTTGTAGTGCTTGACATGGTAGAGGCCCCCCGCAATCCTATTCTTTTTGGGAGACCTTTCTTGAGGACTGCCGGCTGTCTAATTGACGTTCGGGAAGGGAAGTTGACCCTACATGTGGGAGAAGAAGAAATTGAATTCTCTATTTCAGATGCCATGAAAGCACCCGCACAAGTAAAGGAGATTTGTCTATTTGATACTGTTGATCCAATGGATGATTACGTTGATGATATGATAGATTTCATGATAAACTATTGTGATGACGTCATTGCTGAAAATAATAATTCTGAAAATTCTGGAGCTATTCCTGTTTATAAAGCTCGTGCTAATAAAAAAGAAGCTCCACGTGAGGACGAAAAGGTTGATGAAGAAGCTCCAAAGAAAAAGGTAGAACTTAAAGCCCTTCCACCGGGGCTGAGGTATGCGTTTCTAGACCCAAATTCTTCATCTCCTGTTATAATAAATGATGAATTAACCAAAGAACAAGAAAATAAATTACTTGCTGAATTGCGCATGTATAAAGATGTAATTGGTTATTCAATTGATGACTTGAAAGGCATTCATCCTAAAATCTGCATGCATAGAATAAACATGGAGGATGATGCAAAACCAACCGTTGAACCACCAAGACGTTTAAATCAAAACATGCTTGATGTGGTAAAGAAAGAGATTTTAAAATTAATGGATGCCGGAATTATTTATCCCATTAGTGACAGCCCCTGGGTTAGTGCTATTCACGTAGTACCTAAGAAAGGGGGTGCAACTGTTATAAAGGGAGACAATGATGAGTTGATACAGACACGCATGGTCACAGGCTGGCGTATGTGTATTGACTACCGGCGTCTAAATAAAGCAACTCGCAAGGACCATTTCCCTTTACCTTTCATTGATTTAATGTTGGAACGCCTTGCTAAACATTCTTATTTTTGTTATTTGGATGGATATTCCGGGTTTTATCAGATTCCTATTTACCCGCCTGATCAAGAAAAAACCACGTTCACTTGCACATATGGCACATATGCTTATCGCCGCATGCCTTTTGGTCTTTGTAATGCACCCGCCACTTTTCAGCGGTGCATGATGGCCATTTTCTCGAATTTCATTGAAAATATTATGGAAGTTTTCATGGATGATTTTAGTGTTTACGGCGATTCGTTTGATCAATGCTTGTCTAATTTGTCCTTAGTCTTAGCCAGATGTAAAGAGGTTAACCTAGTGCTAAACTGGGAGAAGTGCCATTTTATGGTACAAACCGGTGTAGTACTAGGACATGTGATTTCTAACAAGGGCATTGAAGTTGACAGGGCAAAGGTGGAAGCTATTGAGAAAATGTCCACCCCATCTTCAGTCAAAGACATAAGAAGTTTCTTAGGTCATGCAGGGTTCTATAGAAGATTTATAAAGGACTTTTCCAAGATTGCAAAACCCTTGTGTTCTCTCCTTGCAAAAGATGCAGATTTTATCTTTGATGAAGAATGTCATAAAGCCTTCACTACGCTCAAGGAAGCTCTCATTTCAGCCCCCGTCATTCAACCTCCAGATTGGGATGCTCCCTTCGAATTAATGTGCGATGCAAGTGACTATGCAGTAGGAGCTGTTCTAGGACAGCGAAAAGACAGGAAACTCCACGCCATTCATTATGCAAGCAAGACCCTCAATGATGCGCAAGTCAACTACACAACTACAGAGAAGGAGATGCTTGCTATTGTATATGCCTTTGAGAAGTTCCGACAATATCTTGTGGGTTCCAAAGTGATTGTCTATACTGATCACGCTGCAATCAAATACCTCTTGAGCAAAAAGGATGCAAAGCCACACCTTATTCGTTGGGTGCTGCTCCTACAAGAATTTGATCTAGAAATTCGGGACAAGAAAGGTACTGAAAACAGCGTTGCTGACCATCTTTCTAGATTGTCCACTACAGAGGGAGACTCATTACCTATTGAAGATCATCTTCCCATTGAAAGACTCTGTGCTCTATCATCCGTTCAAGCACCGTGGTTTGCCGACATTGCAAATTTCCTTGCTACAGGGCAGCTTCCACCCGGCTTGACATATCAACAAAAGAAAAAGTTCTTTCACGACGTAAAGTTCTATTATTGGGATGATCCCTTCCTATTCAAACATGGGAGTGATGGATTAATACGCCGCTGTGTGATTGAAGAAGAAATTCCCACCATCATTGCTGAATGCCATGCTTCTTCTTATGGGGGCCATTTTGGAGGAGAGAAGACTGCTGCAAAAATTCTCCAAGCCGGTTTCTATTGGCCTACGCTCTTCAAGGATGTAAATCTTTTTGTCAAATCTTGTGACAAATGCCAAATAACTGGAGGTATATCTCGCCGTGATGACATGCCTCTCAACTCTATCCTAGAGGTTGAGGTGTTTGACGTATGGGGTGTTGACTACATGGGACCATTCCCATCCTCATGTGGGTATCATTTCATTCTTGTTGATGTTGATTACGTGTCTAAATGGGTTGAGGCCATTCCAACCCAATCACCCGATGCTAAATCAGTAATAAAGCTCTTTCAGAAGATCATTTTTCCTAGGTTCGGTGTTCCACGTGTTGTCATCTCTGATGGAGGGACACATTTTGCCGAGAAACAATTCAACAACCTTCTCTCCAAGTATGGTGTCACCCACAAGGTCTCTACGCCCTATCATCCCCAAACATCCGGGCAAGTGGAGGTTTCTAATAGGCAGCTGAAAAACATTCTTGAGAAGACCGTCTCCAGTTCAAGAAAAGACTGGTCTTTGAAGATTGATGATGCACTCTGGGCGTACCGCACAGCTTACAAGACCATCATAGGAACCACTCCTTTCAAGCTTATCTATGGGAAGTCTTGTCATCTTCCGCTTGAACTTGAGCACCGGGCATTGTGGGCTATCAAATTCTTAAATTTTGATATGAAGAAAGCTGGGGAGAAACGCCTTCTACAATTGCAAGAACTTGAAGAGCTGCGCCTCGATGCTTATGAAAATGCAAAGCTGTACAAAGAAAGAACAAAGGCATGGCATGACAAAAGAATCCGCAGGAAAGACATTCAAGAAGGAGATCAAGTCTTATTATTTAATTCAAGACTGAAGTTATTTCCGGGAAAGCTAAAGTCTAAGTGGTCTGGTCCCTTTCTTGTATTGAAGATCTTTCCATATGGAGCTGTGGAACTACAAGGAAAAGATGGGAGTTTCAAAGTGAATGGACAAAGATGCAAGCTGTATTCATCTTCGGAGATTCTAGACAGGGGAGCCTCTTGCTCCCTCCATGACGCATGAAAAGATTGAAGAGTCTTACTCCGGACTCTAAACGGAGGACCTTGTGGGAGTTGACCCCACGTTAGGATAGATTTGTTTAAGTTGTTTGAGTCAAAAACTCTCTTTAATTTTGTTAATTAGCTCGTCATGGATGAATGTAATAATTTAGACTTGATCTCCATTCATTCCGTCATAATTTTATGCTGACCAATTGAAATTTTCTGCAGAAATCGCAAAGTACACGACGTGCATTCACAAATGCACGGCGTGCACTCCACTACAAAATTCAGCAATGAAAAGCCTGTAAGAAAACACGGCGTGCATCTTTATGCCGCACGCCGTGCATCTTGAATGAGAATTCTACAGGAAACCTGCACGCCGTGCACATCGGAAACGCACGCCGTGCCGCTGGAGCTATATGGTCCGAATTTTGTCTGGAACCATGCACGTTGTGCACCTATAAAATGCACGACGTGCACCTGGGCGATTCAAGATTTGCAAAAGACCTGGAAAGGTGCACGCCGTGCACCTACAAATGCACGCCGTGCACTTTTAAGTGAAATTCGAAATATAAAAGCCCGAATGCACGGCCTAGAACCCTAACCCTAGCAGCCGTGCACTCTCTACCCTAGCAGATCTATCAGCGCTGAGTGCCCGTTCCCTGCTCCGCCGCCAGCCGCCGTGCAACCATCTACCGCTCGGCCGTGCATTTCCGCACGCCGCCGACCTCCACCAGCCCAACTCCAACCCACCTCCATTTCCGGCCGTGCATTTCCGCCCCAAGCCCCCTCTCCCGCTCATCTGCTCGCAGCTCCGCCGCAAGCCGCCGCAAGCATCAAGCAAGTAGCAAGCCGCAGCAAGCCGCCGGAAGCAGCCAAGCAGCCGCCTAGCAACCAGCAAGAAGCCGCCAAGCAGCCCTTGCAACAGTCCGTCGCACCTCCGCCTCCACGCCGAGCTGAGCAGCCGCAATCGCCCCCTTCTTTTCCACAAACCGCACAGCAGTCGTGCAGATTTCAGGCTTCCCCAAATCTGCAGGTGCACGCCGTGCATCTCACAGACACGCCGTGCAACTGCTCGCCAGAGACAAGTTCCTGTGTATTCTTCCTTTCATCTCATGGCACCAACAAAACGCAAAGCTAGCAGCCATCCGGCATACCACATTGCACCTGAAGCAGGATCTTCTGCATCAAGAACGCCAACGTTTGTACCTTCCACGCAGTTCGCAGTCAAGCCTGAGGAGGACGCAGATTATCAGTTTCTAATTACTAGGCGCGTTCTCCCCTCAAGGTACATGTGCAAAGAAGCAGTGGCCAAGCTGGGATTCAAAGACGAGGTAGAACGCCATTTAAATTTCTTGGGCCTTGAATACCTCTGCACTCGGGTTACAAAAACCTACCCCCGGTTGGTATACGAGTTTCTTACTACCCTCAAAGCCGAGGGTGATCGTTTTCATATCCCGTTTCAGAAAATCAGTTTCTGTCTGTTGGATAAAGAGTTCTGCATGAGTCTAGAACGGTTCTGTACTTTACTTAAATGCAATTTTGGTGGTTACACTGATTATCCTTCATCTTTCAATAGTGATCTGTTTTGGTTTGAAATCACTTCTGATACGATGCATAAGGCACGGAATGCAAGGGCTTCCAGCATACATAACCCCATTTTTCGTGTACTTCATCGTCTCCTCAGCACAGGACCTTTTGCAAAGAATGAAACACAGGGTGTTGTAGGAAAGACTGATCTGTTCTTTCTGTGGTGTGTGGTACAAAACGAGCGCATCAGTTTAGGTTACTACATAATGTGCAAGCTGCTTGAAACAAAGAAGCAAAAGAAGAGGGAAGCGGGTGATATCATGTGTGGCGGGGTCATTAGCCTTCTTGCTATGCAGTTGGGGTTGCAGATAGGCGACCTTGAACCTGCACCGGGAAAGAATCTCGTGGACATTACCTATCTTATTTCTTGTGGTCTGATCTCCAGACACGGCAACAGCGAGTCACGGTTCAAAGTTCATATCACAAAGACCCAGTTTGTCATTATCCCGGATGCCAGCCGTAATGACATTAGAGACAAAGCAACCTGGAAAGTGCAGCTTCATCCAGAAAATGAAGAAGGGACACCCGTTGGGGGTGCCAGCAGTTCGACACCAGCACCCACTCCAACAACGCCCACACCACAGCCACCGTCCACTGGTACTCAGACTGAGTATGGCTGGACGATGCCAGATGTTCAACATCTCTTCACATACGTAGAGCGGCGTTTTGATCACTTGGACACCCGCCTGGACCAGATGAGTGCGATTAATGAGACCAGGTTCGACCATTGGAGTACACAGTACTCCACTGTGTATGATATGGTAAACAGCATGGACGCGTGGCATATCTCACAGGGCCACTACCCAGTGCTCCAATCTTACCAGTCCCCATCCCGTCAGGAGACGACAGCCCCCGATGCCCCACAACATCCGTTTACTGAAGAACAACAGCGTCAGCACGATCAGCAAGAGATCAACGACATCGTCAACCAGTTCCTCCCAGACCTAGGAGGCGGCGGACCATTCTTCTGATATCACTCTTTCCAGGTATCCGGTGTAAACTCCTAAAGTTTGGATAACGCAGTGAGGACACTGCTGATTTCACGCTTAGGGGGGAACATCCGGACGGTATCTTAGTTAACTTTTATTTTCCATGCTATTTGCTTCTTGTCATTTGTTTTCGTACTTTTGTTCTGTTGTCTTCTTAGTTGTTGTCTTTTCTTTCTGTTGGAAAAATCTAATACAAAATGAGATTCATCCTTTTTATGTGGAAAGAACTCCCTTGCTTAACTGTTCATCCTCTCTTGATGAGAAATTTTCAATTGAAGAAGTGTGAAAAACATGCATCAATCAAATGAAACCTTGAAACCATCAACATGTATTTAACTCCAGTGTATGCTTCTAGCCTGATTATTCACCTTTAACATCCCTGATTGTTTAAAACATGTAATGGTATCATTTTTGTGAATACAGTCAACTGTACAACATCATTTAGAATACGGGATGACCTTGCCAAGCTCTCAGTGCATATGCAAACTTTCTTTCAATGAAATTTTTTTCAAAACAGATGAATGAAATCTAGTTAATGTTGCATTACTGTTGACTCTCCTTGAAAAAAAAAATATATTTTTACCCCATAAAAGATGGATAAACCGCCCACATACCATGCTAGCCTAGTGTAAGTCCGATCTGGCAATGATGGTTAGGTGGTATGTCTTAAAAGAGGGTAAAATACCCCAACCGTCACTCCTCGTGTGCATAAGCCTACATTAGCAGCCGAGTGCCGGAGCCCTCAATCTTTGATCTTATCTTTTCTGAAAACAAAAGGGGAAAGAGGAAGAGTACAGCAAAAATTGTAATTTTTCAACTATGATTTCATCCTTTGTTATCCTTAATAGTTGAGAGTAAGAGTTGCACATCTACTGATTGTTTGGCTTGGTCATCCAAACTCTACCTAGTGCTGTTTGATTGATTGTTTCATTGAAATTGATGCAAACCCTGCTGAACTAAAATCTTTTTCTGGGGTGTTCGAGTTGAATCGATGGCTGTGAGCATAAACGTGTTGATCATGGTTGGTTTGGTTTTATGCATATCTTTCATTTCATTTGACCTAATCATGTTCTTCGCAATTCTTCAATTGTTTTTCCCATGCTCTTTTTGCTTGAGGACAAGCAATGGTTTAAGCTTAGGGGGATTTGTTGTGTGATTCGTATATCATCTTTTCTACATATATTCACACACAAATTTGGTTCTTTCTAGCGTAATTCAGTCTCTTTTGTATTAGTTTTGCCATCTTTTAGCTTCTCTACACGTCCCATAACTTGTATTGCAATATTGCCACAAAAAGGATTAATTTTAGATGATTTTTCTACAGAAACAGGGAAATGCACGGCGTGCACCATTTCAGACGGATCATTTGGCTGAAACAGCAAAGTGCACGGCATGCAATCTCCAGACGCACGCCGTGCAACACTCCAGAGGAATCCGTTCAGTCCAGAAAAGAGAATGCACGGCGTGCACCTCCAAAATGCACGGCGTGCACCTGGGACGGAATATACTGAAAACAACCTGTAAGGTTGCACGGCGTGCAACTCCTCAACGCACGCCGTGCACAGATCAGCCGGTTACAACTGCCTTGCAAATGCACGACGTGCACCTCCAAAGTGCACGGCGTGCACCTCCAAAGTGCACGGCGTGCACCTGTCAGTTTCAGAATTCCGAATTTTCAGAACACGACTTTAAAAGAAAGAGGGAAGGAATGGGACGGTTACGTTCGACCATTTAGGAATTTTTTCTCGTCCCAAAGGCAGAGGAGAGCAGAGCAAGGCGATTTTGGAGGAACTAAGGTGGTTTCTTGAGCAAAGAAGCCATTTCTTCTTCCCCACTTCTCCATTGTCTTCCCCAAGGTGCAGCAAAGCTTCTCCAACTCCGTGCAGCTTCTCGGGAGGGGAGTTGGGCCGTCTTGGAGCAGCTAAAGGAAGGGAGTCTCGTCCTAAAGCCAGATTCCTTACCCCTTGTGGTTACACCTTTGGTTCTTTTTACTTTCCCTCCCCAAAACGATGTCTAGCATTGAGAATTCTGTAGAAGTCTTGGTGTACACAGTTATGGACGAGTAGATCCTTTTTCTTGGGCATGGGAGAGTAACTCTCATGCCATAGCATGTTTTGAACAAGTAATTTCGTACTAAATGCAATTGTTTCTTGTTTCTCTACCTTAAAGGCGTCGGTAACTTTTTTTCCTTGCATGTATCGTTGGCCGCCATATATGCACGATTTCTGCTTTCTTGCTTAGTTTGAGAAAACAAGTAGGTTTGTATGGAGACGTCCTTTTTGGCAACTTTTCTTCTTCTACGAGAGTAGGGAAGAATGAGTTGAGGATCTGTTTGTGATCATATACGATATCCATGCACGAGAGTGCTGTTTTGAGTTATGGTCGTTGCAGTTACACCGGGAGGTGAGCTGTAACACATCTTTTCCTAGAAACTTGATCTTTTGCATGTTTAAATTGCTTTGTTCTTTGTTTGCTATGGCATATGAGTGAAATCCTAATGTCCAAGATCCATTAACTCTGAATTCGAACGTTCCTCGTAATCTTAGTTTGTTGATAAAAATCTGAAATTTCTTGTAGTTAAAACCAAATCTTTTATGCTTTTGGAACAGATCTTTCTACCCCTCTAAAACCGATCTAGATTGTTGAACTTTAGTACTGCTGCGTTCAATTAAGTTATCGTTAGCTCCTCGTGTTCGACCTCGACTACAACTACTCTTGTATACTTGCGAGATATAGCTAGTTGAGTAAAAGATCATCTTCATGATTGAAACTCGTTAGTGTAAACAACCAACAGTACCCTGATTCGTGTTTGGAAGTGTGCAGAACTTACAAAGCTTGTCACGTATTAGCATCACTAAGACACAAAAATGGGCCACCAAGAAGAGGGAGATTGTCAAGCACAACTTGGTCAAATGAGCCTCCAACCATCCACCTCCAGCACCCTTCAGAGCAAATGGTATTGTTGTTCCACCCCTTCAGTTGGAATTTTAACTATGATGCCATAGTCATTTTCGAGCTTAGGGGGGTGCTGGAACAACCTTTTATCTTCGTTTTTCTTTGTAATGCTTTATTTTTGAAAAATTTAGTTGTTTTTATTTCTAGGTTTATTGCAATTTGTAGGATCCACAAGCTATTTAGTGTAATCTGTGGAATAGTAAATGCATGGTTTCATTTGAGTTTATCAATCTCTAGGGGTTGGGGGCACATGAAAAATGAGTAAATTTCAAAATAATTTGTGAGCCTATCTTGTGAGTAATCGAGTCACATAACTGAGGAAGTGATTAAGTCAGCTTTAGGACATTAGAGCATAAATGACCATCCAATTTTTCTAAGAAAGTGATTGGCAAGGATTGTTGAGCCTAAACAAATCAAACACTAATGTGACCTTAAATTTAATTAAAGAAAGAAATCCCGTGATTAGCCTGTACACAGGTCATTAGAGAGGGACATATGATTTTCTCTGAAGGTTCTATCTCTTAGTCATGTGATCTCATCCACTACATACATCTTCTTTACACTCCACCATAAGAAGATTGAGTACATATTATCATTCTTTCTTTTTGATTACATTTACATGGCATAATAGTTGTTTATTTTTTTCTTGCATTAGTGAAAAATGGAAAAAAATATAGACAATATACATGCACAACACAAATAAAACAAAAATTTTGGTGCATATCATTTAGTTGCATAACATATGTGTTCATATAGTTACAACTGCATTACATAAATCATATAGTATCATCGTGTGCTAAGCATTCTTCTAAAAACATAAGAATGTAGTGACTTTGCCCATACCCTTGAAATAAAGAAGAAAAATAGTGTCATGATTAAAAAAATTGTAGTGTAAGTGGAAGCCCGTAATAGCATGTTGAAAGGGGGCTTGAAAAAAAAAGTCAAAGTCAAAAAGGGAAAAAAAGGATTAAGTAGAGTTTCAGAAAGTGAGGGAGAAAGGGCATAGTCTTACCTTTATCATAAGGAATAATTAATACATGATGTAGTTTTGTAGATATTTTGTCTTATCTTGAGACAAAATAATAGTTGCATGTATCATTTCACCACAATGATTAGGCATTAGTAGCATTCTAAAAATTGCATCATCATAGGCTTATCATAATTTTGAGTGCATGAATGATTTTATGTGCTCATGATTCTTCCACAACCACCCATTCCAACTACCCGTTGCTCTTATTGGTAGGCCACTCAATTGATTTTGTCCTCATTCATTATCTATCAGGAGAACTGCTTCCATCTAGATGGTAGGTAGAGAAAAAGGGCAACGTAGATAGGAGATCACACGATGCACCAAGTATGAACCGAACGAGTTTATCATATTAACTTATTTAATTGATAGTGTTTCATTGATTGAGGGACACACATCTTGGACATAGATTTTTGGTCGCCTATAGGGCAGTTAGTGTTCAGTGGTCAGTGAAGGCCGGAATGAGGACCGTAAGGTGGAGATTTTTAGATGTACCTTATGCATGATGTCATTTTGCTGAATTATCTCAATCAGATCCAAAGGTATTGTTGCTCAAGGACAAGCAAGATTTAGCTTAGGGGAGTTTGATGCACGGGTTTTGAGTCACTTTTACAGGCTGATTTTATATGTGTTTTGTACACTTATTTGTCAATTCTTTGTTTATATTTGCATAAATCACTATTGTCGGCCTGTACACTCTATTTGCATCGAATCATGCTTATTCCATCATATTTATATGATTTTATACATTCCATGGACTTATATTCGATTTTCTGCATTTTTCAGGTATATTATGCATAGTGCAGAGTCGGTGCCACCGACCCTTGAAGTCGGTGCCACCAACGCGGCATTAGTGACCAGGCAGAAATCGACCAAAGGAGTCAGTAGCACCGACCACTAAGTCGGTACCAGCGAGACAAAGCTTTAGCGATGGAGGTGATCGCCCAGACGAGTCGATGGCATCGACCCCACAGGTCGGTGCCACCGAGTTAACTTTAGTGAGAAAGGGAGAAAACTCGCCTCATCTCGGTGCCACCAACATCCCAGTCGATGGCACCGACTCAGCCAGAGATCGAAAAAGGCCCAATACCGTCGGTGCCACCGACCACCTAGTCGGTGCTATTGACTCTGTCAGATTTCAGCAATCTAAATCGATTATCTGATCCAACGGTCCATGTTATGTGGTACCGTAAGTGACCTAGGACAAAAAGGGAGGCCGGCCAGACCAAAAGGGGAGATCACGTTGCACCGCACAATAGCCAGAGAAGAGAGGGAGAGAAGCACAGAGCCGAAGGATGACAGTTGGACGATTCGAGCACCTCCAACGGATGTTTCTACTGCCGGAAGATTGCAGAACGCACATTTCTCGAGGAGGATCATCCAAAGCACCATTTTTACAGGGGTTACACGGATCTCTTTCATGTTTCCCACATTTTTCTTCTCTCCTTCCATGTATTTTCAACTGAAAACCATGTGGGGCTAAACCCCTCTTTTCCTTAGGACCCGGGAGTAGCCCGGAGAATCGTTGTATTGACTATTTACATGATTTAGTATAAGTTTCTCTTTATTCCTGGATATATGTGTGGATTTGAACGACTTATCGTTGCTTGATCACCATCAATAGGGTATTAGACCAATAATCACTCCGGAAGGGGGATTAACGGTTAGAAAACCATAAATTGTACACTACCCTACGCGTTCTTTGGAATAGGTGATGTACGGGTAGTGGAAAGAACCCAAAGTTTTTATTAATGCACCTAAACTAAGAATAAATTACCACCGATGTGGAATTGGATTAGATTTAGGTAGTGAATTGTATCGCGAGAGCGAGCAATTCAGGCTACAAGCTTTCTATCCAGGTTAAAAGTAGGAATTTATGTTAATTCAGTAGAGATAATATACAACGAGACCCCGTGGTGAAATCAGAAATCCTAAGGAATTCATTTCATTCGAATCAACCATTTTCATTTTCTCTTAATTTTCTTTTGTTTTGTTAAAACTCAATTCAACATTTTTTACCGGCTTAGCTGATCGCACCGTAGTTAGTAGTAGTCACTGAGACTACGTCTTCCTGTGTTCGACTCGGGCCTCACAAGGCCTGTATTACGCGACGCGTACACTTGCATTTACACGCATGTAAAATATGTGTCAGTGAGTCAAACCTAAGCCTAGTAAGAAGGAATTAACAAGATTGTTAAAGTTTGAGATTAGATTTGCTGTTTTAGGATTTATGATGTCAATAATGATGATAAACCCTAATGAAACCCTAAAAGGAAGTAGGAAACCCTAGGATGCAAGTTCAAATGAATATATCCTAATAAAGTGAATAGTAAATAGATTATATGATTGTTTCAGGATTCTTGCTTGTGTGTGTGGATTGAACTGCTTGCATGGATACTTTCTGGCTTGGATTACTATTAGCTTGCTGATTTGACTGAACAAGTATGTGTTACTTATGAATAATCACCTTTAGTTTCATGATGTTTCTCAGATGTTTTTATCGAGTGATTGCAACCTAAACTGTAGGATGTTCAATTATGCAATACTATAAAGTCCCTATGAGTATCACAACTAATTATGTTTGCGTATTCTCTCACTTACATGCCACCCTGATGTATGTTGCAAGACCAAGCTCTGGAGGGAAGGTCTGATTTGGTCAAGCCCTGGAGGGAAGACCATTGGGCACCTCGAGAGGTGACCCCAGGCACCAAGATCAGGATGGAGAAGGTGGCCTTATGTCCCTTGCAAGGACAAAATCCTAAGAGAGGGTAATCCAGGGTTTAGGGAAAAAGCGGTTGAGAAGTCACATTGAAAGCGTAATTTGGATTGTTAATCAATTATTTGTGATAATTAGGCTATTAGAAACTATTTGTGAAATTGTGATTGTTCCCCACATACCAGTATAGAAATATACTGACCGACGTTTTGTTTGTCGGCGTTTTAGGTACATTTCTTAAAAAGGACAAACAGTAAATTGAAATATTGTGAAGATACAATTAATCAGTTTAAGGAGGATTAGTTAGAGAGACTTGTTCGGTGGATAGAAGTCTTAATACATATTTTTGCAAGGTATGTAAAAGTTAATTTTATTCCAACTTTTTAGTTTAGAAATAGTAGAATTTGATAATTATTTTTGATTAAATGTCGAACCATGGATCCTGAGTTATTGGGATAGTGTCTCTGACCTTTTGGTCTCCCTTGATTGGGGGTTATCGGGAGGCGGGTTCGTTACATTTGGTATCAGAGCCATGGCTCCTCATTTAATCCTTAGTAATTATTAAATTTTTCAAACTTTGTAGAACCAAGGGATTTATTAGAGGATTTTCCAACGATGGAGGTGTATAGAAAAGGATCAGGGTCTGGGGGCTGGCAATATTTTCCTCTGCCCTATTAGTCGGTCACGAGGACTCCCAGATGCGGTGTGACTGCCTGGTCAAAGTCTGAGGTCTTGACTCGAAATAAGATACCTTTAGGACTCTCTCATCTATTTCGTCCCTTCTCAACCATAATTCAATTAAGGCTATAAGGTTTAGGGCTCTCTCTTCCCCACCCTCTTGAGGTCAGGGTAAGTATGATAAGGATTAAGGAATCCTCCACCAAATCAATGAAAAGCATGTAAGCAAGATGTCATGTACATAAGTTTAATAGTTTACGCACAAACTAAAGATTAGTTACATGCTTAGGTTGCATGGCATGTGTTGTCGTGCCCTCAGGAGAGCGTTGAGATTAGACCTTTTTGTCTAGAGGATGAGGAGAGAGTTAGCCTTGGAGGCAGAGACCTCCAGGAAGAGGTAGAGACCCAACACATCCTCTGAGGATGATGCTAACCCTAACCCTAAGTGGTTGTTAGATAGAGAGATGATAAGATGAGTTGGATATCATAGTCAACCATGTATGTGGGTTGACATGCATATTGGTTTTGAATACCCTTGAGAGGCATGAGCTATGTGCGGTTGGTTGACCTAGTGCCTTTTGGCGACCCAACCTTGGAAGGGTCGTGCCTGTTAGGGTGAAGGATAGCTCCTTCATTGAAGAGGTTAGTGGCGACCATATAGGAACCCTAATGGGCATATATGAGCATAGAAGAGCATGCACCTATATAAGAGAGAACATCAGAAGTACTCGCAGTAGGTTGAGACTTAAGTTAGAAGGGTTATGCCCGAAAGATTAGGAGATGAACATGCAGAGATTTAGATAATCTTGATCGAACATAGGTTTGGATCATACGTTTCACCCATGTAGGTGTATGCATGTATCCTTAAGGGCTTGGTCCACCTTCTTAGAGAGAGAATCTCTAGTGGCAAGGTTAGTTGTAGGGTTAGCTCTAGAGAGAGAGCAAGACCCAAGAAAGAAGGTTGGAAGCTTAGACTCCGAGATATGAGGGACCATGAGAAGTTGGATATGTTATGACCTAGAATGGACGACCTAAGTGGATGGTTGTGGTTTCCTCATGCACGATCCTTGGAGGCTTGTGGTACCTTGGTTGCCTTTAGAGGAACCAAACCCTAGAATGAGAAGGAGGCTTCGATTTTATAGGTGCCTACCTTACCTTATAGGTGTAGAAAGGAGAGTTCCTTAGACCCTGAAGAAGTATAGTAATAGGTTATGAGGTCTCACACTGAGTTGGTTGTCCTTGTGTAGGACTCTAGGGTGTGGTTCATGTGGAAGAATGGTGGATAGTGTATGCCCTACCTTGTGCATGTTTGGTTCGTGGTTGGACAAGCTGATGCATAAGAAGTGAACCTAGGGTTCCTAGATGGATTGGTGGAGATGCTTATGTTTAGCCTTACCCCTCAGTATAACATGATGTATGATGTGTTCCATGAGTTCGATCTAGAGCATTATGTGATGTACCTAAACCATGTGCTGAGATATGAACCTATTGAGCTTCTAGGGAGGCTGAAATATCCTGAGTCACCTACGAGGGTACATGATACCAAGGTGAGAGAGAACTCAGATGTAAGAATATAAGAGGTTCTTTGGAAGCACCATGGAAAGGATGAAGCCACATGGGAGCCATGAGGGACATGAGAAAGTATTATCCTATTTGTTTGTATGGTTGGTGGAATTTTGAGGACAAAATTCCTATAAGAGGGGAAGGATGTTACAACCCCAATTTTTGGGTTCTTTTGGATGGAAATACAATTTCCCCAATAAATGTATGATTTTGTAATTTGTATGATTTGAGTTAATTGAGTGGATTCCTTTGATAAATATTCTTGTGTGTTTGATTTCGTGGGACTTGTTGGCTATTGGGCCCAATAACGAGAAAAGGAAATGAAAAGGAAAAGAAATCAATTAATAAAGGAATAACAAAGATACACTAGTACAGAAATGGGTTATAACGTAACTACATGTAGGGTCAGTTTTTCCAAATAACCGACCTTATATGTCTAAAAAAAATGCGGGCACCACTTAATACCTCTTGGGTCGGTTTTCTTAAAAAAACCGACCTTGTAGTGTAACTCTATAGGGTCGGTTTTCCAAATAACTGACCTTATATATCTATAAAAAATGCGGGCACCACTTAAGACCCCTTGGGTCGCTTTTCTTAAAATAACCGACCTTGTAGTGTATCTCTATAGGGTCGGTTTTCTAAATAACCGACCTTATATGTCTATAAAAAATGCGAGCACCACTTAAGACCTCTTGGGTCGCTTTTCTTAAAATAACCGACCTTGTAGTGCATCTCTATAGGGTCGGTTTTCATAAAATAAGCGACCTTATAGACAATTGGATTAGAAAGTCAATTACAAGTTTCCCGCGGCAAAAATTTTCTTGATTTTGGCTTCGCGCCTCGATCTATAGGGTCGGTTTTTCCAATTAACCGACCTTATATATCTACAAAAAACCCAGGTTAGACATCTTGAATCCAGTTTGCCTTCACATGTATGAGCACCTCTAGCATCGGTTTTTCCCTTATAACCGACCCTAAAGGGCTCCTCGGTCGACAAATTCGTCGACCGAATAAGAGGTAGATTTCATGTATACAAACACCTTTAGGATCGATTTTTTTCCTTATAACCGACCCTAAAGTCCTCCTCGGTCGATAATATTGTCGACCGATATTAATTTTGGATCCAGTTTAGTTCAACACCTCTAAGGTCGATTTTTCCTTTAAAACTGACCCTAAAGGGTTCCTCGGTCGACAAATTCTCCGACCGAATAAGAGCCAGATTTCACGTGTATAAGCACCTCTAGGGTCAGTTTTTCTCTTATAACCGACCCTAAAGGGCTCCTCGGTCGACGATATTGTCGACCGATATCAATTCTGGATCCAGTTTAGTTCACGAATGTATAAGCACCTCTAGCGTCGGATTTGTACTTTTAACTGACCCTAGAGCTTTCCTCGGTCGACGAATACATTGACCGATAATCTCGGTCGACAAATTAGTCAACTGAGAAGGAGCCAGATTTTAAGTGTATAAGCACCTTTCAGGTCGGTTTTTTCCTTATAACCGACCTTAGAAGTCTATTCAGTCGACAATATTGTCGACCGAGATGAATTTTGGTTCCAATTCAGTTCACGCTTGTGAAAAACTAAACTGGATCCCAAGTTTATCTCGGTCGACAATATTGTCGACCGAGGAGGACTTTAGGGTCGGTTATAAGGAAAAATCCGACCCTAAAGGTACTTATACGAAGGAAAAATTTGGCTCTTTCTCGGTCTACGAATTTGTCGACCGAGATGGAGCCAGATTCATTCGTATAAGCACCTGTAGCATCGGTTTTTCTTTATAACCGACCCTAGAGGGATTTTCGGTCGACAATATTATCGACCAAGATAAACTTAGGATCCAGTTTAGTATTTCACACATGTATAAGCACCTCTAGGGTCGGTTTTAAAGAAAAAACCGACCGTAGAGGTACTTATACGAAGGAAATCTGGCTCTTTTTCAGTCGACGAATTGTTCGACCGAGACAACATCGGTCGACAAAATGTTAGACCGAGGCCAACCCTGTGAACCTCCATTTGCGTGAATTAAAAAGGCAATATTTTGATTAAAATATAAATTAAAAAAATTGTAACGGCTAGTTTTCGATCGTTGGCCGACCGAGAGGAGCGTCTAGAGAAACGACCGTTGCGGGCGTCGGTCGACAAATTGTCGACCGAAATGGGCTCTGTTTTGCTATAAATAGCACCCAAAACGATCCATTTCTTCACACCTTCACATTCTCATTTCCCTAGCTCCTCTCTAGTGTATTCTTGTGAAAATATTTAGCTTCTCTACATCCAAGTCTTTCTTGCTACTTCTCCACTTCAAAGCAACGAGATGGCTTCCTCATCAACGCGTGGAAAGAAGCAAGTTGCAGCCACGAAAGGAAGGACGGTCTCTCCAGCGCTGCCGATCATCAACGACATTCCATTCAACGACGCAGCTGCAGGCGATCGCTACCTCAGGCTCTACTAAAAAACTCCTCTTCCACGACGGCCAGTCGACGTCATGGACTTCCACAACATTGTTGATCTACAGGAACTCTTTGAGGTGCAACATTTGACTGATTTTCTGAATCCCTCCTTCCATTCCTACTCCTCAAAAGTAGTTAATGAATTCTATGCCAATTTAACCCCACATCCTGACCATGATTCCTTCTCTTCTATGGTTAGTGGGTATGGATTCCATTTTATTGAGGAGGGCATTCTTAATATGCTTAACATAGACATAGAAGACTATAAAGATTTTCTTGATCTCACCACAGGAAATCCACTTAATAAACTCTCCCAAGATGACACTACCACTAGCCTTAGTGACATCAAAAGAGCCATCTTTCTATCCAATACCACTTGCCATGAAGATAGGGGTACCTATTATGCCATAAACTTAAAACCTGAAGCTAGGATCATAAATCTCATTGTTGCCACCAATATCCATCCTAGAGCAAATAAATATGAAGTACCCACTTTTCGAATGTACCTTATCTATGCCATTCTAAAAGGTATCCCCATAAATTTCATTCGTATCATCCTTAAGAATATGCTCGAGTTCTCCGGCAATCCACCTTATGCTGACTTTGTTTGCCAAATTACTCAACATTTTCTTAAGAAGAATATTAATGAGGACTTAGGTTACACATGGGATTGAAAACCCCAAAAGATAAGTAAAAATACAGTGGAAAAGATGGGAATCAACTTTGGCCACAAAAGGGATAGGACTGAAGGGGAGACATCCACCCAAGACATACCTCCACCACCTCCTCCTACCAACCTACCCCATGATCCTGTTACAAACACCTTGACATACATTGCTGGATCCCAATATCACCTAAGTAGGCAATTGGATTATAATCACCATGCCATGACTTATTTAAACCAAAGTATGCAAGCTCTCTCTCCTAACCAACCTGATGAATATCCCTATTCCCTTAATCCTGGCATGATAAATCCATACAATCCTTCCTACAACTACTATCAAATTCCACCTCCACCATCTCCTGATCTCACACATACTCAGTTTTCCCCAATTCAACTTCAAGACATTACTGCCCACTTTCGCTTTGATCGTGTTCCCACCTTCTTGGAGTCTTATGCCTTAACCAAGACATGTGCCTTGGAGTGTCAGACACTGGTCAAATATTATGGAGTTGAATCCTTTCTTGGAAAAGACCCAGACATTGATGTAATCCTTCGGTCTTTTCAGTGAGATTATGAGATATCTTTGTAATGATTGTAATGGATATCTTTTTATAAAGCAAGTATGTCATTTTTATGGGTCATCTTCTAAAGTATATGGGCATTAAATTGGTATGAATAAAAGTGTTTTCCATGGCTTCATTTGTACATATACATGTTATATAAGAATATTATAGTAGAGCATAATAATTAGGGGGAGTAATATAGGAAATGAACCTAAAAGGGTCACATTCTTTGCAAATGATTGAAAAATAAATTATGGCTAAATTTGACAAAGCATCACTTGGTTTTAAAATTAAATATCTCTTTAAGGGGGAGCATAGCATAAAATTAAGGGGGAGAACTAAAGAGTCATACAAAATGATTATATTGGATATCCTTTTGAAATGACAAAGGGGGAGAAATAATATAAAATCAAAAACATAAAATTATAATGAGTTTCATAATATCTCAGCCAGCATTCACTTGCAAAACAAGAATGGCTACAAAAGGTAAAATTATTGTTATTTGGGAACAAGTGTAATCAAATGTAATCAAATGTTATTTGGGAGATCTATATGCTTGAATTATTGTTATTTCATGATTGTAATCAAATGTAAAATCTTATACAAGTACTTAGATATCATGTAAATCAAGCGTTAGATCTTCCGTAGCCATTTACAACACTTAGATAGGTCATCCCCTACAATTGTGTCACAACCGCACACTCATACACACACTTGGTACTTAATTTAAAACATTGAAACAGGGTTAATCTCGGTCGAAAAACTACTCGACCGAGACACTCTCGGTCGACAATATTGTCGACCGAGGAGGACTTTAGGGTCACTAATAAGGAAAAAACCAACCCTAGAGGTACTTATATTCTGGCTTTTCTCGGTTGACAAATTTTTCGACCGATAACAACTCAGTCGATAAAATCGTCAACCGAATTGGAGTCAGATTCCTTCGTATAAGCACCTGTAGCGTCGGTTTTTCCTTATAACTGACCCTAGAGGGCTTTTCGGTCGACAATATTATCGACCGAGATAAACTTAGGATCCAGTTTTTCACACATGTATAAGCACCTCTAGGGTCGGTTATAAGGAAAAAATCGACCCTAAAGGTACTTATACGAAGGAAATCTGGCTCTTTCTCAGTCGACGAATTTGTCGACTGATAACAGCTCGGTCGATAAAATCGTCGACCGAGATGGAGCTAGATTCCTTCGTATAAGCACCTGTAGTGTCGGTTATTTCTTTAAAACCGACCTTATAGGGCTTTTCGGTCGACAATATTGTCGACTGATAGAATTTCAGTCGACAAATTCGTCGATCGAAAATGAGTTTGAGTATTTTTAAATAACCCGACACGGACACCGCTTATCTATAGAGTCAGTTTTTTTGGGTTAACCGACACTACATGTCTTTCTCTAAGTGAAAAATCCAAAACCTAGTCTTTCTTCTTCCCGCGAAAACCTTTCTGTTCTATTTTTCTCTCCCGCGGCGCCGCGAAACCCTTGCTTTCTTGTGTCATTCCCTCCGCGAAGCCCTTGCCTCCTCTCTGTGAAGTCGTGCCACCTCTCTGCGCCGCCAAGAGGATTGTGGTGTCCGGGCCGTTGCCACCTCTCCGCGCTGCAAAATAGAGCTCGTCGTCGCCGCAAAATAGAGCTCGTCGTCGCCGCCAAATAGAGCTCGTCGTCATCGCCTCTCCACTCTTCCGCGAAGGTCGCCGCCTCTCCGTGAAGGTCGTCTCATCCTCCACGAAGGTCGCCGCCATTTCCAAGTAAGTTCACCGCTTCCGTTCCTTCATTCCCTCCTTCATTCGTTCCCGCCTGCCGCCATGGTTGCGTCCAAGTCCACTCTCGGTCGACAATTAGTCGACCGAGTGCCCACCTACGCGCAACGTTCAGGTCCACTCTCGGTCGATGAATTTGTCAACCGAGAGTGGACCTGGACGCTGCGCGCAGGTGGGCACTTGGTCGACTAATTGTCGACCGAGAGTGGACCTGCTCCTTATTTATGTGTGACCTATAAATGTTTTAATCATATTTGTTGTAATGTTCACAAATATTTCTGTATATTATAATGATTTCAATCTTTGGACTGTTGGAAATGACCTTACTTTGCTAATTTGTACAAGTATTTTTCATTTTATATGATTTGATAACCCAATAATAAAAACATATCTTTTTTCATATGTAATCATTATATAAATTCTAGAAATTAATACTAGATTAGACATGTGTACTCTTAGATTGACACTTTAGGGTTGATGCATTTATATATTAACTTAGAAACTCGTTCAAAATTTACTCATTAGGAGTAAACTTTGGATAGTCCCCAGTTTGGGACTTTTTTGGATATTTAATCTCACTTAGGATGTACATGTATAATGTATGTTTAGTTTTGTAGATTATTTCAGTAGGATTTCTTCATTTGTTCTCTGGGTACATATGTGAGTGGTTATTTGCCATTTACATCGGTGTACTTGGAGAACTTAGGGGAAATGCTGCTGAAATTTTCTTCAAAACTAAACATACATTATACAATTACTAGTGAGATTAAATATTCAAAAATGGGAAAGGTGGTACACTTTAGTATATAAGTAATTAACTTCCTATCAATAAAAACTTACAGATTATTATAGTATCAATATTAAATAGTTAGTTTTATAATTAATTTTAATGTGATATAGAAAATGGATCGAAGTTGGATATCTATCAAGAACCGTTGCAGTCCAGAGTTTGCCAAAGGTCTTGATGAATTTATCAGATTTTCTGAGTAACATAGGAAACTACCTACAGATAGGCTATATTGTCCATGTAGAAATTGTTGTAACAATTTGAAAGTTGATACTGGTGAGGAAATTAAGAATCATGTCATATGCAATGGGATCATACAAGGTTATAATGAATGGTATTGGCATGGAGAGAAATTGAATTATGGATCAGAAAATGTCGATACTAATAGTTGTGGCATAGAAGATATAGATAATGATGATAATGTTAATGATGAACCGATTCAAGATGACCAGATTCAGGATGATATGGTTGATGAGATGCTACATAGTTGTCAGGACAATGTCATTGATCCACCTTCTTCATTTGCAAATATTGTCCATGATGCTGAAAAACCATTATATAAGGGTTGTACTAAGTTCACGAGGTTGAGTGTTGTCATGCGATTATATACTCTTAAAGCTCAAAACTGGTGGAGCGATAAGAGTTTCACTTCATCATTGTCTTTGTTAAAGGAAATTCTTCCTTAAGGCAATGAGCTTCCAATTTTAACATATCAAGCAAAGAAAATAATGTGCCCAATGGGAATGGAGGCTAAGAAGATTCATGCATGTCCAAATGATTGTGTGTTATTTCAGAAGGACTATAGTAATTTGATAAATTGTCCAAAATGGGGTGCGTCAAGGTATAAGACTACAAATTCAGCTAAGGCTAAAAATGGCTCTCCTGCCAAGGTGATGTGGTATCTACCAATAATACCACGATTTCAACGCTTATTTGCTAATACAGAAGATGCGCAAAATTTATCTTGGCATGGGGAGTTAAAGGCCAATGATGATGGCGTCCTACGACATGCATCTGATTCACCACAATGGAAGAAAATTGATTTATTATACCCTCAATTCGGTAAAGAACCAAGAAACTTAAGACTTGGACTCTGTACAGATGGAATGAATCCCTATGGTACATTAAGCAGCCAACATAGCACGTGGCCTGTTATGATTGTTATATACAATCTTCCTCCTTGGTTGTGTATGAAAAATAAGTATGTGATGTTGTCAATATTGATATCAGGGCCCAAGCAACCTGGAAATGATATTGATGTTTACCTCCAACCTCTAATTGATGACCTAATGAAACTATGGGAAGATGGTATTATGACATATGATGCTTCACGTAAAGAGATCTTCAGTTTGCGTACTATGTTATTTTGCACGATTAATGACTTTCCAGCTTATGGAAATTTGTCTGGATATAGCATAAAAGTATACGAAGCATGTCCTGTTTGTGAGGAAAATACTGATTCAATCAGACTGAAACATGGTGGTAAAATCACATATCTTGGTCATCGGAGATTTCTCCCACCAGTGCATCCTTATCGAAGGCAATGCAAAACCTTTAATGGGTCAACCGAGGAACGAAGTTCTCCTAAACCTATACCAGGAAATGTTGTATATGATAGGGTGAAACATATTGTTAATGAATTTGGAAAGAGTTCAAGTAGTCGTCCACTCGCATTTGACAAATCTCTATACAAGAAGAGGTCAATATTCTGGGATCTTCCTTATTGGAGATCTTTGAAAATTAGACATTGCATTGACGTCATGCATGTTGAAAAAAATATTTGTGATAGCATCATTGGTACGCTATTGAACATACCAGGAAAGACTAAAGATGGCATCAAATCTAGAAAATATTTAGAATTAATGGGTATAAGAAAAGAATTATCAGTGGAGATCAGGGGTCACCGCACATATTTACCACCAACTTGTTACACTTTGTCAAAGAAGGAGAAAAAGACTTTCTGTGAGTGCTTGTATAATATTAAGGTTCCACAAATATACTCTTCTAATATTCGTAAATTGGTATCAATGAAGGATCTGAAGTTGATAGGTCTCAAATCTCACGATTGTCACACCTTAATGCAACAAATTTTACCTGTGGCTATTCGATCTATATTGCCAAAGCATGTAAGGTTTGCAATCATAAGACTCTATTTCTTCTTCAATGAAATATGCAACAAAGTGATACATCCTGATACTCTCGATAAATTACAGAAAGATGTAATTGTTACCATGTGTCATCTTGAAATGTACTTTCGTCCTTCATTTTTTGATATCATGGTTCATCTTGTAGTACATATTACAAGGGATGTGAAGATGTTGGGTCCAATTTTCTTACATTGGATGTATCCATTTGAACGCTACATGAGTGTTTTTAAAGGTGATGTTCAGAATCATTATCATCCTGAAGGGAGTATTGTTGAGGGTTACGTGGCTAGGGAGGTGATGGACTTTTGTAATGATTTTTTGAATTGCAATAGCGATCTAAAAAATTCCCATCACACTGGATCTTATTGTGGCAAAGGAACTCTGGGAGGACGAGTGAAAGGAATCTGTCGTGAGTTGTGGGAACAAGCGCATTTGTATATTTTACACAACATCGATGAAGTTAGTACCTACATCAAAGAACACAATGATCTTATGAAGAGAAATCATCCGCGATCCAGTTCAATGTGGCTTGAAAGAGAGCATAATCGAACATATATTAGGTGGTTTGAAGAGAAAGTATTTAATCAACTATCTGAATCACCGAATAATGTTGTTGAGAACATAAAATGGCTCGCCTTTAAGCCAAAAATGGATGTCATGTCATATGAAGGTTATGACATAAATGGATTTTCATAGTACACAAAGCGTCAAGACGAAAGTAGTGTGGTCCAAAATAGTGGGGTTACTGTTCAAGCTTGTTCGTTGTATTTTGCTAGTGCCAAAGATAAAAGACCATGCGAAGCTGAGATGTCATATTATGGCGTCATTGAGGACATATGGGAATTGGACTATACAAATTTTAGAGTTCCTCTTTAGGTGTAATTGGGTTGACAACAACAAAGGAGTTTTAGTGGATGAGTTGAATTTCAAATTGGTGAATTTTGAAAAGATTGGAGAGAAGGATGAGCCATTCATCACGACAGACCAAGCAAAACAAGTATTCTATATTGATGACCCTGCAAATAAAATTTGGTTTGTCGTTCTTCATGGAAAAAGATAGTTTACTGTAGATCCTATAAATGAAGAAGAATACTACGAAAAGTATGATGATTCCAGTCCATTCTCAGTTGGTTTGCCAAGTGTAAATGTTGAAGATAACAACGATGAATATTATGAACGTCATGACCATGCTGAAGGAATTTTACTTGACTAACAACTCAACCAATACTAATGGCATGTATTCTTTGAATTATTTATTTTATTATCATTCAAGCAAATAATATTTTTAATATACATCATATATCATGTATACCTTATCACTTGTGCTTTTATTATCACTTATTTTTTTTATCATGTATACTTGCAAGTTCTAAAATGGCGAGTGAAGATGAACATTCTGAGCATGAGCACGAGCACCATGAGGATGGTAGGGGTTATGCTAAGAAAAGTAGAGGTCCCACACTGATGCGTAGGCTGCAGGAGCTCAGGGCTAAAGGGGACAAATTTCCAATCAAATTTGATATCACAGAAGCACCTGTTGGGGAACATGCTAGTGCTTTCAAGCATTACGTAGGGGCGACTGCACGCAGTAAGGTGCCAATAGATATAGAAAATTGGCATGATGTTCCTAATGCCAAAAAAGACCTCATATGGAAAGATATATCTGTGAGTGGAAGTGATATTATTTTAATATGTTTTTTATCTATTGATTCTAATTTAGTTTGCTTGGAATTAATTCCTTTTCAAAACAACATTATTAATTGCTTCTTTTGTATGTATATGGTGTTTTTCATCTAAATGAAAAAGATCACAAGAAAAGAGTGCTACAACGTTGTGGTGTAAGATGGAGGGGTTTTAAGACATATCTCGCAAGGGAATTTATAGATAATCCTAAACAAAAGAAGAAAGCAACATATGTATATATTTTTATAGATCCTGAGGAGTGGGAAAGATTTGTTGCAGCTAGGAGATCGGATGAGTTTCAGTTAATAAAGATTGTGATGTATTGTATGAATCTTTAATTTTATACAATTAAGGAGGTGAATCTTTTTATACATGTTTGCCAAGTCTAAATTGCAATACCTCATTTTAAATGATCAAGCTATCCACCAGGATCAAAAGGAAAGACGAGCCAAAAATGTGCATGACCATTGCTTGGGGCCCGGTGGTTATGCCTTCCGCCGCCAACTACAAGAGAAGCAATCCTCTTCTGGAGAAGAATCTAGTACAACTCAAGTTGAGCGTCCACCCTGACACTTGACATGGGTTGATGCTAGAAAGAATTGAGCAGGTGAAATTGTCAACCCTGCAACTAAGGAGGTGGCACAAAAGATGGTAGGTTTATCCCAACTAAGTAAAGAGTAACTCCCACAAACTTAGATTTATTTATATCTAATTGATATTGTGATTTAATATTTTTATTAACTATGAATAGATTGATCCCCACGAGCAAAGGAAGGAAGGAAAGTTCATCCCAACTGGCCACATGGATGAACTATCAGTTGCTCTTGGTATGAAGGAGCATCCTGGCCGTGTTAGGGGATTAGGAGCTGGCATAGGATTCAAGTCTTATTTTGGCCGTTCGCAATCTAAAAGAGGTCGTGCATGGGGTCTTACACAAGAGGAGGTTGAAGCATTAGTAGCGCAGAAAGTAAAAGAAATAATGTCTTTATTTCATCCTACTGAACCTTCTCAACCTATTCATACTACGCGTCTCTCAAGTGATGAGGTACAAGCCCATGCTCTAGTTGTAGAAGGTCATGGGAGCACTCCCAATGACCCACCACAACAATCTGCAGTAAGTTTTTGTTCTATATGTTGTGTTATTAGTATGATATATATGATAATATATATAGTTGTAACTGGTATCATTCTACTACTTCTTATATAACTTATATTATTTCAATGTAGGTTGGTATGAACTGTAAACTTGCAGTGGACGTTCTAGAATATAATGTTGTGGCAGCGGGCATGGTGTACAACCTTGGTGGTACATTGCATTGCCAACAAATTACTGATGACATTTGCTGTGTGTCCATCCATCTTGTGTATGACGGAATGGGGGACAAACCACTACCCATACCTAATCCTGAATATAGTATAGTTGAAGAAGCTGAGGGTGCTATGGTGGGTTGGCCTAGACACTTGATTATCAATGACAAGGTATACCTTATTTCTACCATATTTTTCATATTTGACTGCATATATGAAGTCGTTTAATATAAGTATGTAATTTAATTAACAGGTTTGTAAACCAAAAAGTAAAAATTCTACTAGTCGTCCTCCTATGCCCAAACCATCTTTCATTCCTGAAGCTACATTCGACGAATTGGGAAGCAAATGTAAATGTTTGTGTCGATACTTAGCCAACCAAAGCTCAGGATCACATATGTTGGTCAATTTAGCAGAAGATGCAGCTGGGAAGGACTTTGAGAATTTTATTTTTCTTGATGATATTATAGATTTGTTCCGGTATGATTGGCTAAATACTTCAGTAATAGAAGTATGGATAAGGTAAGGATCTATCAATATATATATATATATATATATATATATATATATATATATCAAATTCCAATACACATTTTTAGCTTAGTTCTATATATGGAAATAATTACCAATGTTTTACAGCCATTTATATACTGAGATCACAAACTTTGATATAAGGAATGTTGGATTCTTAGTTCCTTCAATCACTAGTCAAGTGGAGACAAATTTTGAGGATGTGAATGAGTACTTCTCTACTGCATTCAAATATTTTGCTAGTGAAGGGAAGGAAATTATCCTAATTCCTTTTAACGTGCAGTAAGTATTATTATTCAATATAATTTTAATAATGAATAAAATTATTTATTTTAATGTTTGTTTTATTCTTAGTCAGAGCTAGACATTGGGAATTAGTGGTGATTGCCCCTAAATTGATGAATCTTTATTATCTTGACCCAATGGGTAAAACAACAAGGGATCACAAACTGAAATTGCCAGCTATGGAGTAAGTATAAATTTAGTCAATGATTCAACATGATATTTCTATTTAGATTTTCTATTTTACCAACTATTATTTAATTGACAGGGGTATAAAGGCTTTTCATGATGCTGGAGGACAAATACCCACAAAATTAAAGCCATTGACTTTGAAAAATGTCAAGGTAGCTACTTTGACAACTGCTTATTCTTATATGTATGAATTTTCAATTCTAATATATATGTCAACTCTTATAGTCTTATCTCAACTGCTGTTTATAGTAGTTTACTAACATTAAGTATAATTCGTTATTTGTAGTGTCCTATGCAAAATAATGACTGGGCTTGTGGTTACTATGTAATGAAATATATGCAAGCTATTGCCAAACAAGTATCACATGACATTCAGACTATAAGTCAGGGAATAAAGAATAACATCATAAATTTATAAGTGATTGTAGTCATTTTATAAAATATTAGCATGTGCATTTTCTGTTACAGATCTTTACAACTCAGCCTTACACACTTGTGGACTTGAATGAATTTCGAGAAGAGTGGTCAGATTGTTTTCTAAATGAAGTCAATATAGCATTGGATTAAATATGTCAACTCCATTTATGTATGTGGTTTGAGTACTCTTTCATATTTACTTTTGTATCTGATTAATATCATCTCAGACTTGCAATCTATCATTTTGTAAATTTTTATGTGATTATGAATCATTTTTGTCATGACTGTGTGGTTTTGAATGGTGACGGTTGAGCATCAATGCTCCCCTCTCCTAGAATATATGAATCTTCTTGTTCTTCTGTTCTATTTCATTTTCTGCAAATTTTTTTTTTAAAAAATCATAACTTCTAGCGTCGGTTTTTTAAATAACCGACCCTAAAGATTGAATGACCACTTCAGTGTGATCCTCGGTCGAGAAAATTTTCAAACGAAATAATTTCGGTCGACAATTTTCTCGACCGAGAGAGTTTTACAGGTTCGGTTTTTTTTAAATAACCGATACAAAAGATTGAATAAACACTTCATTGTAATCCTCGGTCGAGAAAATTGTCGACCGAATTCGGTCGACAATTTTCTCGACCGAGGATTACAATGAAATGTTTATTCAATCTTTTGCATCAGTTATTTAAAAAAAAAAACTGACCCTGTAAAACTCTCTCGGTTGAGAAAATTGTCGACCGAAATTTTTTCGGTCGAAAATTTTCTCGACCGAGGATCACAATGAAGTGGTCATTCAATCTTTAGGGTCAGTTATTCCAAAAAACCTGACCCTGTAAAACTCCCTCGGGCGAGAAAATTGTCGATCAAATTTTTTTCGGTCGAAAATTTTCTCGACCAAGGATTACACTGAAGTGGTTATTCAATCTTTAGGGTCGGTTATTCCAAAAAAAACCGACCCTGTAAATGATATCGGTCAAGAAAATTTTCGACCGAGATCGTTTACAGGGTCGGTTTTTTTGGAATAACCGACCTTACAGGCTCCTTTTTTTCTTTCCTGGGTCGGATTTTTTACAACCTTTTGTGTCGGTGTTTACTCTGTAAGGTCGGTTTTATTTGGTCAAATAAACCGACGCTATAGAGCAAATTCTATAGCGACGGCCACTTAGGCGTCGGTTATAAAGTGACGCTGCAGGCTTAAAAAAACCAACGCTACAGACAATTCCTATACTAGTGATAATGAGAAAAGAAAAATGTAGAATCATCTAGAAGGCTAAGAATTATACTTCGAGGATGGATTTCATATCTTTGGGATATCTTGGGTTCCAAGGAGTCCAAGTTGCAAAGATAACAGGAGAACAAAGAGAAAATACCAATTAAATAAGCTTTATTAAAGGATATCTTGCACATGAAGATAATGCCACTTTCCTTCGGGATTTTGGACTCAAATTTAGTACACACGTGGGTTAAGTCATTATGGACTTTCCCTCAAAATTTGGGATTAAAAGGATATACGGTTTAAGAGTTATGGATTTTTAAAGAATCCCTAAAGTGAGAGGATAACATCGAAATGTCACAATTTGATTTCGATTTAGGTTCTAACATGGGGCCTGGTAGTCGTTGGATATGAATCCAACAATGGCTGCACCTTGTCTAAATTCAGAAGAACAAAGGAACTGGGAGACTTTCCTCCCCAATTTCTCGAGACTCCAAGCATGGTTGGACAATGACTTGATACCAGTGGATCCAGGGTGTGAAACTGAGTTCATCAAGCCTGAGGTGCGGCCATTTCCGGATGGGAAAGGGATTTGCCCAAATCGTTGTTGAGCTGAAAATCTAGGAGGGACTAGAGTCCCAGTGTATGTTGTAGTCTATGCCTATATAAGTCTGGACGAGCCTTGAAAGCCAGAGGCCAGAACAGTTTGTAATCTTGTTGTCTGTGATTGGCTATTTGGGACTTCCCCTCCGCCATTGTGTGGGATACTATGCTTTGTTCTAGGTAGAAGGAGTAGGCTTGTGGGGAGGACTTCAAGGACTGGACCTTCTCCATGGTCCTCAAGGAGTGCAAGCATCACATCAAGCTCTCATCAAAGCCAAAAGAGGACCGCTTCATGTTTGCTGAGGAGATCGTGGGAGGCGTTCACCAACAGAGGATAGGGTTTCCTTGCTCCAGACCTTGGGGCCAGCTAACAGAGCAGGCGACTCCGACCGCCGCAGGTTGCCTGACGGGTCCAGTTGAGTCCATCAGAGGAAGATGGACCTAGGGGAGTCAGGTATTGGGTGCTCAGGGCACTGAAGGTGGAAGTCAATACCATCTGTTGACCAATCCCGACGCTGCTTCTCGAGAGAACGAAGGACCAAAGGTGGGAGACAAGAGCCAGGGAGATTACACCTATACCCTCAGGTGGCGAACAGGATAAAAGGGATAGAGTGGTCTTTTCCCCCCAAATAGAAGGAACGTGACACATCAGTGCAAGGCTGATGTGCCGCCAGCGTGGTCGAGGCCCATTGGCCTGGTCCACGTGGAAAAGAGAGATAGGAGTCAAGTGACTAATGTGGCGCTCTGTCATTGGTCCAGAAGGTAATTATTTCATAATTTTATAATTAAATATAGGTAACTCAGATTGAGAAGTATGATATATGAAAATTTATCAAGAGAACATAAGGAATTTAATAAAAATAGTTTTGTAGCCTGAATCTGATCGTAGCTCTAAAATTGCATTAAGATACCCATGTTAAGGTATTAAACAATGTTCAAAACCCTAATTGTGTTTGGATTTGAGTTATATGTAACCTATTGAGAAAAAGAATAATAATTAAATTTGATTTAGATGTTAATATGTTTGCTACAGGGTTTTACACATGAATTTATGATAATGCATATAGAAACCCTAATCTAGGGTAAAAAGGGTGATTAACTTGTATAATCCAAAATTATTTAGAATAATGTTGTTGTGAGTCAAACCTAAGCCTGGTAAGAAGGAATTAACAAGCTTGTTAGGGTTTGAGATTAGATTTGTTGTTTTAGGGTTTATGGTGTCAATAATGATGATGAACCCTAATGAAACCCTAAAAGGAAGTAGGAAACCCTAGGAAGTGAGTTCAAATGAATAGATCTGGATAAAGTGAATAGTAAATAGATTATATGATTGTTTCAGGCTTCTTGCTTGTGTATGTGGATTGAACTGCTTGTCTGGATACTTTCTGGCTTGGATTGCTATTAGCTTGCTGATTCGACTGAACAGGTATGTGGTTACTTATGAATAATCACCTTTAGTTTCATGGCATTTCCTAGATGTTTTTATCGAGTGATTGCAACCTAAACTATTGGATGTTCAATTTTGCATTCCTATAAAGTCCCTATGAGTATCACAATTAATTATGTATGTGTATTCTGGAACCTACATGCCACCCTGATGTATGTTGCAAGATCAAGCCCTCGAGGGAAGGTCTGATTTGGTCAAGCCCTGGAGGGAAGACCATAGGGAACCTCGAGACGTGACCCCAGGAACCAATCTTAGGATGGAGAAGGTGACCTTATGTCCCTTACAAGGACAAAACCCTAAGAAAGGCTAATCCAAGGTTTAGGGCAAAAGTGGTTGAGAAGTCACATTTAAAGTGTACTTTGGATTGTTAATCAATTATTTGTGATAATTAGGTTGTTAGAAACTATTTGTGAAATTGTGATTGTTCCCCACATACTAGTATAGAAATATATTGATCGACGTTTTGTTTGCCGGCATTTTAGGTACATTTCTGAAAAAGGACAAACAATAAATTGAAATATTGTAAAGATACAATTAATCTGTTCAAGGAGGATTAGTTAGATAGACTTGTTTAGTGGATAGAAGTCTTAATACCTATTTTTTCAAGGTATGTAAAAGTTAATTTTATTCCAGCTTTTCAGTTTAGAAATAGTAGAATTTGATAATTATTTTGGATTAAATGTCGAACCACGGATCCTGAATTATTGGGATATTGTCTCTGACCTTTTGGTCTCCCTTTATTGGGGGTTACCAAGAGGTGGAGTCATTACAGATACCTTTATAAGCTTTCTAAGTCTCATTAGGATTCGTTAGGGTTTCTTAGATCAACTCCTCAATCTTTATCCTTTTTAGGTCAACAAACCCTAAAACAACTTTTCTACTCATAAAAACCCTAATTACTCAAATTATCCATATTAAGGGTTCTTTATTCTCAATTATCTTAGGATCATCATATCTCTGCCCTATTCATAGATTTTTGAAATAAAAAACATTAAAACTCATAGTTATCAAAATTAGGGTTTCTAGTCCCATTAATTTACTATTATGTACATGGAACCCTAAATTAAGCAAAGCATGTAGAAAGATCATCTTTTGGATTCCAAATCTTCTTTTTATTAACAATAGATTAATATTTGCTCAAAATATCCAAGGAAAATTACTAGATTTAATTATCATCAAAACTCGTGGTTCTTCATTAATTAAACCATTAAAGATGATATTGTATACACTTTTCGTATTGCAATAAGAATTAGGCTTCCATTATATTTTTAATGAACTCTACGTATTTTTATGATAAAAAACCATATATAATATGCTTTAATCTGATCATCCTATCATTAGCTACAATGTTTACAAGAAAATACATTTTCAACTAATCAGGAGTCGCCACATATTTGATTTGGATTTATTTAAGACGTCCCAATGGGCTAGGCTTGAGCCAATCGGCTCACACCACATAGTCCGCCAGACCCACAAGGAAACTCACATACTCAAAAAAAGAAAAGGATGTAAAATTACCAAAAACCCTTACCTTTTCAACGCAAGCTCGAGGGTAGGAGTGTCCTTTCACCAAGCGTCTTCTTCAACCTCATGTCTCCCTTCTCATGTGAGCAGTTGGTCAACCCACTGGTTGACTCTACTCTCTATCGTACCTACGTGTGAACCAAGACCGCTAATGGCTTCTCCTCACTCCTCCGGACTCGACTACCAACACAATTCCTTATTTGCTACCCTCCATAGTTAGGATGACACCACGCTACCTTCTGCGAAGGCTACTCCAAGACGAGGGTATAGGTCAAGGTGGAAACTTGAATTGAAGACATCAATGAGTTTGTCTAATCTTTCTGGTTGCATGAAGAATTTTGTGGGTTTGATGGTACCACACAACACCTCCCTTATATAGGGCAGGGTCTCGGGTTCCACTAGAATTGGGGAAAGCCTATTCCCTCCATGAAAGGTCATCACTCCTAGTTTGGATGGGATCCCCAGAACCTTCCGAAAATGTTGGGACCAATCCCAACTCCTCTCTCCCTCTCGATCATGAATAAAATGAATTAGAATAAACCTAGATTGTTCTCTGGTCCGCATCTCCAAATAAGATGGGGTTTAGACCAGTGTTGTTGGATCTCAGATCCAACAGTCTACGTTGCTCGTGTTCTTGATAAACAAAATTCTAATCTGATTATTATCGTGACATTTAATACAATAGAGGGATTATCTCATCACTTTAGGAAAACTTGCAAAATCCATAACTCCCTCCTTTTTTATCCTTTTTCATCCAAATTTTGGGGGAAACCTTGGTTTAGCATTATCTACTCGTGTACCAAGTTTGAGTCCCAAACTTGGAAGGATAAAGGGGTTTTCTTTACATGCAAGTTATTACTCATTAAAGCATAGTTTATTCATATTTTCTCTCTCTTTTACTTTTATATTCTTTATTTGGATTCCTCATATCACAAGAAACCATGTGGATTTCGAAATATCATCCATGATGATCAATCATACATATTTCCACATATTTCTTACATTTTTCATCATTATTTCAATTCCCTTTTTTTATGCATTATTTGATTTCCTTCAACTTTCCTTCCTCTTTTATCATCTTGAACACACTAATACATTAGGATCCAAGAAATCACATGCATAAGGAAAAAATTGCAAAATAAACTCATATATTTATCATAAGTCATACAATTTACAGATAAGTACATTTCTTTGGAAAATATTGCATTTACAACCATACAAGAAAAATCAAGGTTATAACATCCTCCCCTCCATATAGGAATTTTGCCCCCAAAATTCAACCAATCAAATAAATAAATCAGGATAAGCCTTTTCCATGTCTGTCTTCAGCTCCCATGTGGCTTCATCCTCTCCATGGTGCTTCCAAAGAACCTTTACCATCTCTATCGCTTCATTCCTAAGCTCTTTCACCTTGGTATCCAGTACCCTCACAGGTGACTCAGGATATGTTCGTCTCCTTTGGAGCTCAATAGGTTTAATGCTCAACACATGGCTCAGGTCCTTCACATAGCGCTTCAGATTAGACACATGGAAAACATAATGCATCATACTATACTGAGGGAATAAGGCCAAATGATAAGCAACTTCACCAATCCATTCTAAAATCTCAATCAGAACCGTGTATCAGGGACTCAACTTCTCTCTATTCTTAGCTATAGCTTAGAGGGGTCAGATTTTCAAAAACACGTGTTCACCCATGATGAAATGCAAGTCAGTCTGCTTCACATCAGCATATGACTTCTGTCGATCTTGGGATCTCTTTAGCCTTTGCTTGACCAAAGAGACTTTGTTAGCATACAACTACAGCTCGTCTGACATCAACAAGGTCCTCTCACTGATATCATCCCAGTGAAGAGGTAACTAACACAGCATCCCATAGAGAACTTCATATGGTGGCATCCCGATACTGGCTTGGTAGCTGTTATCATAAGCAAACTCAGTGAGGGGAAGATATTGCTACCACAATCCACCCCCATCGAGCACACAAGCTCTCAACAAATCCTCTAAAGGTTGGATTGTCCTCTCTAACTGCCCATCAGTCTGGGGGGATATGCTATACTGAACTAGTACTGAGTTCCTCTTATACCTGCTTCAACAGCTTGGAAGTGAACTTCAGATCACGATTAGAAATGATCGAACTCGGAACACCAAGCAGTTGTACAGTCTCTCTGATGTGAAGTTCAGCTAGGTCCATCACTTTGGCAGTGGTCTTTAAGGCAAGGAAATGTTTCGACTTGGTAAGGCGGTCTACAACAACCAATATTGCATCTTTACCTCTCTTGGTCTTGGGGAGATCCACCACAAAGTCCATGGTGATCTATTCCCATTTCCACCCAGGAATCTCAACCGACTGTAGTAATCTACCGAGTTGATGGTGTTCAACCTTCACCATCTGGCAAGTGAGATAGCTGGCCACATATGCTACTATATCTCTTTTCATTCTGGGTCACTAAAAGTACCGCTGCAAATCCTTAAACATTTTGGTAGTGCCAGGGTGTATCATGTACATAAAACCATGAGATTCTTACAAGATACGATCCTTCAACAACGAATCTTTAGGAACCCAAATACGATTCTAGTAACAGATTCCACCATCCACTCCCACTAAGAGATGAGCCTGAGGTTTCTCTAATAAGCCTTTCATCTTGTCAAGCTCTGGGCTGGCTAACTGGGTAGCTACCAACTCAGTCAACAAGTTTGGTTTAATCTGGATATTAGCCAAATGAACTCAGTCTTCTAACTGTTGTGGAGTCCACTCGACAAGATCTTCTAGCTTCCTCCACTGGCTAGATAAGACATCTGCACACCTGAGCTATTTTTGGCTAAGAGCATCAGCCACAACAATTGCCTTTCCAGGGTGATAGGTGATGGTGAAATCATAGTCTTTCATATATTCCATCCACTGTCTCTATCTCAGATTTAGGTCCCTCTGAGTTAGGAGATACTTCAGGCTCGTGTGGTCGGTGAAGATTTCAAAGGTGTCTCCATATTGATAGCGTCGCCAAATCTCTAGGGCATGTATAGTCGCAACCAACTCTAAATCATGTGTTAGAAAATTCACTTCATTGGGTTTAAGTTGTCTTGAGGCATAGGCGACAACATGCATGGTTTTCTCTGGCACACATGCAAGCCCCATCTTTGATGCGTCTGTGAAGATCATAAAACCCTCACTACCGGATGGTAGAGCCAACACTGGAGTTGTAGTCAACTTCTCCTTTAACCCTTGGAATCGAGCTTCACATAAGTCTGACCACAAAAACTTCTCGTCCTTCCAAGTGAGCTTGGTTAGTGGCAAAGCAATCTTTGATAAATCCTTTATGAAGCACCTATAATATCCGTTCAATCCCAGAAAGTTGTGGATCTCTAAAGGGTTCTTCGGTGCTGGCCAATCTCGGACGGCCAACACTTTATCTGGATCCACTGAGATGGTCCCTCTGGATATGATGTGTCTAAGGAACATGACACGGTCAATCCAAAACTCACCTTTTGAGAATTTCTCGTAGAACTTTTGCTTTCTCAAGATATCAAGGAATCTACACAGGTGGTCACGATGTTTCTCTAGGTCATCGGAATAAACCAAGATGTCATCTATGAACACTATGACAAATGAGTCAAGGAAGGGTGGGAACACACTATTCATGAGGTTCATAAACACACTCGGGGCATTGGACAACCCAAAATGCATAACCACAAGCTCATAATGGCCATAATGGGTTCTAAAAGAGGTTTTTTGGATGTCCTCACTCTTCACTCGCAGCTGGTGGTACCCAAACCTCAAGTCAATCTTTTAAAAGATTTGAGCTGACTTCAGCTGGTCAAACATGTCATGTATACGAGGTAAAGGGTATTTGTTCTTAATGGTAGCTTTGTTTATCATCCGATAGTCTATGAACATTCTGAGTGACCCATCCTTCTTCTTCACAAAGAGAACTGGTGCTCCCCATAGTGATGTGCTAGGTCGGATAAAACCTTTATCTAGCAGTTCCTACAATTATTTCTTCAACTCGAGAAACTCAGTAGGGGCCATCCTATAAGGTGCTCTTGAAATAGGGTTTGTTTTGAGAGATAGCTCTATCGAAAAGTATACCTCTCTCTCAGGAGGAATCCTAAGAAAATCATCTGGGAATGCATCTGCATAGTCCCTGACTACCTCTATTTCCTCTAAGGGATGCACCTTAGGCTCCGGATCGGTAACGACTGCTAGGAAAGCTTGAAAACCCTTGGTTATCATCCATTATTCCTTCAAGTCTGACACATACATGCTAGTGGTAGCATCCTTCCTACCTCTAATGGTGAACGGTGGGTGACCGAGTCTTTTTATGATTACTTTCTTTTCCCTACAACCAATATTTTCCTGGTAGGTATAGAGCCAATCCATACCGATGATCACATCAAACTCGCTCATGTCAAGGAGGATAAAATTTGTAGGGAGCTCATGATCCTGATACTTCACATGTATCATTGGAGTTTTTAAGAGGGATGTAAATATCCGGCCAATTGGGGTTGTGACATCTAAAATATATCCTAAATCCTTGATATCCAAACAAAGCATAGTTGTGAGATTCCTCAAAATAAAAGTATTAGTAGATACAGAGTCAAAAAGAGCTTTTACATTGTGTCCCATGACTTCAAGCATACCTACATTGTTTTTCACAATACATCAGACTACTACATGCTTATCTTAAAACACAAAAGAAAACTCTTAAGCGTTATTACCCTCTATTAACCGATTGGCATTAGCTTGAGCCTCCTCATTATCGATATTAAAAACTTGACCTTGTCTTCGCTCTCCAGTAGGTGGGGCTATGGCTACATGTTGGGATTCTACAGGCTAGGCTACTATAGGGCCTGGGCCTTTTGGGTCTGGCAAAGGGAAGTTGGCTTGGAGGTATCCCTCTTGCTGGCAACAGTAGCACACCCTCTTCTTATAGCGACACTCGCTTGAATGCCATTTTCTGCAGGTGCGACACCTGGGCCAGTTGTTCTCATTGTGGGGTTTTCCTTTACCTCCATGCTTTCCCTTGGCATGATTGCATCCTTATCCTTTCTTGTGATCATTCTTTGCACCTGAGTTACCTTCAATGAAACCCAAGTATCCTTTGGATGGGTTCTGAGCAGGCATTGCCATCTCCATGTCCAGGGCAGTGTTGTAGGCTTCGATGAAGGTTGTTGGTTTACTCGCCATCACATGAGGTGTGATGTCAGGGTGTAGACGCTCTACAAAATGGTCCACCTATCTTTCCTCAGTCATGATGTACCCAAATCGCTCCAAGATGTGAAACTCACAGCCAAAGTCTGTGATAGATAAGCTACCTAAATAAGAAACTATCTATATACAATCCTCCAATTCTTTATTGAGCTTTATTCATTCAATGTCACTTGAAAGGAATATCCACTTTTTGATAAACCTAAAATGCCAACAAACAAAAACGATGGTCAGTATAATGAATTATACTAGTATGTGGGGGAACCAAAATCTTTCATCTATTTGTTACAACATAATGCAACCAAATTATTGTTTCACATATCAAACTTTACGTATTAAACATAACTACTCAATCCTTACATATCCAAGCCTTTGTACTGTACCTACAGTGGACATGGATCCTACCTTTATCATATGGTAGATCCTAAATAGCCCCTTATGGTCCTACCCTAAGGGTAGACAAACACATAGGGTCTTATAGTCGTATGATCCTACCCAAAGGTAGATCAAACATTGACACAAGGTAACCTGATGATCCTACCCCATAGGTAGACCAATAACTAGGTTAACCATTTCTCACAATTACTCAAAGCTATAGAGGAGGACTAGGACTTGAGCTAGTTATGTACATATATTTATGGTGATAGCCATAGTCACTTTATAGTTGCATGAAATAAAAGTCAACCAAGCAGTTAATTTCAAGAAATTGGTAAAACCTCGAAAACACTGTGAAACTAGAGTGATTAGCCATAAGCGTAACCACATACCTGTTTATGAGTCAAAAGAAGCAAGATGTCTAAATCCAACTAGATGTCTAATCAAGCAAGGTAAGCAACCAAATCAAGCAACCCTTGATCCTGAAAACTTGTATATCACATAGTTCTTACCATTACATCCCAAATAACTCTTTATTGACTTGGGATACCTTTCTAAGATTTCTAAGTCTCATTAGGATTCCTTAGGGTTTCTTAGATCAACTTCTCAATCTTTATCCTTTTTAGGTCAACAAACCCTAAAACAACTTTTCTACTCATATAAACCCTAATTACTCAAATTATCCATATTAAGGGTTCTTTATTCTCAATTGTCTTAGGATCATCATATCTTTGTCCTTTACATAGATTTTCAAAATAAAAACCATTAAAACTTATAGTTATCAAAATTAGGGTTTCTAATCCCATTAATGTACTTTTATGTACATGGAACCCTAAATTAAGCAAATCATGTAGAAAAATCATCTTTTGGATTCCAAATCTTCTTTTTATTAACATTAGGTTAATATTTTCTCAAAATATATAAGGAACATTACTAGATTTAATTATCATCAAAACCCATGGTTCTTCATTAATTAAACCATTAAAGATGATACTTTGTACACTTTTCATATTTCAAGTAGAATCAGCCTTCCATTATATTTTTAATGAATTCTACGTATTTTTCTGATCAAAACCCATATATAATATGCCTTAATCTGATCATCCTATCATTAGCTACAATTTTTACAAGAAAATACATTTCAACCAATCACGAGCCACCACATATTTGTTTTGGATTTATTTAAGTCGTACCAGCGGGCTAAGCTTGAGCAAACCAGCTAGCACCACATAGGCACATAGACCCATGAGGCAACTCTCCCATGCAATAAAATAAAAGGGTGTAAAATTACCAAAAACCCTTACCTTTTCAACACACGCTCGAGGGTAGGAGCGTCCTTTCACCAAGCATTATCTTTAACCTCACGTCTCCCTTATCACGTGAGTAGGTGGTCAACCCACCGGTTGAATCTTCTCTCTGTCACACCTGTGCATGAACCAAGACCACCGATGGCTTTTCTTGCTCCTCCAGACTCAACGGCCAACACAATTCCTTGCTTGCTACCCTCCACCGCTGGGACGACACCATGCTTCCTCCGATGAAGGCTGCTCCAAGATGAGGGTACAGGTCAAGGTGGAAATTCAAATTGAAGACACCAGTGAGTTTGTCTACTCTTTCCGATTGTGCGAAGATTGTTTGTGGGTTTTCTAGTACCACACAACACTCCCTTATATAGGGCAGGGTGTCAGGTTCCAATGGAATTGGGGAAATCCTATTACCTCCACGAAAGGTCATCAATCCCAGTATGGATGGGATCCCCAGAACTTTTCTAAGATGTTGGGACTAATCCCAACTCCTCTCTCCCTCTCGATCGCGAACAAAATGAATTGGAATTAACCTAGACTATTCTCTGGTCCGTGTCTCCAAATAAGACGGGGATTAGACCAGTGTCATTGGATCTCAGATCCAATGGTCTACATTTCCCGTGTTCTTGATAAACGAAATTCTAATCTGATTATTATCGTGACATTTAATACAATAGAGGGATTATCTCATTACTTTTAGAAAACTTGCAAAATCCATAACTCCTTCCTCATTTATTCTTTTTCATCAAAATTTTAGGAGAAACCTTGTTTTATCATTATCTACTCGTGTACCAAGTTTGAGTCCCAAACTTGAAAGGATAAAGGGATTTTCTTCACATGCAAGTTATTACTCATCAAAACATAGTTTATTCATATTTTCTCTCTCTTTCACTTTTATCTTATTTATTTGGATTCCTTGTATCACAAGAAACCATGTGTATTTTGAAATATCATCCATGATGATCAATGATACATATTTCCACATATTTCTTATACTTTTCATCATTATTTCAATTTCCTTTTTTATTTATGCATTATTTGATTTCCTTCAACTTTCCTTCCTCTTTTATCATCTTGGACCCACTAATACATTAGGATCCACAAAATCACATGCACAAGGAAAAAGTTGCAAAAGACACCCATATATTAATCATAAGTCATACAATTTACAAACAAGTATATTTCTTTGGAAAAAATTGCATTTACAACCATACAAGCGAAATCAAGGTTGTAACAGACTGATTCCTCCTCCAACTCTCTCAAGCCCTCAAGCCTAGGCCCAAACTTCCCTCTTCTATCCCTAGTCAGCCCTTGTTTGACCTTCCTATCTCCTTTTCCTATCAACCCTAGGTGGTTAGAAGACCTTACGTGATGATCTTCTCCAATTTTGGCTCCCATTCTTCTCTATTTCACCTCCATGGCTTCAAATAGAAGAAAGAGAACTGACCCTACAAGAGTTCCTTCATCCTCATCCAACTCTTGCCTCATTCCCTATGACGATACCTTCTTTTTCTCAACCGAAGCTCTAAATTGGTATAAGGAGCTCCTTCCTAGGAACTCCTTTCCCTTCCGTGCTTTGTTTGAGCCTAGACCTGCTAAGAAAAAGGCATAAATGAGGTAGCTGAGTTGCTTTATGATCATCCCCAAGCTACCATGAGTGTTGAACGTCGATGCTTCCACAATTCCATGACAAGCACTAAGGCGGTTCATGAATTCTACGCTAATCTTTCATGGAATTATGAAACTCTTATACCTCCTCCTAATACTCAAGTGATTATCACTTCAATGATTGCCGGTAAGAAGTTTACAATCTCATAAGATACCTTGAATAATTTTTTCAGTGGTAGAAAGGTAACTGACACATGGAGCAAAGACTATCCTGAGTATTTTGACCTACTTGACTGTGAGACCTTCTACAACCAATATGATATTACTCTCACTAACATACATAAGTTTTTCAAGAAGCCTCAGTTTCCCTATAGGAAGAAATACACCCTACCCTCTTCTGTGTTGGACCTTAAAACCACATTCTCTCTTTGGTAGTCAACTGCAATATTCACCTCAAAAAGAATGAAACTGAAATTGCAGAGAATACCACACTGATTATGTTTTTCCTATTGAAAAACATCGAAGTCAAGTGGTCTACATACATTCTTCACCATATGGCCTGCTTTGACTCCGGGAAGAATACATGTGGCACCCACCCACCCTACCCAGCTTTGAATAATTTGTGGTCTCTTCACCTTTGCGACTGAGAAGTCTCGTTTTCATGATCTTCATTACAAACCCTCTAGAAAAGGAGTCTGCATTAGTGAGACCACAATCAAGAAAAGCCTTTTGGCTACATCTTCTTCCACCACACCTAGAGCCTCTACCTCAACCTAGGCACCTCCACCTCCACTATCATCCCGACCTACTTGCGCCTCATTTCATGTATCCAATGAGGCCCTTATGGGTTACATGGTGCATCAACATGTGTATAACCTATAGGTTCAAGAGAATTTACATCAGGATCTATGTTCTATCATGCCTTCTATGAACCTATCTTGTGCCCATAGTTATCCAACCTACCTGCCCTACCCAGGTGGTGATTATGCTTCCTATGCATATAATCACTTCTACCTAGCCCCTCCACCTGATGCTTCCACTGCTACACCCTCTGTTGTTGGTGGATCTACCTCTACACCTACCCCTGGAGTGCTACCTCTTCATGTTGGCCCCATAGATACCCTGCTTGCGGGACTTGGCACTTCTTTTCCCACTTTCCCTCAAGCCAAGAAACTCCATGATCTTGGCATGTCTTGGGATGAGCGGAATGCCATGTGGCCCGGTTGTGGTTTTGCTCCTTCTATCGTTGAGGAGATGCCTGACCAAGTTGATGAGGAAGTTGTTTCTGATGACGAGGAGGCTTCTAAGGATGATGGAAAGTATGGTTTAGATGGTTCATATGACGACTTTGCTGGTGCCTCTGGTGACGAAGGTGAAGTTGTTGTCTCTATTGTGCCTTTAGATGGAGATGAGGACTATGAGCCTAAATCTTCTTCTTCTTATGATGATGATGACTGTATGGACTTAGATAGCCTAGAAGTTTAGATGTTTTAGTTTTTTGTCTTTATATGTTGATCATATATATCTAAAACATCTAAACTTCTAAACTTCTAAAAGACATATAAAGACAAAAAACTAAAACATATAAACTTCTAGGCTATCTAAGTCCATACAACCATTTGTACGTAAAACATCTTGGCACATTATCTGAGATGTACTATTTTATATCATCATGTTGTTTTCATCGTTTTGGCTTGGAGTTGCTTTAATAACATGATCATATGGTGTAATCTTAATCTTCTATATCCTAACTCTATGTATGTTCTATCATGTCAGTTATTGGTATGCCTTTCCTATTTTGATCATGACACAGATTGCATGTTTCTCTCTCGTCTATGTTTGATGTGTGTTGTGTGGCTGCATGTTTTCTCTTAAGGTTGGATGTTTTAGGTTGTGCTTGGAGAAGACATGTTTGTGTTCTATTCTACACCCCTTCCTTTTTACAATACCAAAAGTGGGAGAGAAGTTCAATGTTTTTGTAGCTCAACCATATTGCTTTTATTGCCTATGTGATCCTTTTCTTGTCTAAATATATGTTCTATCATGTGACTTGCTAAAGGACCATTTAGTATAGTTTTGTGTAGATAGACTAACTATGCAAGTAAAAGTGAGAATAGATTGAGGGGGAGCAATTCACATTGTTCAAATCATAAATCCCCTTGCAGTCCATAAGGTTAAGGTATAACTTTACATATCCTTTTAGGAGGAATGGTTTGTCATTGTCAAAAAGGGGGAGAATGTTGACTTGAGAGTTATACATCATCCATATTTTGATAATGACTTAACCATTCCATTTTTATGTATTTAATATGTTTTTTTAAGATTTATTTTATGATCTAGGTACATGAAAAGGATCAAATTACACAAGCCCTAGCTTGTTCAAGTTCAAGTCAAAAGCAATGCAGATTCACTTTTGTTGAAAACACTCCAAATCCCTTTAGAATAACTTTGTAATCATTTTTATTGATTATATGACTTGTAACTAAGATGAGAAAAAATTAAGGACACTTAATTCCATCATTTGATCACTATAAAATCATTTTGAAAAATTTGTCACAACACTTTAATCGGTCAAGTTTGGATCTTGACCGGTCTGTGATGGATTTTTGGAAATGGTTGCATCGGTTGAGTTGTACACTCACAGAACTCGACCGACCAACTTATTGACCAAAGTTGATTTTAGCTGATCGATTGAGTTATCCCAGGACAAACTCGACCGATAGTTTGAAAATTGGCTTTATCGGTTAGTGGATTGGTCGAGTTACCTTTATCAAAACTCGACCGAATGTACTATACAACAAATACAAAAAAAGTGATTCCAACCATTGGAGAGTTTTTAGAAACAAAAATAGATCCTTTGCAAGGTGTAAAATGGCTATTTTTTATTCTTAAGTGATCCCACATTCAAAGGAACGCCCCCAGCTATAAATAGGGCTTCTTGGAGTTCATTCTAAGGTTGTTCATTCATGCTATCTTTGGTCCTTGTTATAGTTGAGTGCGCTACAACCCTTTGAACCCCTTTCTCTCTCTCATTTACAAAGAATTTTGTGATTATGAGTGAGTTAATCATGTTGTAAGAGAGCTACCTCATTGTTACCTTGTAAAGCTCTCCATATTTCCATCTTCACAGTCCCCTTTCTCAAAGAGCAAAGGCTGAAGTGATCTTCTCTGAGCGAAGGAGGAGTTGTTATTCTTCTTCAAGGCTGAAGAAGGTGTGAAGATCTTCTCCAAGTGAAGGAGAAGGACAAGGAATAAGATTCAAGAAGAGTGGGTAATCCATGTGAGGCCAAAGACTTGATGCAAGTGTGGGTAAGTCCTTGTTGAAGGCTGAAGACATCTTGATCAAGTGGGTAAGTCCTTTGTGTAGGTGAAAGACTCTTGTCTTGAATAGGTAAGCCCTTGGGTGTAATGTGGTCTTCTTTTATCCCTTGTAATTGAATATAAGTATACATGGGTTGCAAAGTCCTAGAGGTTGACCTCTCTAGGTAGTGGATTTATGGTCTCCTAGTTTGGAGATTGGAACCATTCTGAACACCTTGTCCAAGTGTTTGTTTCAATCTCCCTCATCCTTGCTATGCTTGTTTAGATAGGACTTCCAATTCAATTTTAGCTTTTGGTTTCAATTGATATAATTTGAAGGTCTAACTATTCATGTGAGAATTTTGAAGCTCTATTGACCCCCCTTTAGAGCCCTAGATCCAACAATAAATAGTGATGATTGAATGAGGAAGCCTGCTTTATCAAAGAGAAGAAAGGATGAAATGTGATGGATTAATAAGAGACCCTAGGAAAACATGTAGCAAGTGTTTTTAGAAAGAACTCCATTTTCTGACCATAAATATCATATTATACAACCCTAATCTAAAATTTCAAACTTTGCCTAAAGTGGCAAACCTTAATTTCTCAACAATCCCCAAAATGGACATATCAAACCCTATATTGCTTTATATATCCATGATATATTGTTTTTCCTTACAGAACATGATTGAATTAATTCTATCAGCTTGATGAAGTCTTGATTTAACTAAACATAACTTACCCTATATTTTTTCTATAAACACCCCAATTCACTTTATTGTGACTCAAATTTACATAAAATTAAGATGTAAACAAAATAATGGGAGTCTAGTAATGCTGTTTGAGACAATAACACTTTTGGTCGTAATTAATGTATTTCATGTTAAGTTGGACCAAAATATTATTTCTTTGGTACATCATTAGTCCTAATTAATTATTAATGACATTGTTAGAGTTAAACCATAACAAGGCCTATATACCATTCACAAAACTTCTATAAAATTTATGCATCATAAATTTGATTATCTAGCTTTCCCATAAATTTTCTAAGACAAGCCCTTTTATATAAATGGTTACATTTATTACCTTGGGACTCTAATGATAAAGAACAAATAATTCCATAGATTAAATAGTAAAATATGGATAACTAGATTTCTCATATTCTATATAACCCACCAAGTTTCATTAAGTTTTGATAACCCTCAATATATTAAATACACATGGAAAGATACTAACTAACAATAACTATATAATCCATATTTATATCTAAAATCCTTGTGTTTGTTGTGAATTGGATCATGAATTAGATGGCTCAATTCTTTTTTGGTGGTGTCCAGTTAGTAGAGTCTACATTTGAGTCACACTTTTGGACTTAAAGTCATCCTTGACTTTAGAAGTAGTCTCTACTTGATAGATCCCCTCTTTCTTAAATAGTAGCATAAATCACTTTTCTTATCTTTCTCTCTCCAATGAATCCCATTGAAATACAATTCCTTCGCTATCCATTGTCATCTCATAAGCCTAAAGAGATAATAGTTGTTGCAATTTCTTTCATGGAAAATCGATGCAAACTTGGACAAATATCACATTTAAAATCGACATCAAACTATCATGATGCCAACCCAATCTATCATCTATATTACTATCCTCCCTTTCACCTCTAAGATACCTGCAAGATCAATTTTCATCAATTTTTCAATGCTTCTTTCCTTGAAGCTATACCTCCAACAAAATTCTATCATTTGAGCTACCACGATTTGACATGAAGACTTTAGACTTCATATCCTCATATTAAGGTTTAGTTTTCATCTATAAGACACATTTCATCATCTAGGCTTGTGAGATCTAGCAAGTTATTATATAGTTACAGGTTCCTCCTTTTCTAACTTCTTTGGCTGTTATTTTAAAGCGTTGCTACCAATTCTAACCCTGTAACAGTCTAGATATATATTTGTGATTGATCTATAACTTCCTATTAACATTTCAAAATTTACTCTTGCTTTTTCCCCCATGGTTTCCCCTGTCTAAGGTTGAAATCTACCCTCTCTATCTATGGATGTTATGAGCCACCCCAAGAACATGTAGCGACCACTACAAACCTCTTGAAGTCTATTGAGAGTAGATAAGGGTGACTCAATTAATGGTGTGACTAGTTTGTGGTTCCAAATTACTTTTATGTGATTTTGAATCAAATTTAAAAGATTTAAGATGCTCTAGTCCTTGACAACTTTTGATCATGAAATCTAACCATTGATTTTCTTATTATATCCCAATATTTGTTTAGTTGTGTAATACCTTGCATTGGTATATCAATGGGTCTAGTGTTATGTGCACAACCCTAATTGATCCTTGAATGGACTGCTTCTTAATAATATCATTTTTTATTGATTTCTAATTGAACAAGAGAATTTGTATTTTACACGAAATTCATATGAGATTTAAAAGTGTTGTATTTTTATATAGAGAAAGTTAAAAATGCAAGAAACTTGGTTGTTTTAGTTCTAAATCATGTTTTGACCCAAAATTCCCATGATTTATTAAGGAAACCTAACATCCTCAAATTTAGGCTAAGTACAAATCATCAATGTACATTATCTATTGAACACAACCTTAGACTTTTGCATAAAACTTTGGATAATAACTTGAACTCCTTGTCACGCTAGGTAAGTGGGGATTCACACTGTGTATTATTATGGAGATGTTTTTTGTGTAATCATGTATATCAATAAAGATATATTCATATGAATTACCTATTTCAATGTGATAAATGAAAATTAATAGATTTGGAGTTGGATCATCCTTTTTAGATTGGAACTTAAAAGAACATGTAAGATTGAAACATGTCTCATGGTTTTCTAAAGATTTAAAATTTAGTGGTTATGCATATTCAAGATTGATGTTTATGAAAGGCATTGCAAATTAAGTTAATATCTATGATATAGTTGAAAAAACACTAGAGGGGGGGGTGAATAGAGTTTTAAAGATATTTTAACAATTATTTAACTCAAACAACCAATCACAAAATATTGGACAAGGGGACAAGGATTTAGAGTGGTTCCAACTTTAGCAAATACTAAAGTTGTCAGTCCACTACCCGGTTGCTTACCCAACCGGGATTTGGAAAGAATTTAATTTTATTACCTCACAAGGACTTTACAAAAAATTACAATTCTCTCCCTAAACCCTTCAAGCAGCCTTCACCTAGAAGTAATCGCACCAACCTTGAAGCAGCCTTCACCTAGAAGTAATTGCACCAACCTTGAAGCAGCCTTCCTCCTGAAGTAGCTTCCCGTTGCAATAGCCTTCTTGAAGTAGCTTCCCGTTGCGATATCCTTCTTGAAGTAGCTTGAAGTCCACCTTCTCCTCCGAGAAGAACCTTCTCCAAACGCAGCCTCCAACCCTAGGAGTAGCAAGGAGAATACAAAGAATAAAAGGAACAAGAAGGAAAATGGAAATTACAACTTATCCTTTTAAGCTCAAGGCTTGATTTGCCTATATCAAGCGTATTGATCTCCTAACCAATGAGTGTAGAAGTGTAAGTACTGTGGAAAGGAGATGCTAGCCTATAGGACACGAAATTAGAGCAATGGGAATGAATAGCCAATGTTGGAATTGCTCTATTGCTCAAAACATATTGCCAATGAGTATTCAAGCTCAAGTGTAGCTTAGGTGTCTTTAGGTGTCCTAAGGCATGTCCTATTTATAGAAATGACCTACAAGTGCTTAAGGATGTTCTAGACACTTTCTAGGGGGTTCTTAGTGCTTAACTAGCCGTTATGTGTCCACTAATTGCATTTGCAACGGCTAGTTAATTGACCCTGAAAAGTGCAGACAGGACTTTTCTCGGTCGAAGATTTGTCGACCGAGAGTCCTTCTCGGTCGAAGATTTGTCGACTGAGGGACCTTCTGGAGCAAGTGTTTACAACGTTCATTTCCAACTCCCAACCACTTTGTCTGCTGGGTCTAATGGATAGTAGGGTCTATTCTCGATCGAAGATTTTGTCGACCGAGAGTTTCTCGGTCGAAGTTTTTTTCGACCGATATTTTCTCGATCGACGATTTGTCGACCGAGAATATTACTGACTCAATGTATTCATTTACTAAGTGTGTGTATCAATATGCAATTGTGATACTATCTTGGGGAATGGCCTATCTAAGTGTTGTGAGTGGATAGGGAAGATCTAAACGCTTGATTTACATGATATCTAATTACTTGTACATTATATACTTGTACAAGCATTTACATTTGATTACAATCATGAAAATAAAGCGATTTTATCAAATTATTCTTCCAAGTCTTTGTTATCCACCACCTTATATGCTTGTTCCTGAAATACTCAAATAGCACGTTAAAACCACAAGAATGAAATGTTTGTCATTATCAAAACAAAAGGGATTAACATAATTTCCAATTTAGCCAACAATCTCCCCCTTTTTGAAGATGACAAACATTTCCTAAATATAAAATAAGGAAATATAAATCATATGAGTTTCATACCTGAAGTTTACCTTTTGTAGCCATTCTTGTGTTTTGCAAGTGGATGCTGACTGAGATATTATGAAACTCATTTTATTTTATGTATTTGATTTTATATTATTTCTCCCCCTTTGTCATTTCAAAAAGATATCCAAGTTTACTTTGTATTTCTCCCCCTTAATTTTATGCTATGCTCCCACTTAAAGAGATATTCAATTTAAAGTCAAGGGATTAATATAAATGTAAGCCATTTATTGAATTTATGCATAATGTATCTCTAACCAAATACACGGGATGTTAAGCCCAAATTTGTTTAGAGAATTCCATTAAGAACAAGATATATGTCATATTCATGAATTTTGTAGATTTCTTGTTTTCATAACAAAAATTACTTTCAAGAATACTAAGGTCATAACAAGCTTCAAAGTTTTGTAAACTTCTTAATCTTATAATCAAATTTGTTTTTGTGAGCTCCCCCTTAATCTTATAATTAAGACAATTTAAGGATTCTAAGGTCACAAATGATTTTTAAGATTTGATTTTGACCTTTTATTAAAGCTCCATGTTTTCAATATGATAAACTCATTTTGAGTCAAGATACTAAGATTAAATGCATTAAAATGATGTATAAATAAGCATTTTGTCAAGCTTATTTTAGGTCGACCTTGACTTCGACCATAGCGCCCCTTGGTCAAATTTTATTTTAACCAAGAGGCAAATTTGCATATTTTCAAATTGAATATATCGAGTATAATATCTGTATAAAATTTGATTAAGTAACAAGTTGAAGCATAGTACTTAATATGATTCTTAAATGAAGGCACAATTAATATCTTAAGTCTTCAAAGATACTAATTTAGAGATTTTGTCTTATGTGTTGCAAGCAATAGCATATAACCAATAAATCATTTTGATTGCCGAATATATCATCACGGATTCATGCATACAATTATCATTATCTATACGTTCTATGTAACATAGCATCATTTTTATGAGCTGAATGATAAAATAGTGAAAGCATATCCATGATGTAATGATAGAACAATAAAATGATAATTCCATGAAATACAGTGATTGTGATCATTTAAACTAATTGTCATAACACATGATTTCTATACAGATAGACCAGGAGATGCTTTAAAAAATCATGTAAAAAATTATAAAATAGTGATTTCTAAACATGATTTTCAGTTTTTCCTTATTTAGAGGATCAATCGAAATGATATCATTTATATTAAAAAATGATCTTCAACTTGTTTTGCATGTAAAACAGTCATTAACAGCAAATAGATAGCCACTTGATCAGTCAAATTATTCAGCAATTTTACTGCAGACTGAAATCAGTGACCTGTTCGGTCGAAGATTTCTCGACCGACTGACTGCTCGGTCGAAGATTTCTCGACCGACAAGGTTTCTGTATTATCTTCAGAACTATTTATTGATTCCAAGTAAAATATAGACTATATTTAATTCAATTATGCAATTTAAAAATCAGTTTTAGTTGAGATAAAACATATGAATATCAAAGTAACATTTAGATCAAATCTCAACTAATCATATTCAAATCTTTAAGTTTTGAGGACCTTAATTGAGATAAATTTTCAAGTTAGAAATTTTAGTTACTTGAATCATTTTGTATCTCTTTATGTTAAGTTGAGATAGACATAAAGATATGCAATTTAAAGTCTTCGGTCATATCTCAACTTAGTCTAATCAATTCAATTTGGGGGTTTTGGAACCCATACCAACTCAACATCCTTTTTCTTGTATGGGCATGAAAAAGAGTAGTGTCCAAGACGTGAGCAATAATGGCAACATATAGAATCAACCTCAAGTCTTTTTCTATGGTTTTGTTCTAGGTTGTTCTTTGGTACAAATGTATTTGTTCCTTTAGGTACATATATAGATTGATGTGCTCGTGTCTTTCTCCAACTAGGTTGTTGATAAGATTTCCCCTTAGGCTTGTAACCTAGTCCTCTTCTCCCAATTTGATGATAGGGATTATCTAAGATTTGATCAAGAATGCCATTATTATTTAAACTACTAACTTTTTGTTGTAACTTGGCAATCTCATCCATTCTCTTCTTGATATCTAGTTTTGCTTGATCTAGGTTAGATGACAACGAATTTCTTTCTTTGACAATAGAATCATAATCTAGATGGGTGCATAAGATGGGTTGTTTTTGAAGATCATTCACTTGAGTTTGCAAATTAATCTTTTCTAAAGAATGTAGATTGCAATTTGCCTCTATAGATTTTATCTTAATATCATGATCTTCAATGATCTTTTTAAGATCTTCATTTTCAGATGTAATAGCAAGAAGCTTAGCATGTAATTCATAATTTTCTTTATTAAATTTCTTTAGTTTCTTCTTGCACTCAACATATTTATTATGTGTCTCTTCAAGACTAGCAACTAGTTCTTCTTTAGATAAATCAAAAAGACTTACCTCTTCTTCTTCTTCACTAGTTGTAACAATAAGACAATCCTTGTGTTCATCTTCCTTCTTTGATCTCCATGGGCAGCTAGTTGTTGTGTGGCTTGTTCCTAAGCACCAATTACAACATGTTGTAGATTTGTCCAAGCTGCACCTTTTGTTGCGATTGTAATCACCATTACCCTCCATTCTTCTTGAAGCCCGCTCTGATACCAATTGAAAAAACACTAGAGGGGGGTGAATAGAGTTTTAAAGATATTTTAACAATTATTTAACTCAAACAACCAATCACAAAATATTGGACAAGGGGACAAGGATTTAGAGTGGTTCCAACTTTAGCAAATACTAAAGTTGTCAGTCCACTACCCGGTTGCTTACCCAACCGGGATTTGGAAAGAATTTAATTTTATTACCTCACAAGGACTTTACATAAAATTACAATTCTCTCCCTAAACCCTTCAAGCAGCCTTCACCTAGAAGTAATCGCACCAACCTTGAAGCAGCCTTCACCTAGAAGTAATTGCACCAACCTTGAAGCAGCCTTCCTCCTGAAGTAGCTTCCCGTTGCAATAGCCTTCTTGAAGTAGCTGTTGGATCCTAGATTGGTGATTAGGTGCTCTAGAGGGGGGGTGAATAGAGCTGAAAGCACTTAAACAAAACTCATTAAACCTTCAAAATATATGACAAGATTAGGTTTCTAAATAGGCAATTTGAGTGCAACTAAATCATGCATAGCAAGGATAAGAGAGATTGAACATGCACCAATTAGACAAGCTATTTAGAGTGGTTCCACACTTCAAACTAGAAGTGTGTCAGTCCACTTGCCTAGAGAGGTCAACCTCTAGGACTTAAACCAATTGCACTCTTATATTCATTAATAAGACATACAATACATGACCAACAAAGGACTTACCTATCCAATACAAAGAGTCTTCAACCTTACCAAGGACTTACCCACTTTGCAAGAGTCTTCGACCTTCTCCAAAGACTTACCCACTCTTGCACAAGTCTTCGGCCTTGTAGGAATTACCCACTCTTCTTGGATCTTCTGCCTTTAACTTCACCTTCACTCGGAGAAGCTTTCCACCAAGGACTTACCCACTTGAGCTTGAGTGTTCTGCCTTCTCCAAGGGCTTACCCACTCTAGCTCCAAGTCTTCGGCCTTGATCTTCACCAAGGGACTCCTTCCCTTGTTCTTCTTCACCTCTCTTGGACAAGAGAGAGAACCTTCATCTTCATGATTGAAATGGAGAGATGGGGAGGTTGTGGAAGTGAGAGCTTCACAAGATATACAAATGGGACTAGCTCTCTTACAGTTTTCCTACTCACTCTAATGGATGTAGCAAGTGATTAAACTTAGAGAGAGAGAGGAGGCTGTAGGAAGCACTCAACTATAGAATAGGAACCTCACAAAGAGTTTGCAATGAAAGCTCAACCTTGGAATGAAGCCCAAGGGGTCCTATTTATAGCTGGGGATGCCTCTTAGCCTTTGGGAACACTTAAGAACGAAAAATAGCCATTTTGTGGCTTGTAACAGATCTATTTTCACTTGTTGCAACTCCACAACGGCTAGTAGCACTTTTCTGCATTCCAGTACAGTCTGATCGGCCGAGTTTATATAAAGGTAACTCGGCCGAACCACTAAAAGACAAGGCTGAAAGCTAGACTGTCGGTCGAGTTCCTTTGGAGAAACTCGGCCGATCGATCGACTTTCATCTTGGACCGATTAGTGGATCGGCTGAGTTTCCTAGCTAGAAACTCGACCGAACAGGAATCGGCTGAGTTTGTAACTCGGCCGATTGCAACAAAAATTCCAGAATATATGGATCGGCCGAGTTTGGAATTCGGCCGACAAAATCCCTGTTATGGGTATTTTGGAATTTTCGTTTGACTATACAAATGATGGATTTTTATGTCCCAATAATTTTTCTAAGCTTAATTACAAGTCATACAATCATTACAAGTGATTACAAAGCAATTCTAAGGTCATTTACATAGAGATCCCAAATTGCACACTTGTAGCTATTTTGACTTGTCTTTTCTCCAAATTGATATGCGCAAATTAGGGCATTTGGAGTGTGTCTAAACCTAATCTGAAATTACTCAATGTAGAAGCAGTAGACACAAATATGTGGAATGGTTAGTCATCATCAAAACACGGGTTTAGTCAATTTAGACGTGAGTCAACATTGACCTAATTGACCTTGAGTCAACAGTAGCTTCCCGTTGCGATATCCTTCTTGAAGTAGCTTGAAGTCCACCTTCTCCTCCGAGAAGAACCTTCTCCAAACGCAGCCTCCAACCCTAGGAGTAGCAAGGAGAATACAAAGAATAAAAGGAACAAGAAGGAAAATAGAAATTACAACTTATCCTTTTAAGCACAAGGCTTGATTTGCCTATATCAAGCGTATTGATCTCCTAACCAATGAGTGTAGAAGTGTAAGTACTGTGGAAAGGAGATGCTAGCCTATAGGACACGAAATTAGAGCAATGGGAATGAATAGCCAATGTTGGAATTGCTCTATTGCTCAAAACAGATTGCCAATGAGTATTCAAGCTCAAGTGTAGCACAAGTGTAGCTTAGGTGTCTTTAGGTGTCCTAAGGCATGTCCTATTTATAGAAATAACCTACAAGTGCTTAAGGATGTTCTAGACACTTTCTAGGGGGTTCTTAGTGCTTAACTAGCCGTTATGTGTCCACTAATTGCATTTGCAACGACTAGTTGATTGACCCTGAAAAGTGCAGACAGGACTTTTCTCGGTCGAAGATTTGTCGACCGAGAGTCCTTCTCGGTCGAAGATTTGTCGACTGAGGGACCTCCTGGAGTAAGTGTTTACAACATTCATTTCCAACTCCCAACCACTTTGTCTGCTGGGTCTAACGGCTAGTAGGGTCTATTCTAGATCGAAGATTTTGTCGACCGAGAGTTTCTCGGTCGAAGTTTTTGTCGACCGATATTTTCTCGATCGACGATTTGTCGACTGAGAATATTACTGACTCAATGTATTCATTTACTAAGTGTGTGTATCAATGTGCAATTGTGATACTATATTGGGGAATGGCCTATCTAAGTGTTGTGAGTGGATAGGGAAGATCTAAACGCTTGATTTACATGATATCTAATTAATTGTACATTATATACTTGTACAAGCATTTACATTTGATTACAATCATGAAAATAAAGCGATTTTATCAAATTATTCTTCCAAGTCTTTGTTATCCACCACCTTATATGCTTGTTTCTGAAATACTCAAATAGCACGTTAAAACCACAAGAATGAAATGTTTGTCATTATCAAAACAAAAGGGATTAACATAATGTCCAATTTAGCCAACAATCTCCCCCTTTTTGAAGATGACAAACATTTCCTAAATATAAAATAAGGAAATATAAATCATATGAGTTTCATACCTGAAGTTTACCTTTTGTAGCCATTCTTGTGTTTTGCAAGTGGATGCTGACTGAGATATTATGAAACTCATTTTATTTTATGTATTTGATTTTATATTATTTCTCCCCCTTTGTCATTTCAAAAAGATATCCAAGTTTACTTTGTATTTCTCCCCCTTAATTTTATGCTATGTTCCCCCTTAAAGAGATATTAAATTTAAAGTCAAGGGATTAATATAAATGTAAGCCATTTATTGAATTTAGCCATAATGTATCTCTAACCAAATACACGGGATGTTAAGCCCAAATTTGTTTAGAGAATTCCATTAAGAACAAGATATATGTCATATTCATGAATTTTGTAGATTTCTTGTTTTCATAACAAAAATTACTTTCAAGAATACTAAGGTCATAACAAGCTTCAAAGTTTTGTAAACTTCTTAATCTTATAATCAAATTTGTTTTTGTGAGCTCCCCCTTAATCTTATAATTAAGACAATTTAAGGATTCTAAGGTCACAAATGATTTTTAAGATTTGATTTTGACCTTTTATTAAAGCTCCATGTTTTCAATATGATAAACTCATTTTGAGTCAAGATACTAAGATTAAATGCATTAAAACGATGTACAAATAAGCATTTTGTCAAGCTTATTTTAGGTCAACCTTGACTTCGACCATAGCGCCCCTTGGTCAAATTTCATTTTAACCAAGAGGCAAATTTGCAGATTTTCAAATTGAATATATCGAGTATAATATATGTATAAAATTTGATTAAGTAACAAGTTGAAGCATACTACTTAATATGATTCTTAAATGAAGGCACAATTAATATCTTAAGTCTTCAAAGATACTAATTTAGAGATTTTGTCTTATGTGTTGCAAGCAATAGCATATAACCAATAAATCATTTTGATTGCCGAATATATCATCACGGATCCATGCATACAATTATCATTATCTATGCGTTCTATGTAACATAGCATCATCTTTATGAGCTGAATGATAAAATAGTGAAAGCATATCCATGATGTAATGATAGAACAATAAAATGATAATTCCATGAAATACAGTGATTGTGATCATTTAAACTAAATGTCATAACACATGATTTCTATACAGATAGACCAGGAGATGCTTTAAAAAATCATGTAAAACATTATAAAATAGTGATTTCTAAACATGATTTTCAGTTTTTCCTTATTTAGAGGATCAATCGAAATGATATCATTTATATTCAAAAATGATCTTCAACTTGTTTTGCATGTAAAACAGTCATTAACAGCAAATAGATAGCCACTTGATCAATCAAATTATTCAACAATTTTACTGCAGACTGAAATCAGTGACCTGTTCGGTCGAAGATTTCTCGACCGACTGACTGCTCGATCGAAGATTTCTCGACCGACAAGGTTTCTGTATTATCTTCAGAACTATTTATTGATTCCAAGTAAAATATAGACTATATTTAATTCAAATAATGCAATTTAAAAATCAGTTTTAGTTGAGATAAAACATATGAATATCAAAGTAACATTTAGATCAAATCTCAACTAATCATATTCAAATCTTTAAGTTTTGAGGACCTTAATTGAGATAAATTTTCAAGTTAGAAATTTTAGTTACTTGAATCATTTTGTATCTCTTTATGTTAAGTTGAGATAGACATAAAGATATGCAATTTAAAGTCTTCGGTCATAACTCAACTTCGTCTAATCAATTCAATTTGGGGGTTTTGGAACCCATACCAACTCAACATCCTTTTTCTTGTATGGGCATGAAAAAGAGTAGTGTCCAAGATGTGAGCAATAATGGCAACATATAGAATCAACCTCAAGTCTTTTTCTATGGTTTTGTTCTAGGTTGTTCTTTGGTACAAATGTATTTGTTCCTTTAGGTACATATATAGATTGATGTGCTCGTGTCTTTCTACAACTAGGTTGTTGATAAGATTTCCCCTTAGGCTTGTAACCTAGTCCTCTTCTCCCAATTTGATGATAGGGATTATCTAAGCTTTGATCAAGAATGCCATTATTATTTAAACTACTAACTTTTTGTTGTAACTTGGCAATCTCATCCATTCTCTTCTTGATATCTAGTTTTGCTTGATCTATGTTAGATGACAACGAATTTCTTTCTTTGACAATAGAATCATAATCTAGATGGGTGCATAAGATGGGTTGTTTTTGAAGATCATTCACTTGAGTTTGCAAATTAATCTTTTCTAAAGAAAGTAGATTGCAATTTGCCTGTATAGATTTTATCTTAATATCATGATCTTCAATGATCTTTTTAAGATCTTCATTTTCAGATGTAATAGCAAGAAGCTTAGCATGTAATTCATCATTTTCTTTATTAAATTTCTTTAGTTTCTTCTTGCACTCAACATATTTATTATGTGTCTCTTCAAGACTAGCAACTAGTTCTTCTTTAGATAAATCAAAAAGACTTACCTCTTCTTCTTCTTCACTAGTTGTAACAATAAGACAATCCTTGTGTTCATCTTCCTTCTTTGATCTCCATGGGAAGCTAGTTGTTGTGTGGCTTGTTCCTAAGCACCAATTACAACATGTTGTAGATTTGTCCAAGCTGCACCTTTTGTTGCGATTGTAATCACCATTACCCTCCATTCTTCAAGACCTGGTTAGGGTTCCTTGAAGCCCGCTCTGATACCAATTGAAAAAACACTAGAGGGGGATGAATAGAGTTTTAAAGATATTTTAACAATTATTTAACTCAAACAACCAATCACAAAATATTGGACAAGGGGACAAGGATTTAGAGTGGTTCCAACTTTAGCAAATACTAAAGTTGTCAGTCCACTACCCGGTTGCTTACCCAACTGGGATTTGGAAAGAATTTAATTTTATTACCTCACAAGGACTTTACATAAAATTACAATTCTCTCCCTAAACCCTTCAAGCAGCCTTCACCTAGAAGTAATCGCACCAATCTTGAAGCAGCCTTCACCTAGAAGTAATTGCACCAACCTTGAAGAAGCCTTCCTCCTGAAGTAGCTTCCCGTTGCAATAGCCTTCTTGAAGTAGCTGTTGGATCCTAGATTGGTGATTAGGTGCTCTAGAGGGGGGGGGTGAATAGAGCTGAAAGCACTTAAACAAAACTCATTAAACCTTCAAAATATATGACAAGATTAGGTTGCTAAATAGGCAATTTGAGTGCAACTAAATCATGCATAGCAAGGATAAGAGAGATTGAACATGCACCAATTAGACAAGCTATTTAGAGTGGTTCCACACTTCAAACTAGAAGTGTGTCAGTCCACTTGCCTAGAGAGGTCAACCTCTAGGACTTAAACCAATTGCACTCTTATATTCATTAATAAGACATACAATACATGACCAACAAAGGACTTACCTATCCAATACAAAGAGTCTTCAACCTTACCAAGGACTTACCCACTTTGCAAGAGTCTTCGGCCTTCTCCAAGGACTTACCCACTCTTGCACAAGTCTTCGGCCTTGTAGGAATTACCCACTCTTCTTGGATCTTCCGCCTTTAACTTCACCTTCACTCGGAGAAGCTTTCCACCAAGGACTTACCCACTTGAGCTTGAGTCTTCTGCCTTCTCCAAGGGCTTACCCACTCTAGCTCCAAGTCTTCGGCCTTGATCTTCACCAAGGGACTCCTTCCCTTGTTCTTCTTCACCTCTCTTGGACAAGAGAGAGAACCTTCATCTTCATGATTGAAATGGAGAGATGGGGAGGTTGTGGAAGTGAGAGCTTCACAAGATATACAAATGGGACTAGCTCTCTTACAGATTTCCTACTCACTCTAATGGATGTTGCAAGTGATTAAGCTTAGAGAGAGAGAGGAGGCTGTAGGAAGCACTCAAATATAGAATAGGAACCTCACAAAGAGTTTGCAATGAATGCTCAACCTTGGAATGAAGCCCAAGGGGTCCTATTTATAGCTGAGGATGCCTCTTAGCCTTTGGGAACACTTAAGAACAAAAACTAGCCGTTGCTTGCAACAAATCTATTTTCACTTGTTGCAACTCCACAACGGCTAGTAGCACTTTTCTGCATTTCAGTACAGTCTGATCGGCCGAGTTTATATAAAGGTAACTCGGCCGAACCACTAAAAGACAAGGCTGAAAGCTAGACTGTCGGCCGAGTTCCTTTGGAGAAACTCGGCCGATCGGTCGACTTTCATCTTGGACCGATCAGTGGATCGGCCGAGTTTCCTAGCTAGAAACTCGACCGAACGGGAATCGGCTGAGTTTGTAACTCGGCCGATTGCAACAAAAATTCCAGAATATATGGATCGGCCGAGTTTGGAATTCGGCCGACAAAATCCCTGTTACGGGTATTTTGGAATTTTTGTTTGACTATACAAATGATGGATTTTTATGTCCCAATAATTTTTCTAAGCTTAATTACAAGTCATACAATCATTACAAGTGATTACAAAGCAATTCTAAGGTCATTTACATAGAGATCCCAAATTGCACACTTGTACCTATTTTGACTTGTCTTTTCTCCAAATTGATATGCGCAAATTAGGGCATTTGGAGTGTGTCTAAACCTAATCTGAAATTACTCAATGTAGAAGCATTAGACACAAATATGTGGAATGGTTAGTCATCATCAAAACACGGGTTTAGTCAATTTAGACGTGAGTCAACATTGACCTAATTGACCTTGAGTCAACAGTAGCTTCCCGTTGCGATATCCTTCTTGAAGTAGCTTGAAGTCCACCTTCTCCTCCGAGAAGAACCTTCTCCAAACGCAGCCTCCAACCCTAGGAGTAGCAAGGAGAATACAAAGAATAAAAGGAACAAGAAGGAAAATGGAAATTACAACTTATCCTTTTCAGCACAAGGCTTGATTTGCCTATATCAAGCGTATTGATCTCCTAACCAATGAGTGTAGAAGTGTAAGTACTGTGGAAAGGAGATGCTAGCCTATAGGACACGAAATTAGAGCAATGGGAATGAATAGCCAATGTTGGAATTGCTCTATTGCTCAAAACAAATTGCCAATGAGTATTCAAGCTCAAGTGTAGCACAAGTGTAGCTTAGGTGTCTTTAGGTGTCCTAAGGCATGTCCTATTTATAGAAATGACCTACAAGTACTTAAGGATGTTCTAGACACTTTCTAGGGGGTTCTTAGTGCTTAACTAGCCGTTATGTGTCCACTAATTGCATTTGCAACGGCTAGTTAATTGACCCTGAAAAGTGCAGACATGACTTTTCTCGGTCGAAGATTTGTCGACCGAGAGTCCTTCTCGGTCGATGATTTGTCGACTGAGGGACCTCCTGGAGCAAGTGTTTACAACGTTCATTTCCAACTCCCAACCACTTTGTCTGCTGGGTCTAATGGCTAGTAGGGTCTATTCTCGATCGAAGATTTTGTCGACCGAGAGTTTCTCGGTCGAAGTTTTTGTCGAACGAGAGTTTCTCGGTCGAAGTTTTTGTCGACCGATATTTTCTCGATCGACGATTTGTCGACCGAGAATATTACTGACTCAATGTATTCATTTACTAAGTGTGTGTATCAATGTGCAATTGTGATACTATCTTGGGGAATGGCCTATCTAAGTGTTGTGAGTGGACAGGGAAGATCTAAACGCTTGATTTACATGATATCTAATTACTTGTACATTATATACTTGTACAAGCATTTACATTTGATTACAATCATGAAAATAAAGCGATTTTATCAAATTATTCTTCCAAGTCTTTGTTATCCACCACCTTATATGCTTGTTCCTGATATACTCAAATAGCACGTTAAAACCACAAGAATGAAATGTTTGTCATTATCAAAACAAAAGGGATTAACATAATGTCCAATTTAGCCAACAATCTCCCCCTTTTTGAAGATGACAAACATTTCCTAAATATAAAATAAGGAAATATAAATCATATGAGTTTCATACCTGAAGTTTACCTTTTGTAGCCATTCTTGTGTTTTGCAAGTGGATGCTGACTGAGATATTATGAAACTCATTTTATTTTATGGATTTGATTTTATATTATTTCTCCCCCTTTGTCATTTCAAAAAGATATCCAAGTTTACTTTGTATTTCTCCCCCTTAATTTTATGCTATGCTCCCCCTTAAAGAGATATTCAATTTAAAGTCAAGGGATTAATATAAATGTAAGCCATTTATTGAATTTAGCCATAATGTATCTCTAACCAAATACACGGGATGTTAAGCCCAAATTTGTTTAGAGAATTCCATTAAGAACAAGATATATGTCATATTCATGAATTTTGTAGATTTCTTGTTTTCATAACAAAAATTACTTTCAAGAATACTAAGGTCATAACAAGCTTCAAAGTTTTGTAAACTTCTTAATCTTATAATCAAATTTGTTTTTGTGAGATCCCCCTTAATCTTATAATTAAGACAATTTAAGGATTCTAAGGTCACAAATGATTTTTAAGATTTGATTTTGACCTTTTATTAAAGCTGCATGTTTTCAATATGATAAACTCATTTTGAGTCAAGATACTAAGATTAAATGCATTAAAATGATGTACAAATAAGCATTTTGTCAAGCTTATTTTAGGTCGACCTTGACTTCGACCATAGCGCCCCTTGGTCAAATTTCATTTTAACCAAGAGGCAAATTTGCAGATTTTCAAATTGAATATATCGAGTATAATATCTGTATAAAATTTGATTAAGTAACAAGTTGAAGCATACTACTTAATATGATTCTTAAATGAAGGCACAATTAATATCTTAAGTCTTCAAAGATACTAATTTAGAGATTTTGTCTTATGTGTTGCAAGCAATAGCATATAACCAATAAATCATTTTGATTGCCGAATATATCATCACGGATCCATGCGTACAATTATCATTATCTATGCATTCTATGTAACATAGCATCATCTTTATGAGCTGAATGATAAAATAGTGAAAGCATATCCATGATGTAATGATAGAACAATAAAATGATAATTCCATGAAATATAGTGATTGTGATCATTTAAACTAAATGTCATAACACATGATTTCTATACAGATAGACCAGGAGATGCTTTAAAAAATCATGTAAAACATTATAAAATAGTGATTTCTAAACATGATTTTCAGTTTTCCTTATTTAGAGGATCAATCGAAATGATATCATTTATATTCAAAAATGATCTTCAACTTGTTTTGCATGTAAAACAGTCATTAACAGCAAATAGATAGCCACTTGATCAATCAAATTATTCAGCAATTTTACTGCAGGCTGAAATCAGTGACCTGTTCAGTCGAAGATTTCTCGACCGACTGACTGCTCGGTCGAAGATTTCTCGACCGACAAGGTTTCTGTATTATTTTCAGAACTATTTATTGATTCCAAGTAAAATATAGACTATATTTAATTCAATTATGCAATTTAAAAATCAGTTTTAGTTGAGATAAAACATATGAATATCAAAGTAACATTTAGATCAAATCTCAACTAATCATATTCAAATCTTTAAGTTTTGAGGACCTTAATTGAGATAAATTTTCAAGTTAGAAATTTTAGTTACTTGAATCATTTTGTATCTCTTTATGTTAAGTTGAGATAGACATAAAGATATGCAATTTAAAGTCTTCGGTCATATCTCAACTTAGTCGAATCAATTCAATTTGGGGGTTTTGCAACCCATACCAACTCAACATCCTTTTTCTTGTATTGGCATGAAAAAGAATAGTGTCCAAGATGTGAGCAATAATGGCAACATATAGAATCAACCTCAAGTCTTTTTCTATGGTTCTGTTCTAGGTTGTTCTTTGGTACAAATGTATTTGTTCCTTTAGGTACATATATAGATTGATGTGCTCGTGTCTTTCTCCAACTAGGTTGTTGATAAGATTTCCCCTTAGGCTTGTAACCTAGTCCTCTTCTCCCAATTTGATGATAGGGATTATCTAAGATTTGATCAAGAATGCCATTATTATTTAAACGACTAACTTTTTGTTGTAACTTGGCAATCTCATCCATTCTCTTCTTGATATCTAGTTTTTCTTGATCTAGGTTAGATGACAACGAATTTCTTTCTTTGACAATAGAATCATAATCTAGATGGGTGCATAAGATGGGTTGTTTTTGAAGATCATTCACTTGAGTTTGCAAATTAATCTTTTCTAAAGAAAGTAGATTGCAATTTGCCTGTATAGATTTTATCTTAATATCATGATCTTCAATGATCTTTTTAAGATCTTCATTTTCAGATGTAATAGCAAGAAGCTTAGCATGTAATTCATCATTTTCTTTATTAAATTTCTTTAGTTTCTTCTTGCACTCAACATATTTATTATGTGTCTCTTCAAGACTAGCAACTAGTTCTTCTTTAGATAAATCAAAAAGACTTACCTCTTCTTCTTCTTCACTAGTTGTAACAATAAGACAATTCTTGTGTTCATCTTCCTTCTTTGATCTCCATGGGCAGCTAGTTGTTGTGTGGCTTGTTCCTAAGCACCAATTACAACATGTTGTAGATTTTTCCAAGCTGCACCTTTTGTTGCGATTGTAATCACCATTACCCTCCATTCTTCAAGACCTGGTTAGGGTTCCTTGAAGCCCGCTCTGATACCAATTGAAAAAACACTAGAGGGGGGTGAATAGAGTTTTAAAGATATTTTAACAATTATTTAACTCAAACAACCAATCACAAAATATTGGATAAGGGGACAAGGATTTAGAGTGGTTCCAACTTTAGAAAATACTAAAGTTGTCAGTCCACTACCCGGTTGCTTACCCAACCGGGATTTGGAAAGAATTTAATTTTATTACCTCACAAGGACTTTACATAAAATTACAATTCTCTCCCTAAACCCTTCAAGAAACCTTCACCTAGAAGTAATCGCACCAACCTTGAAGCAGCCTTCACCTAGAAGTAATTGCACCAACCTTGAAGCAGCCTTCCTCCTGAAGTAGCTTCCCGTTGCAATAGCCTTCTTGAAGTAGCTGTTGGATCCTAGATTGGTGATTAGGTGCTCTAGAGGGGGGGTGAATAGAGATGAAAGCACTTAAACAAAACTCATTAAACCTTCAAAATATATGACAAGATTAGGTTGCTAAATAGGCAATTTGAGTGCAACTAAATCATGCATAGCAAGGATAAGAGAGATTGAACATGCACCAATTAGACAAGCTATTTAGAGTGGTTCCACACTTCAAACTAGAAGTGTGTCAGTCCACTTGCCTAGAGAGGTCAACCTCTAGGACTTAAACCAATTGCACTCTTATATTCATTAATAAGCCACACAATACATGACCAACAAAGGACTTACCTATCCAATACAAAGAGTATTCAACCTTACCAAGGACTTACCCACTTTGCAAGAGTCTTCGGCCTTCTCCAAGGACTTACCCACTCTTGCACAAGTCTTCGGACTTGTACGAATTACCCACTCTTCTTGGATCTTCCACCTTTAACTTCACCTTCACTCAGAGAAGCTTTCCACCAAGGACTTACCCACTTGAGCTTGAGTCTTCTGCCTTCTCCAAGGGCTTACCCACTCTAGCTCCAAGTCTTCAGCCTTGATCTTCACCAAGGGACTCCTTCCCTTGTTCTTCTTCACCTCTCTTGGACAAGAGAGAGAACCTTCATCTTCATGATTGAAATGGAGAGATGGGGAGGTTGTGGAAGTGAGAGCTTCACAAGATATACAAATGGGACTAGCTCTCTTACAGATTTCCTACTCACTCTAATGGATGTAGCAAGTGATTAAGCTTAGACACAGAGAGAGGAGGCTGTAGGAAGCACTCAACTATAGAATAGGAACCTCACAAAGAGTTTGCAATGAATGCTCAACCTTGGAATGAAGCCCAAGGGGTCCTATTTATAGTTGGGGATGCCTCTTAGCCTTTGGGAACACTTAAGAATGAAAACTAGCCGTTTTGTGGCTTGCAACAGATCTATTTTCACTTGTTGCAACTCCGCAACGGCTAGTAGCACTTTTCTGCATTCCAGTACAGTCTGATCGGCCGAGTTTATATAAAGGTAACTCGGCTGAACCACTAAAAGACAAGGCTGAAAGCTAGACTGTCGGCCGAGTTCCTTTGGAGAAACTCGGCCGATCGGTCGACTTTCATCTTGGACCGATCAGTGTATCGGCCGAGTTTCCTAGCTAGAAACTCGACCGAACGGGAATCGGCTGAGTTTGTAACTCGGCCGATTGCAACAAAAATTCCAGAATATATGGATCGGCCGAGTTTGGAATTCGGCCGACAAAATCCCTGTTATGGGTATTTTGGAATTTTTGTTTGACTATACAAATGATGGATTTTTATGTCCCAATAATTTTTCTAAGCTTAATTACAAGTCATACAATCATTACAAGTGATTACAAAGCAATTCTAAGGTCATTTACATAGAGATCCCAAATTGCACACTTGTAGCTATTTTGACTTGTCTTTTCTCCAAATTGATATGTGCAAATTAGGGCATTTGGAGGGTGTCTAAACCTAATCTAAAATTACTCAATGTAGAAGCATTAGACACAAATATGTGGAATGGTTAGTCATCATCAAAACGCGGGTTTAGTCAATTTATACGTGAGTCAACATTGACCTAATTGACCTTGAGTCAACAGTAGCTTCCCGTTGCGATATCCTTCTTGAAGTAGCTTGAAGTCCACCTTCTCCTCCGAGAAGAACCTTCTCCAAACTCAGCCTCCAACCCTAGGAGTAGCAAGGAGAATACAAAGAATAAAAGGAACAAGAAGGAAAATGGAAATTACAACTTATCCTTTTAAGCACAAGGCTTGATTTGCATATATCAAGCGTATTGATCTCCTAACCAATGAGTGTAGAAGTGTAAGTACTGTGGAAAGAAGATGCTAGCCTATAGGACACGAAATTAGAGCAATGGGAATGAATAGCCAATGTTGGAATTGCTCTATTGCTCAACACAGATTGCCAATGAGTATTCAAGCTCAAGTGTAGCACAAGTGTAGCTTAGGTGTCTTTAGGTGTCCTAAGGCATGTCCTATTTATAGAAATGACCTACAAGTGCTTAAAGATGTTCTAGACACTTTCTAGGGGGTTCTTAGTGCTTAACTAGCCGTTATGTGTCCACTAATTGCATTTGCAACGGCTAGTTAATTGACCCTGAAAAGTGCATACATGACTTTTCTCGGTCGAAGATTTGTCGACCGAGAGTCCTTCTCGGTCGATGATTTGTCGACTGAGGGACCTCCCGGAGCAAGTGTTTCCAACGTTCATTTCCAACTCCCAACCACTTTGTCTGCTGGGTCTAACGACTAGTAGGGTCTATTCTCGATCGAAGATTTTGTCGACCGAGAGTTTCTCGGTCGAAGTTTTTGTCGACCGATATTTTCTCGATCGACGATTTGTCGACCGAGAATATTACTGACTCAATGTATTCATTTACTAAGTGTGTGTATCAATGTGCAATTGTGATACTATCTTGGGGAATGGCCTATCTAAGTGTTGTGAGTGGATAGGGAAGATCTAAACGCTTGATTTACATGATATCTAATTACTTGTACATTATATACTTGTACAAGCATTTACATTTGATTACAATCATGAAAATAAAGCGATTTTATCAAATTATTCTTCCAAGTCTTTGTTATCCACCACCTTATATGCTTGTTCCTGAAATACTCAAATAGCACGTTAAAATCACAAGAATGAAATGTTTGTCATTATCAAAACAAAAGGGATTAACATAATGTCCAATTTAGCCAACAATCTCCCCCTTTTTGAAGATGACAAACATTTCCTAAATATAAAATAAGGAAATATAAATCATATGAGTTTCATACCTGAAGTTTACCTTTTGTAGCCATTCTTGTGTTTTGCAAGTGGATGCTGACTGAGATATTATGAAACTCATTTTATTTTATGTATTTGATTTTATATTATTTCTCCCCCTTTGTCATTTCAAAAAGATATCCAAGTTTACTTTGTATTTCTCCCCCTTAATTTTATGCTATGCTCCCCCTTAAAGAGATATTCAATTTAAAGTCAAGGGATTAATATAAATGTAAGCCATTTATTGAATTTATGCATAATGTATCTCTAACCAAATACACGGGATGTTAAGCCCAAATTTGTTTAGAGAATTCCATTAAGAACAAGATATATGTCATATTCATGAATTTTGTAGATTTCTTATTTTCATAACAAAAATTACTTTCAAGAATACTAAGGTCATAACAAGCTTCAAAGTTTTGTAAACTTCTTAATCTTATAATCAAATTTGTTTTTGTGAGCTCCCCCTTAATCTTATAATTAAGACAATTTAAGGATTCTAAGGTCACAAATGATTTTTAAGATTTGATTTTGACCTTTTATTAAAGCTCCATGTTTTCAATATGATAAACTCATTTTGAGTCAAGATACTAAGATTAAATGCATTAAAATGATGTACAAATAAGCATTTTGTCAAGCTTATTTTAGGTCGACCTTGACTTCGACCATAGTGCCCCTTGGTCAAATTTCATTTTAACCAAGAGGCAAATTTGTAGATTTTCAAATTGAATATATCGAGTATAATATCTGTATAAAATTTGATTAAGTAACAAGTTGAAGCATACTACTTAATATGATTCTTAAATGAAGGCACAATTAATATCTTAAGTCTTCAAAGATACTAATTTAGAGATTTTTTCTTATGTGTTGCAAGCAATAGCATATAACCAATAAATCATTTTGATTGCCGAATATATCATCACGGATCCATGCATACAATTATCATTATCTATGCGTTCTATGTAACATAGCATCATCTTTATGAGCTGAATGATAAAATAGTGAAAGCATATCCATGATGTAATGATAGAACAATAAAATGATAATTCCATGAAATACAGTGATTGTGATCATTTAAACTAAATGTCATAACACATGATTTCTATACAGATAGACCAGGAGATGCTTTAAAAAATCATGTAAAACATTATAAAATAGTGATTTCTAAACATGATTTTTAGTTTTTCCTTATTTAGAGGATCAATCGAAATGATATCATTTATATTCAAAAATGATCTTCAACTTGTTTTGCATGTAAAACAGTCATTAACAGCAAATAGATAGCCACTTGATCAATCAAATTATTCAGCAATTTTACTACAGACTGAAATCAGTGACCTGTTCGGTCGAAGATTTCTCGACCGACTGACTGCTCGGTCGAAGATTTCTCGACCGACAAGGTTTCTGTATTATCTTCAGAACTATTTATTGATTCCAAGTAAAATATAGACTATATTTAATTCAATTATGCAATTTAAAAATCAGTTTTAGTTGAGATAAAACATATGAATATCAAAGTAACATTTAGATCAAATCTCAACTAATCATATTCAAATCTTTAAGTTTTGAGGACCTTAATTGAGATAAATTTTCAAGTTAGAAATTTTAGTTACTTGAATCATTTTGTATCTCTTTATGTTAAGTTGAGATAGACATAAAGATTTGCAATTTAAAGTCTTCGGTCATATCTCAACTTAGTCTAATCAATTCAATTTGGGGGGTTTTGGAACCCATACCAACTCAACATCCTTTTTCTTGTATGGGCATGAAAAAGAGTAGTGTCCAAGATGTGAGCAATAATGGCAACATATAGAATCAACCTCAAGTCTTTTTCTATGGTTTTGTTCTAGGTTGTTCTTTGGTACAAATGTATTTGTTCCTTTAGGTACATATATAGATTGATGTGCTCGTGTCTTTCTCCAACTAGGTTGTTGATAAGATTTCTCCTTAGGCTTGTAACCTAGTCCTCTTCTCCCAATTTGATGATAGGGATTATCTAAGATTTGATCAAGAATGCCATTATTATTTAAACTACTAACTTTTTGTTGTAATTTGGCAATCTCATCCATTCTCTTCTTGATATCTAGTTTTGCTTGATCTAGGTTAGATGACAACGAATTTCTTTCTTTGATAATAGAATCATAATCTAGATGGGTGCATAAGATGGGTTGTTTTTGAAGATCATTCACTTGATTTTGCAAATTAATCTTTTCTAAAGAAAGTAGATTGCAATTTGCCTCTATAGATTTTATCTTAATATCATGATCTTCAATGATCTTTTTAAGATCTTCATTTTCAGATGTAATAGCAAGAATCTTAGCATGTAATTCATCATTTTCTTTATTAAATTTCTTTAGTTTCTTCTTGCACTCAACATATTTATTATGTGTCTCTTCAAGACTAGCAACTAGTTCTTCTTTAGATAAATCAAAAAGACTTACCTCTTCTTCTTCTTCACTAGTTGTAACAATAAGATAATCCTTGTGTTCATCTTCCTTCTTTGATCTCCATGGGCAGCTAATTGTTGTGTGGCTTGTTCCTAAGCACCAATTACAACATGTTGTAGATTTGTCCAAGTTGCACCTTTTGTTGCGATTGTAATCACCATTACCCTCCATTCTTCAAGACCTGGTTAGGGTTCCTTGAAGCCCGCTCTGATACCAATTGAAAAAACACTAGAGGGGGGTGAATAGAGTTTTAAAGATATTTTAACAATTATTTAACTCAAACAACCAATCACAAAATATTGGACAAGGGGACAAGGATTTAGAGTGGTTCCAACTTTAGCAAATACTAAAGTTGTCAGTCCACTACCCGGTTGCTTACCCAACCGGGATTTGGAAAGAATTTAATTTTATTACCTCACAAGGACTTTACATAAAATTACAATTCTCTCCCTAAACCCTTCAAGCAGCCTTCACCTAGAAGTAATCGCACCAACCTTGAAGCAGCCTTCACCTAGAAGTAATTGCACCAACCTTGAAGCAGCCTTCCTCCTGAAGTAGCTTCCCGTTGCAATAGCCTTCTTGAAGTAGCTGTTGGATCCTAGATTGGTGATTAGGTGCTCTAAAGGGGGGGTGAATAGAGATGAAAGCACTTAAACAAAACTCATTAAACCTTCAAAATATATGACAAGATTAGGTTCCTAAATAGGCAATTTGAGTGCAACTAAATCATGCATAGCAAGGATAAGAGAGATTGAACATGCACCAATTAGACAAGCTATTTAGAGTGGTTCCACACTTCAAACTAGAAGTGTGTCAGTCCACTTGCCTAGAGAGGTCAACCTCTAGGACTTAAACCAATTGCACTCTTATATTCATTAATAAGACATACAATACATGACCAACAAAGGACTTACCTATCCAATACAAAGAGTCTTCAACCTTACCAAGGACTTACCCACTTTGCAAGAGTCTTCGGCCTTCTTCAAGGACTTACCCACTCTTGCACAACTCTTCGGCCTTGTACGAATTACCCACTCTTCTTGGATCTTCCACCTTTAACTTTACCTTCACTCGGAGAAGCTTTCCACCAAGGACTTACCCACTTGAGCTTGAGTCTTCTGCCTTCTCCAAGGGCTTACCCACTCTAGCTCCAAGTCTTCGGCCTTGATCTTCACCAAGGGACTCCTTCCCTTGTTCTTCTTCACCTCTCTTGGACAAGAGAGAGAACCTTCATCTTCATGATTGAAATGGAGAGATGGGGAGGTTGTGGAAGTGAGAGCTTCACAAGATATACAAATGGGACTAGCTCTCTTACAGATTTCCTACTCACTCTAATGGATGTAGCAAGTGATTAAGCTTAGAGAGAGAGAGGAGGCTGTAGGAAGCACTCAACTATAGAATAGGAACCTCACAAAGAGTTTGCAATGAATGCTCAACCTTGGAATGAAGCCCAAGGGGTCCTATTTATAGCTGGGGATGCCTCTTAGCCTTTGGGAACACTTAAGATCGAAAACTAGCCATTTTGTGGCTTGCAACAGATCTATTTTCACTTGTTGCAACTCCACAACGGCTAGTAGCACTTTTCTGCATTCCAGTACAGTCTGATCGGCCGAGTTTATATAAAGGTAACTCGGCCGAACCACTAAAAGACAAGGCTGAAAGCTAGACTGTCGGCCGAGTTCCTTTGGAGAAACTCGGCCGATCGGTCGACTTTCATCTTGGACCGATCAGTGGATCGGACGAGTTTCCTAGCTAGAAAATCGACCGAACGGGAATCGGCTGAGTTTGTAACGCGGCCGATTGCAACAAAAATTCCAGAATATATGGATCGGCCGAGTTTGGAATTCGGCCGACAAAATCCCTGTTATGGGTATTTTGGAATTTTCGTTTGACTATACAAATGATGGATTTTTATGTCCCAATAATTTTTCTAAGCTTAATTACAAGTCATACAATCATTACAAGTGATTACAAAGCAATTCTAAGGTCATTTACATAGAGATCCCAAATTGCACACTTGTACCTATTTTGACTTGTCTTTTCTCCAAATTGATATGCGCAAATTAGGGCATTTGGAGTGTGTCTAAACCTAATCTGAAATTACTCAATGTAGAAGCATTAGACACAAATATGTGGAATGGTTAGTCATCATCAAAACACGGGTTTAGTCAATTTAGACGTGAGTCAACATTGACCTAATTGACCTTGAGTCAACAGTAGCTTCCCGTTGCGATATCCTTCTTGAAGTAGCTTGAAGTCCACCTTCTCCTCCGAGAAGAACCTTCTCCAAACGCAGCCTCCAACCCTAGGAGTAGCAAGGAGAATACAAAGAATAAAAGGAACAAGAAGGAAAATGGAAATTACAACTTATCCTTTTAAGCACAAGGCTTGATTTGCCTATATCAAGCATATTGATCTCCTAACCAATGAGTGTAGAAGTGTAAGTACTGTGGAAAGGAGATGCTAGCCTATAGGACACGAAATTAGAGCAATGGGAATGAATAGCCAATGTTGGAATTGCTCTATTGCTCAAAACAGATTGCCAATGAGTATTCAAGCTCAAGTGTAGCACAAGTGTAGCTTAGGTGTCTTTAGGTGTCCTAAGGCATGTCCTATTTATAGAAATGACCTACAAGTGCTTAAGGATATTCTAGACACTTTCTAGGGGGTTCTTAGTGCTTAACTAGCCGTTATGTGTCCACTAATTGCATTTGCAACGGCTAGTTAATTGACCCTGAAAAGTGCAGACATGACTTTTCTCGGTCGAAGATTTGTCGACCGAGAGTCCTTCTCGGTCGATGATTTGTCGACTGAGGGACCTCCTGGAGCAAGTGTTTACAACGTTCATTTCCAACTCCCAACCACTTTGTCTGCTGGGTCTAACGGCTAGTAGGGTCTATTCTCAATCGAAGATTTTGTCGACCGAGAGTTTCTCGGTCGAAGTTTTTGTCGACCGATATTTTCTCGATCGACGATTTGTCGACCGAGAATATTACTGACTCAATGTATTCATTTACTAAGTGTGTGTATCAATGTGCAATTGTGATACTATCTTGGGGAATGGCCTATCTAAGTGTTGTGAGTGGATAGGGAAGATCTAAACGCTTGATTTACATGATATCTAATTACTTGTACATTATATACTTGTACAAGCATTTACATTTGATTACAATCATGAAAATAAAGCGATTTTATCAAATTATTCTTCCAAGTCTTTGTTATCCACCACCTTATATGCTTGTTCCTGAAATACTCAAATAGCACGTTAAAACCACAAGAATGAAATGTTTGTCATTATCAAAACAAAAGGGATTAACATAATGTCCAATTTAGCCAACAATCTCCCCCTTTTTGAAGATGACAAACATTTCCTAAATATAAAATAAGGAAATATAAATCATATGAGTTTCATACCTGAAGTTTACCTTTTGTAGCCATTCTTGTGTTTTGCAAGTGGATGCTGACTGAGATATTATGAAACTCATTTTATTTTATGTATTTGATTTTATATTATTTCTCCCCCTTTGTCATTTCAAAAAGATATCCAAGTTTACTTTGTATTTCTCCCCCTTAATTTTATGCTATGCTCCCCCTTAAAGAGATATTCAATTTAAAGTCAAGGGATTAATATAAATGTAAGCCATTTATTGAATTTAGCCATAATGTATCTCTAACCAAATACACGGGATGTTAAGCCCAAATTTGTTTAGAGAATTCCATTAAGAACAAGATATATGTCATATTCATGAATTTTGTAGATTTCTTGTTTTCATAACAAAAATTACTTTCAAGAATACTAAGGTCATAACAAGCTTCAAAGTTTTGTAAACTTCTTAATCTTATAATCAAATTTGTTTTTGTGAGCTCCCCCTTAATCTTATAATTAAGACAATTTAAGGATTCTAAGGTCACAAATGATTTTTAAGATTTGATTTTGACCTTTTATTAAAGCTCCATGTTTTCAATATGATAAACTCATTTTGAGTCAAGATACTAAGATTAAATGCATTAAAATGATGTACAAATAAGCATTTTGTCAAGCTTATTTTAGGTCGACCTTGACTTCGACCATAGCGCCCCTTGGTCAAATTTCATTTTAACCAAGAGGCAAATTTGCAGATTTTCAAATTGAATATATCGAGTATAATATCTGTATAAAATTTGATTAAGTAACAAGTTGAAGCATACTACTTAATATGATTCTTAAATGAAGGCACAATTAATATCTTAAGTCTTCAAAGATACTAATTTAGAGATTTTGTCTTATGTGTTGCAAGCAATAGCATATAACCAATAAATCATTTTGATTGCCGAATATATCATCACGGATCCATGCATACAATTATCATTATCTATGCGTTCTATGTAACATAGCATCATCTTTATGAGCTAAATGATAAAATAGTGAAAGCATATCCATGATGTAATGATAGAACAATAAAATGATAATTCCATGAAATACAGTGATTGTGATCATTTAAACTAAATGTCATAACACATGATTTCTATACAGATAGACTAGGAGATGCTTTAAAAAATCATGTAAAACATTATAAAATAGTGATTTCTAAACATGATTTTCAGTTTTTCCTTATTTAGAGGATCAATCGAAATGATATCATTTATATTCAAAAATGATCTTCAACTTGTTTTGCATGTAAAACAGTCATTAACAGCAAATAGATAGCCACTTGATCAATCAAATTATTCAGCAATTTTACTGCAGACTGAAATCAGTGACCTGTTCGGTCGAAGATTTCTCGACCGACTGACTGCTCGGTCAAAGATTTCTCGACCGACAAGGTTTCTGTATTATCTTCAGAAATATTTATTGATTCCAAGTAAAATATAGACTATATTTAATTCAATTATGCAATTTAAAAATCAGTTTTAGTTGAGATAAAACATATGAATATCAAAGTAACATTTAGATCAAATCTCAACTAATCATATTCAAATCTTTAAGTTTTGAGGACCTTAATTGAGATAAATTTTCAAGTTAGAAATTTTAGTTACTTGAATCATTTTGTATCTCTTTATGTTAAGTTGAGATAGACATAAAGATATGCAATTTAAAGTCTTCGGTCATAACTCAACTTAGTCTAATCAATTCAATTTGGGGATTTTAGAACCCATACCAACTCAACATCCTTTTTCTTGTATGGGCATGAAAAAGATTAGTGTCCAAGACGTGAGCAATAATGGCAACATATAGAATCAACCTCAAGTCTTTTTCTATGGTTTTGTTCTAGGTTGTTCTTTGGTACAAATGTATTTGTTCCTTTAGGTACATATATAGATTGATGTGCTCGTGTCTTTCTCCAACTAGGTTGTTGATAAGATTTCCCCTTAGGCTTGTAACCTAGTCCTCTTCTCCCAATTTGATGATAGGGATTATCTAAGATTTGATCAAGAATGCCATTATTATTTAAACTACTAACTTTTTGTTGTAACTTGGAAATCTCACCCATTCTCTTCTTGATATCTAGTTTTGCTTGATCTAGGTTAGATGACAACGAATTTCTTTCTTTGACAATAGAATCATAATCAAAATGGGTGCATAAGATGGGTTGTTTTTGAAGATCATTCACTTGAGTTTGCAAATTAATCTTTTCTAAAGAAAGTAGATTGCAATTTGCCTCTATAGATTTTATCTTAATATCATGATCTTCATTGATCTTTTTAAGATCTTCATTTTCAGATGTAATAGCAAGAAGCTTAGCATGTAATTCATCATTTTCTTTATTAAATTTCTTTAGTTTCTTCTTGCACTCAACATATTTATTATGTGTCTCTTCAAGACTAGCAACTAGTTCTTCTTTAGATAAATCAAAAAGACTTACCTCTTCTTCTTCTTCACTAGTTGTAACAATAAGACAATCCTTGTGTTCATCTTCCTTCTTTGATCTCCATGGGCAGCTAGTTGTTGTGTGGCTTGTTCCTAAGCACCAATTACAACATGTTGTAGATTTGTCCAAGCTGCACCTTTTGTTGCGATTGTAATCACCATTACCCTCCATTCTTCAAGACCTGGTTAGGGTTCCTTGAAGCCCGCTCTGATACCAATTGAAAAAACACTAGAGGCGGTGAATAGAGTTTTAAAGATATTTAAACAATTATTTTACTCAAACAACCAATCACAAAATATAGGATAAGGGGACAAGGATTTAGAGTGGTTCCAACTTTAGCAAATACTAAAGTTGTCAGTCCACTACCCGGTTGCTTACCCAACCGGGATTTGGAAAGAATTTAATTTTATTACCTCACAAGGGCTTTACATAAAATTACAATTCTCTCCCTAAACCCTTCAAGCAGCCTTCACCTAGAAGTAATCACACCAACCTTGAAGCAGCCTTCACCTAGAAGTAATTGCACCAACCTTGAAGCAGCCTTCCTCCTGAAGTAGCTTCCCGTTGCAATAGCCTTCTTGAAGTAGTTGTTGGATCCTAGATTGGTGATTAGGTGCTCTAGAGGGGGGGTGAATAGAGCTGAAAGCACTTAAACAAAACTCATTAAACCTTCAAAATATATGACAAGATTAGGTTGCTAAATAGGTAATTTGAGTGCAACTAAATCATGCATAGCAAGGATAAGAGAGATTGAACATGCACCAATTAGACAAGCTATTTAGAGTGGTTCCACACTTCAAACTAGAAGTGTGTCAGTCCACTTGCCTAGAGAGGTCAACCTCTAGGACTTAAACCAATTGCACTCTTATATTCATTAATAAGACATACAATACATGACCAACAAAGGACTTACCTATCCAATACAAAGAGTCTTCAACCTTACCAAGGACTTACCCACTTTGCAAGAGTCTTCGGCCTTCTCCAAGGACTTACCCACTCTTGCACAAGTCTTCGGCCTTGTAGGAATTACCCACTCTTCTTGGATCTTCCGCCTTTAACTTCACCTTCACTCGGAGAAGCTTTCCACCAAGGACTTACCCACCTGAGCTTGAGTCTTCTGCCTTCTCCAAGGGCTTACCCACTCTAGCTCCAAGTCTTCAGCCTTGATCTTCACCAAGGGACTCCTTCCCTTGTTCTTCTTCACCTCTCTTGGATAAGAGAGAGAACATTCATCTTCATGATTGAAATAGAGAGATGGGGAGGTTGTGTAAGTGATAGCTTCACAAGATATACAAATGGGACTAGCTCTCTTACAGGTTTCCTACTCACTCTAATGGATGTAGCAAGTGATTAAGCTTAGAGAGAGAGAGAAGAGGCTGTAGGAAGCACTCAACTATAGAATAGGAACCTCACAAAGAGTTTGCAATGAATGCTCAACCTTGGAATGAAGCCCAAGGGGTCCTGTTTATAGCTGGGGATGCCTCTTAGCCTTTGGGAACACTTAAGAACAAAAACTAGCCGTTTTGTGGCTTGCAACGGATCTATTTTCACTTGTTGCAACTCCACAACGGCTAGTAGCACTTTTCTGCATTCCAGTACAGTCTGATCGACTGAGTTTATATAAAGGTAACTCAGCCGAACCACTAAAAGACAAGGCTGAAAGCTAGACTGTCGGCCGAGTTCCTTTGGAGAAACTCGGCCGATCAGTCGACTTTCATCTTGGACTGATCAGTGGATCGGCCGAGTTTCCTAGCTAGAAACTCGATCGAACGGGAATCGGCTGAGTTTGTAACTCGGCCGATTGCAACAAAAATTCCAGAATATATGGATCGGCCGAGTTTGGAATTTGGCCGACAAAATCCCTGTTATGGGTATTTTGGAATTTTCGTTTGACTATACAAATGATGGATTTTTATGTCCCAATAATTTTTCTAAGCTTAATTACAAGTCATACAATCATTACAAGTGATTACAAAGCAATTCTAAGGTCATTTACATAGAGATCCCAAATTGCACACTTGTAGCTATTTTGACTTGTCTTTTCTCCAAATTGATATGCGCAAATTAGGGCATTTGGAGTGTGTCTAAACCTAATCTGAAATTACTCAATGTAGAAGCATTAGACAATATATATGTGGAATGGTTAGTCATCATCAAAACACGGGTTTAGTCAATTTAGTCGTGAGTCAACATTGACCTAATTGACCTTGAGTCAACAGTAGCTTCCCGTTGCGATATCCTTCTTGAAGTAGCTTGAAGTCCACCTTCTCCTCCGAGAAGAACCTTCTCCAAATGCAGCCTCCAACCTTAGGAGTAGCAAGGAGAATACAAAGAATAAAAGGAACAAGAAGGAAAATGAAAATTACAACTTATCCTTTTAAGCACAAGGCTTGATTTGCCTATATCAAGCGTATTGATCTCCTAACCAATGAGTGTAGAAGTGTACGTACTATGGAAAGGAGATGCTAGCCTATCGGACACAAAATTAGAGCAATGGGAATGAATAGCCAATGTTGGAATTGCTCTATTGCTCAAAACAGATTGCCAATGAGTATTCAAGCTCAAGTGTAGCACAAGTGTAGCTTAGGTGTCTTTAGGTGTCCTAAGGCATGTCCTATTTATAGAAATGACCTACAAGTGCTTAAGGATGTTCTAGACACTTTCTAGGGGGTTCTTAGTGCTTAACTAGCCGTTATGTGTCCACTAATTGCATTTGCAACGGCTAGTTAATTGACCCTGAAAAGTGCAGACAGGACTTTTCTCGGTCGAAGATTTGTCGACCGAGAGTCCTTCTCGGTCGATGATTTGTCGACTGAGGGACCTCCTGGAGCAAGTGTTTACAACGTTCATTTCCAACTCCCAACCACTTTGTCTGCTGGGTCTAACGGCTAGTAGGGTCTATTCTCGATCGAAGATTTTGTCGACCGAGAGTTTCTCGGTCGAAGTTTTTGTCGACTGATATTTTCTCGATCGACGATTTGTCGACCGAGAATATTACTGACTCAATGTATTCATTTACTAAGTGTGTGTATCAATGTGCAATTGTGATACTATCTTGGGGAATGGCCTATCTAAGTGTTGTGAGTGGATAGGGAAGATCTAAACGCTTGATTTACATGATATCTAATTACTTGTACATTATATACTTGTACAAGCATTTACATTTGATTACAATCATGAAAATAAAGCGATTTTATCAAATTATTCTTCCAAGTCTTTGTTATCCACCGCCTTATATGCTTGTTCCTGAAATACTCAAATAGCACGTTAAAACCACAAGAATGAAATGTTTGTCATTATCATAACAAAAGGGATTAACATAATGTCCAATTTAGCCAACAATCTCCCCTTTTTTGAAGATGACAAACATTTCCTAAATATAAAATAAGGAAATATAAATCATATGAGTTTCATACCTGAAGTTTACCTTTTGTAGCCATTCTTGTGTTTTGCAAGTGGATGCTGACTGAGATATTATGAAACTCATTTTATTTTATGTATTTGATTTTATATTATTTCTCCCCCTTTGTCATTTCAAAAAGATATCCAAGTTTACTTTGTATTTCTCCCCCTTAATTTTATGCTATGCTCCCCCTTAAAGAGATATTCAATTTAAAGTCAAGGGATTAATATAAATGTAAGCCATTTATTGAATTTAGCCATAATGTATCTCTAACCAAATACACGGGATGTTAAGCCCAAATTTGTTTAGAGAATTCCATTAAGAACAAGATATATGTCATATTCATGAATTTTGTAGATTTCTTGTTTTCATAACAAAAATTACTTTCAAGAATACTAAGGTCATAACAAGCTTCAAAGTTTTGTAAACTTCTTAATCTTATAATCAAATTTGTTTTTGTGAGCTCCCCCTTAATCTTATAATTAAGACAATTTAAGGATTCTAAGGTCACAAATGATTTTTAAGATTTGATTTTGACCTTTTATTAAAGCTCCATGTTTTCAATATGATAAACTCATTTTGAGTCAAGATACTAAGATTAAATGCATTAAAATGATGTACAAATAAGCATTTTGTCAAGCTTATTTTAGGTCGACCTTGACTTCGACCATAGCGCCCCTTGGTCAAATTTCATTTTAACCAAGAGGCAAATTTGCAGATTTTCAAATTGAATATATCGAGTATAATATCTGTATAAAATTTGATTAAGTAACAAGTTGAAGCATACTACTTAATATGATTCTTAAATGAAGGCACAATTAATATCTTAAGTCTTCAAAGATACTAATTTAGAGATTTTGTCTTATGTGTTGCAAGCAATAGCATATAACCAATAAATCATTTTGATTGCCGAATATATCATCACGGATCCATGCATACAATTATCATTATCTATGCGTTCTATGTAACATAACATCATCTTTATGAGCTGAATGATAAAATAGTGAAAGCATATCCATGATGTAATGATAGAACAATAAAATGATAATTCCATGAAATACAGTGATTGTGATCATTTAAACTAAATGTCATAACACATGATTTCTATACAGATAGACCAGGAGATGCTTTAAAAAATCATGTAAAACATTATAAAATAGTGATTTCTAAACATGATTTTCAGTTTTTCCTTATTTAGAGGATCAATCGAAATGATATCATTTATATTCAAAAATGATCTTCAACTTGTTTTGCATGTAAAACAGTCATTAACAACAAATAGATAGCCACTTGATCAATCAAATTATTCAGCAATTTTACTGCAGACTGAAATCAGTGACCTGTTCGGTCGAAGATTTCTCGACCGACTGACTGCTCGGTCGAAGATTTTTCGACCGACTAGGTTTCTGTATTATCTTCAGAACTATTTATTGATTCCAAGTAAAATATAGACTATATTTAATTCAATTATGCAATTTAAAAATCAGTTTTAGTTGAGATAAAACATATGAATATCAAAGTAACATTTAGATCAAATCTCAACTAATCATATTCAAATCTTTAAGTTTTGAGGACCTTAATTGAGATAAATTTTCAAGTTAGAAATTTTAGTTACTTGAATCATTTTGTATCTCTTTATGTTAAGTTGAGATAGACATAAAGATATGCAATTTAAAGTCTTCGGTCATAACTCAACTTAGTCTAATCAATTCAATTTGGGGGTTTTGGAACCCATACCAACTCAACATCCTTTTTCTTGTATGGGCATGAAAAAGAGTAGTGTCCAAGACGTGAGCAATAATGGCAACATATAGAATCAACCTCAAGTCTTTTTCTATGGTTTTGTTCTAGGTTGTTCTTTGGTACAAATGTATTTGTTCCTTTAGGTACATATATAGATTGATGTGCTCGTGTCTTTCTCCAACTAGGTTGTTGATAAGATTTCCCCTTAGGCTTGTAACCTAGTCCTCTTCTCCCAATTTGATGATAGGGATTATCTAAGATTTGATCAAGAATGCCATTATTATTTAAACTACTAACTTTTTGTTGTAACTTGGCAATCTCATCCATTCTCTTCTTGATATCTAGTTTTGCTTGATCTAGGTTAGATGACAACGAATTTCTTTCTTTGACAATAGAATCATAATCTAGATGGGTGCATAAGATGGGTTGTTTTTGAAGATCATTCACTTGAGTTTACAAATTAATCTTTTCTAAAGAAAGTATATTGCAATTTGCCTCTATAGATTTTATCTTAATATCATGATCTTCAATGATCTTTTTAAGATCTTCATTTTCAGATGTAATAGCAAGAAGCTTAGCATGTAATTCATCATTTTATTTATTAAATTTCTTTAGTTTCTTCTTGCACTCAACATATTTATTATGTGTCTCTTCAAGACTAGCAACTAGTTCTTCTTTAGATAGATCAAAAAGACTTACCTCTTCTTCTTCTTCACTAGTTGTAACAATAACACAATCCTTGTGTTCATCTTCCTTCTTTGATCTCCATGGGCAGCTAGTTGTTGTGTGGCTTGTTCCTAAGCACCAATTACAACATGTTGTAGATTTGTCCAAGCTGCACCTTTTGTTGCGATTGTAATCACCATTACCCTCCATTCTTCAAGACCTGGTTAGGGTTCCTTGAAGCCCGCTCTGATACCAATTGAAAAAAAACTAGAGGGGGGTGAATAGAGTTTTAAAGATATTTTAACAATTATTTAACTCAAACAACCAATCACAAAATATTGGACAAGGGGACAAGGATTTAGAGTGGTTCCAACTTTAGCAAATACTAAAGTTGTCAGTCCACTACCCGGTTGCTTACCCAATCGGGATTTGGAAAGAATTTAATTTTATTACCTCACAAGGGCTTTACATAAAATTACAATTCTCTCCCTAAACCCTTCAAGCAGCCTTCACCTAGAAGTAATCGCACCAACCTTGAAGCAGCCTTCACCTAGAAGTAATTGCACCAACCTTGAAGCAGCCTTCCTCCTGAAGTAGCTTCCCGTTGCAATAGCCTTCTTGAAGTAGTTGTTGGATCCCAGATTGGTGATTAGGTGCTCTAGAGGGGGGGTGAATAGAGATGAAAGCACTTAAACAAAACTCATTAAACCTTCAAAATATATGACAAGATTAGGTTGCTAAATAGGCAATTTCAGTGCAACTAAATCATGCATAGCAAGGATAAGAGAGATTGAACATGCACCAATTAGACAAGCTATTTAGAGTGGTTCTACACTTCAAACTAGAAGTGTGTCAGTCCACTTGCCTAGAGAGGTCAACCTCTAGGACTTAAACCAATTGCACTCTTATATTCATTAATAAGACACGCAATACATGACCAACAAAGGACTTACCTATCCAATACAAAGAGTCTTCAACCTTACCAAGGACTTACCCACTTTGCAAGAGTCTTCGGCCTTCTCCAAGGACTTACCCACTCTTGCACAAGTCTTCGGCCTTGTAGGAATTACCCACTCTTCTTGGATCTTCCGCCTTTAACTTCACCTTCACTCAGAGAATATTTCCACCAAGGACTTACCCACTTGAGCTTGAGTCTTCTGCCTTCTCCAAGGGCTTACCCACTCTAGCTCCAAGTCTTCGGCCTTGATCTTCACCAAGGGACTCCTTCCCTTGTTCTTCTTCACCTCTCTTAGACAAGAGAGAGAACCTTCATCTTCATGATTGAAATAGAGAGATGGGGAGGTTGTGGAAGTGAGAGCTTCACAAGATATACAAATGGGACTAGCTCTCTTACAGATTTCCTACTCACTCTAATGGATGTAGCAAGTGATTAAGCTTAGAGAGAGAGAGAGGAGGCTGTAGGAAGCACTCAACTATAGAATAGGAACCTCACAAAGAGTTTGCAATGAATGCTCAACCTTGGAATGAAGCCCAAGGGGTCCTATTTATAGCTGGGGATGCCTCTTAGCCTTTGGGAACACTTAAGAACGAAAACTAGCCGTTTTGTGGCTTGCAACGGATCTATTTTCACTTGTTGCAACTCCACAACAGCTAGTAGCACTATTCTGCATTCCAGTACAGTCTGATCGACCGAGTTTATATAAAGGTAACTCGGCCGAACCACTAAAAGACAAGGCTGAAAGCTAGACTGTCGGCCGAGTTCCTTTGGAGAAACTCGGCCGATCGGTCGACTTTCATCTTGGACCGATCAGTGGATCGGCCGAGTTTCCTAGCTAGAAACTCGACCGAACGGGAATCGGCTGAGTTTGTAACTCGGCCGATTGCAACAAAAATTCCAGAATATATGGATCGGCCGAGTTTGGAATTCGGCCGACAAAATCCCTGTTATGGGTATTTTGGAATTTTCGTTTGACTATACAAATGATGGATTTTTATGTCCCAATAATTTTTCTAAGCTTAATTACAAGTCATACAATCATTACAAGTGATTACAAAGCAATTCTAAGGTCATTTACATAGAGATCCCAAATTGCACACTTGTAGCTATTTTGACTTGTCTTTTCTCCAAATTGATATGCGCAAATTAGGGCATTTGGAGTGTGTCTAAACCTAATCTGAAATTACTCAATGTAGAAGCATTAGACACAAATATGTGGAATGGTTAGTCATCATCAAAACACGGGTTTAGTCAATTTAGACGTGAGTCAACATTGACCTAATTGACCTTGAGTCAACAGTAGCTTCCCGTTGCGATATCCTTCTTGAAGTAGCTTGAAGTCCACCTTCACCTCCGAGAAGAACCTTCTCCAAACGCAGCCTCCAACCCTAGGAGTAGCAAGGAGAATACAAAGAATAAAAGGAACAAGAAGGAAAATGGAAATTACAACTTATCCTTTTAAGTACAAGGCTTGATTTTCCTATATCAAGCGTATTGATCTCCTAACCAATGAGTGTAGAAGTGTAAGTACTGTGGAAAGGAGATGCTAGCCTATAGGGCACAAAATTAGAGCAATGGGAATGAATAGCCAATGTTGGAATTGCTCTATTGCTCAAAACAGATTGCCAATGAGTATTCAAGCTCAAGTGTAGCACAAGTGTAGCTTAGGTGTCTTTAGGTGTCCTAAGGCATGTCCTATTTATAGAAATGACCTACAAGTGCTTAAGGATGTTCTAGACACTTTCTAGGGGGTTCTTAGTGCTTAACTAGCCGTTATGTGTCCACTAATTGCATTTGCAACGGCTAGTTAATTGACCCTGAAAAGTGCAGACAGGACTTTTCTCGGTCGAAGATTTGTCGACCGAGAGTCCTTCTCGGTCGATGATTTGTCGACTGAGGGACCTCCTGGAGCAAGTGTTTACAACGTTCATTTCCAACTCCCAACCACTTTGTCTGCTGGGTCTAACGGCTAGTAGGGTCTATTCTCGATCGAAGATTTTGTCGACTAAGAGTTTCTCGGTCGAAGTTTTTGTCGACCGATATTTTCTCGATCGACGATTTGTCGACCGAGAATATTACTGACTCAATGTATTCATTTACTAAGTGTGTGTATCAATGTGCAATTGTGATACTATCTTGGGGAATGTCCTATCTAAGTGTTGTGAGTGGATAGGGAAGATCTAAACGCTTGATTTACATGATATCTAATTACTTGTACATTATATACTTGTACAAGCATTTACATTTGATTACAATCATGAAAATAAAGCGATTTTATCAAATTATTCTTCCAAGTCTTTGTTATCCACCACCTTATATGCTTGTTCCTGAAATACTCAAATAGCACGTTAAAACCACAAGAATGAAATGTTTGTCATTATCAAAACAAAAGGGATTAACATAATGCCCAATTTAGCCAACAATCTCCCCCTTTTTGAAGATGACAAACATTTCCTAAATATAAAATAAGGAAATATAAATCATATGAGTTTCATACCTGAAGTTTACCTTTTGTAGCCATTCTTGTGTTTTGCAAGTGGATGCTGACTGAGATATTATGAAACTCATTTTATTTTATGTATTTGATTTTATATTATTTCTCCCCCTTTGTCATTTCAAAAAGATATCCAAGTTTACTTTGTATTTCTCCCCCTTAATTTTATGCTATGCTCCCCCTTAAAGAGATATTCAATTTAAAGTCAAGGGATTAATATAAATGTAAGCCATTTATTGAATTTATCCATAATGTATCTCTAACCAAATACACGGGATGTTAAGCCCAAATTTGTTTAGAGAATTCCATTAAGAACAAGATATATGTCATATTCATGAATTTTGTAGATTTCTTGTTTTCATAACAAAAATTACTTTCAAGAATACTAAGGTCATAACAAGCTTCAAAGTTTTGTAAACTTCTTAATCTTATAATCAAATTTGTTTTTGTGAGCTCCCCCTTAATCTTATAATTAAGACAATTTAAGGATTCTAAGGTCACAAATGATTTTTAAGATTTGATTTTGACCTTTTATTAAAGCTCCATGTTTTCAATATGATAAACTCATTTTGAGTCAAGATACTAAGATTAAATGCATTAAAATGATGTACAAATAAGCATTTTGTCAAGCTTATTTTAGGTCGACCTTGACTTCGACCATAGCGCCCCTTGGTCAAATTTCATTTTAACCAAGAGGCAAATTTGCAGATTTTCAAATTGAATATATCGAGTATAATATCTGTATAAAATTTGATTAAGTAACAAGTTGAAGCATACTACTTAATATGATTCTTAAATGAAGGCACAATTAATATCTTAAGTCTTCAAAGATACTAATTTAGAGATTTTGCCTTATGTGTTGCAAGCAATAGCATATAACCAATAAATCATTTTGATTGCCGAATATATCATCACGGATCCATGCATACAATTATCATTATCTATGTGTTCTATGTAACATAGCATCATCTTTATGAGCTGAATGATAAAATAGTGAAAGCATATCCATGATGTAATGATAGAACAATAAAATGATAATTCCATGAAATACAGTGATTGTGATCATTTAAACTAAATGTCATAATACATGATTTCTATACAGATAGACCAGGAGATGCTTTAAAACATCATGTAAAACATTATAAAATAGTGATTTCTAAACATGATTTTCAGTTTTTCCTTATTTAGAGGATCAATCGAAATGATATCATTTATATTAAAAAATGATCTTCAACTTGTTTTGCATGTAAAACAGTCATTAACAGCAAATAGATAGCCACTTGATCAATCAAATTATTCAGCAATTTTACTGCAGACTGAAATCAGTGACCTGTTCGGTCGAAGATTTCTCGACCGACTGACTGCTCGGTCGAAGATTTCTCGACCGACAAGGTTTCTGTATTATCTTCAGAACTATTTATTGATTCCAAGTAAAATATAGACTATATTTAATTCAATTATGCAATTTAAAAATCAGTTTTAGTTGAGATAAAACATATGAATATCAAAGTAACATTTAGATCAAATCTCAACTAATCATATTCAAATCTTTAAGTTTTGAGGACCTTAATTGAGATAAATTTTCAAATTAGAAATTTTAGTTACTTGAATCATTTTGTATCTCTTTATGTTAAGTTGAGATAGACATAAAGATATGCAATTTAAAGTCTTCGGTCATAACTCAACTTAGTCTAATCAATTCAATTTGGGGGTTTTGGAACCCATACCAAATCAACATCCTTTTTCTTGTATGGGCATGAAAAAGAGTAGTGTCCAAGACGTGAGCAATAATGGCAACATATAGAATCAACCTCAAGTCTTTTTCTATGGTTTTGTTCTAGGTTGTTCTTTGGTACAAATGTATTTGTTCCTTTAGGTACATATATAGATTGATGTGCTCGTATCTTTCTCCAACTAGGTTGTTGATAAGATTTCCCCTTAGGCTTGTAACCTAGTCCTCTTCTCCCAATTTGATGATAGGGGTTATCTAAGATTTGATCAAGAATGCCATTATTATTTAAACTACTAACGTTTTGTTGTAACTTGGCAATCTCATCCATTCTCTTCTTGATATCTAGTTTTGCTTGATCTAGGTTAGATGACAACGAATTTCTTTCTTTGACAATAGAATCATAATCTAGATGGGTGCATAAGATGGGTTGTTTTTGAAGATCATTCACTTGAGTTTGCAAATTAATCTTTTCTAAAGAAAGTAGATTGCAATTTGCCTCTATAGATTTTATCTTAATATCATGATCTTCAATGATCTTTTTAAGATCTTCATTTTCAGATGTAATAGCAAGAAGCTTAGCATGTAATTCATCATTTTCTTTATTAAATTTCTTTAGTTTCTTCTTGCACTCAACATATTTATTATGTGTCTCTTCAAGACTAGCAACTAGTTCTTCTTTAGATAAATCAAAAAGACTTACCTCTTCTTCTTCTTCACTAGTTGTAACAATAAGACAATCCTTGTGTTCATCTTTCTTATTTGATCTCCATGGGCAGCTAGTTGTTGTGTGGCTTGTTCCTAAGCACCAATTACAACATGTTGTAGATTTGTCCAAGCTGCACCTTTTGTTGCGATTGTAATCACCATTTCCCTCCATTCTTCAAGACCTGGTTAGGGTTCCTTGAAGCCCGCTCTGATACCAATTGAAAAAACACTAGAGGGGGGTGAATAGAGTTTTAAAGATATTTTAACAATTATTTAAATCAAACAACCAATCACAAAATATTGGACAAGGGGACAAGGATTTAGAGTGGTTCCAACCTTAGCAAATACTAAAGTTGTAAGTCCACTACCCGGTTGCTTACCCAACCGGGATTTGGAAAGAATTTAATTTTATTACCTCACAAGGACTTTACATAAAATTACAATTCTCTCCCTAAACCCTTCAAGCAGCCTTCACCTAGAAGTAATCGCACCAACCTTGAAGCAGCCTTCACCTAGAAGTAATTGCACCAACCTTGAAGCAGCCTTCCTCCTGAAGTAGCTTCCCGTTGCAATAGCCTTCTTGAAGTAGCTGTTGGATCCTAGATTGGTGATTAGGTGCTCTAGAGGGGGGTTGAATAGAGCTGAAAGCACTTAAACAAAACTCATTAAACCTTCAAAATATATGACAAGATTAGGTTGCTAAATAGGCAATTTGAGTGCAACTAAATCATGCATAGCAAGGATAAGAGAGATTGAACATGCACCAATTAGACAAGCTATTTAGAGTGGTTCCACACTTCAAACTAGAAGTGTGTCAGTCCACTTGCCTAGAGAGGTCAACCTCTAGGACTTAAACCAATTGCACTCTTATATTCATTAATAAGACATACAATACATGACCAACAAAGGACTTACCTATCCAATACAAAGAGTCTTCAACCTTACCAAGGACTTACCCACTTTGCAAGAGTCTTCGGCCTTCTCCAAGGACTTACCCACTCTTGCACAAGTCTTCGGCCTTGTAGGAATTACCCACTCTTCTTGGATCTTCCGCCTTTAACTTCACCTTCACTCGGAGAAGCTTTCCACCAAGGACTTACCCGCTTGAGCTTGAGTCTTCTGCCTTCTCCAAGGGCTTACCCACTCTAGCTCCAAGTCTTCGGCCTTGATCTTCACCAAGGGACTCCTTCCCTTGTTCTTCTTCACCTCTCTTGGACAAGAGAGAGAACCTTCATCTTCATGATTGAAATGGAGAGATGGGGAGGTTGTGGAAGTGAGAGCTTCACAAGATATACAAATGGGACTAGATCTCTTATAGATTTCCTACTCACTCTAATGGATGTAGCAAGTGATTAAGCTTAGAGAGAGAGAGGAGGCTATAGGAAGCACTCAACTATAGAATAGGAACCTCACAAAGAGTTTGCAATGAATGCTCAACCTTGGAATGAAGCCCACGGGGTCCTATTTATAGCTGGGGATGCCTCTTAGCCTTTGGGAACACTTAAGAACGAAAACTAGCCATTTTGTGGCTTGCAACGGATCTATTTTCACTTGTTGCAACTCCACAACGGCTAGTAGCACTTTTCTGCATTCCAGTACAGTCTGATCGGCCGAGTTTATATAAAGGTAACTCGGCCGAACCACTAAAAGACAAGGCTGAAAGCTAGACTGTCGGCCGAGTTCCTTTGGAGAAACTCGGCCGATCGGTCGACTTTCATCTTGGACCGATCAGTGGATCGGCCAAGTTTCCTAGCTAGAAACTCGACCGAACGGGAATCGGCTGAGTTTGTAACTCGGCCGATTGCAACAAAAATTCCAGAATATATGGATCGGCCGAGTTTGGAATTCGGCCGACAAAATCCCTGTTATGGGTATTTTGGAATTTTTGTTTGACTATACAAATGATGGATTTTTATGTCCCAATAATTTTTCTAAGCTTAATTACAAGTCATACAATCATTACAAGTGATTACAAAGCAATTCTAAGGTCATTTACATAGAGATCCCAAATTGCACACTTGTAGCTATTTTGACTTGTCTTTTCTCCAAATTGATATGCGCAAATTAGGGCATTTGGAGTGTGTCTAAACCTAATCTGAAATTACTCAATGTAGAAGCATTAGACACAAATATGTGGAATGGTTAGTCATCATCAAAACACGGGTTTAGTCAATTTCGACGTGAGTCAACATTGACCTAATTGACCTTGAGTCAACAGTAGATTCCCGTTGCGATATCCTTCTTGAAGTAGCTTGAAGTCCACCTTCTCCTCCAAGAAGAACCTTCTCCAAACGCAGCCTCCAACCCTAGGAGTAGCAAGGAGAATACAAAGAATAAAAGGAACAAGAAGGAAAATGGAAATTACAACTTATCCTTTTAAGCACAAGGCTTGATTTGCCTATATCAAGCGTATTGATCTCCTAACCAATGAGTGTAGAAGTGTAAGTACTGTGGAAAGGAGATGCTAGCCTATAGGACACGAAATTAGAGCAATGGGAATGAATAGCCAATGTTGGAATTGCTCTATTGCTCAAAACAGATTGCCAATGAGTATTCAAGCTCAAGTGTAGCACAAGTGTAGCTTAGGTGTCTTTAGGTGTCCTAAGGCATGTCCTATTTATAGAAATGACATACAAGTGCTTAAGGATGTTCTAGACACTTTCTAAGGGGTTCTTAGTGCTTAACTAGCCATTATGTGTCCACTAATTGCATTTGCAACGGCTAGTTAATTGACCCTGAAAAGTGCAGACAAGACTTTTCTCGGTCGAAGATTTGTCGACCGAGAGTCCTTCTCGGTCGATGATTTGTCGACTGAGGGACCTCCTGGAGCAAGTGTTTACAACGTTCATTTCCAACTCCCAACCACTTTATCTGCTGGGTCTAACGGCTAGTAGGGTCTATTCTCGATCGAAGATTTTGTCGACCGAGAGTTTCTCGGTCGAAGTTTTTGTCGACCGATATTTTCTCGATCGACGATTTGTCGACCGAGAATATTACTGACACAATGTATTCATTTACTAAGTGTGTGTATGAATGTGCAATTGTGATACTATCTTGGGGAATGGCCTATCTAAGTGTTGTGAGTGGATAGGGAAGATCTAAACGCTTGATTTACATGATATATAATTACTTGTACATTATATACTTGTACAAGCATTTACATTTGATTACAATCATGAAAATAAAGCGATTTTATCAAATTATTCTTCCAAGTCTTTGTTATCCACCACCTTATATGCTTGTTCCTGAAATACTCAAATAGCACGTTAAAACCACAAGAATGAAATGTTTGTCATTATCAAAACAAAAGGGATTAACATAATGTCCAATTTAGCCAACAATCTCCCCCTTTTTGAAGATGACAAACATTTCCTAAATATAAAATAAGGAAATATAAATCATATGAGTTTCATACCTGAAGTTTACCTTTTGTAGCCATTCTTGTGTTTTGCAAGTGGATGCTGACTGAGATATTATGAAACTCATTTTATTTTATGTATTTGATTTTATATTATTTCTCCCCCATTGTCACTTCAAAAAGATATCCAAGTTTACTTTGTATTTCTCCCCCTTAATTTTATGCTATGCTCCCCCTTAAAGAGATATTCAATTTAAAGTCAAGGGATTAATATAAATGTAAGCCATTTATTGAATTTAGCCATAATGTATCTCTAACCAAATACATGGGATGTTAAGCCCAAATTTGTTTAGAGAATTCCATTAAGAACAAGATATATGTCATATTCATGAATTTTGTAGATTTCTTGTTTTCATAACAAAAATTACTTTCAAGAGTACTAAGGTCATAACAAGCTTCAAAGTTTTGTAAACTTCTTAATCTTATAATCAAATTTGTTTTTGTGAGCTCCCCCTTAATCTTATAATTAAGACAATTTAAGGATTCTAAGGTCACAAATGATTTTTAAGATTTGATTTTGACCTTTTATTAAAGCTCCATGTTTTCAATATGATAAACTCATTTTGAGTCAAGATACTAAGATTAAATGCATTAAAATGATGTACAAATAAGCATTTTGTCAAGGTTATTTTAGGTCAACCTTGATTTCGACCATAGCGCCCCTTGGTCAAATTTCATTTTAACTAAGAGGCAAATTTGCAGATTTTCAAATTGAATATATCGAGTATAATATCTGTATAAAATTTGATTAAGTAACAAGTTGAAGCATACTACTTAATATGATTCTTAAATGAAGGCACAATTAATATCTTAAGTCTTCAAAGATACTAATTTAGAGATTTTGTCTTATGTGTTGCAAGCAATAGCATATAACCAATAAATCATTTTGATTGCCGAATATATCATCACGGATCCATGCATACAATTATCATTATCTATGTTTTCTATGTAACATAGCATCATCTTTATGAGCTGAATGATAAAATAGTGAAAGCATATCCATGATGTAATGATAGAACAAAAAAATGATAATTCCATGAAATACAGTGATTGTGATCATTTAAACTAAATGTCATAACACATGATTTCTATACAGATAGACCAGGAGATGCTTTAAAAAATCATGTAAAACATTATAAAATAGTGATTTCTAAACATGATTTTCAGTTTTTCCTTATTTAGAGGATCAATCGAAATGATATCATTTATATTCAAAAATGATCTTCAACTTGTTTTGCATGTAAAACAGTCATTAACAACAAATAGATAGCCACTTGATCAATCAAATTATTCAGCAATTTTACTGCAGACTGAAATCAGTGACCTGTTCGGTCGAAGATTTCTCGACCGACTGACTGCTCGGTCGAAGATTTCTCGACCAACAAGGTTTTTGTATTATCTTCAGAACTATTTATTGATTCCAAGTAAAATATAGACTATATTTAATTCAATTATGCAATTTAAAAATCAGTTTTAGTTGAGATAAAACATATGAATATCAAAGTAACATTTAGATCAAATCTCAACTAATCATATTCAAATCTTTAAGTTTTGAGGACCTTAATTGAGAAAATTTTTCAAGTTAGAAATTTTAGTTACTTGAATCATTTTGTATCTCTTTATGTTAAGTTGAGATAGACATAAAGATATGCAATTTAAAGTCTTCGGTCATAACTCAACTTAGTCTAATCAATTCAATTTGGGGGTTTTGGAACCCATACCAACTCAACATCCTTTTTCTTGTATGGGCATGAAAAAGAGTAGTGTCCAAGACGTGAGCAATAATGGCAACATATAGAATCAACCTCAAGTCTTTTTCTATGGTTTTGTTCTAGGTTGTTCTTTGGTACAAATGTATTTGTTCCTTTAGGTACATATATAGATTGATGTGCTCGTGTCTTTCTCCAACTAGGTTGTTGATAAGATTTCCCCTTAGGCTTGTAACCTAGTCCTCTTCTCCCAATTTGATGATAGGGATTATCTAAGATTTGATCAAGAATGCCATTATTATTTAAACTACTAACTTTTTGTTGTAACTTGGCAATCTCATCCATTCTCTTCTTGATATCTAGTTTTGCTTGATCTAGGTTAGATGACAACAAATTTCTTTCTTTGACAATAGAATCATAATCTAGATGGGTGTATAAGATGGGTTGTTTTTGAAGATCATTCACTTGAGTTTGCAAATTAATCTTTTCTAAAGAAAGTATATTGCAATTTTCCTCTATAGATTTTATCTTAATATCATGATCTTCAATGATCTTTTTAAGATCTTCATTTTCAGATGTAATAGCAAGAAGCTTAGCATGTAATTCATCATTTTCTTTATTAAATTTCTTTAGTTTCTTCTTGCACTCAACATATTTATTATGTGTCTCTTCAAGACTAGCAACTAGTTCTTCTTTAGATAAATCAAAAAGACTTACCTCTTCTTCTTCTTCACTAGTTGTAACAATAAGACAATCCTTGTGTTCATCTTCCTTCTTTGATCTCCATGGGCAGCTAGTTGTTGTGTGGCTTGTTCCTAAGCACCAATTACAACATGTTGTAGATTTGTCCAAGCTGCACCTTTTGTTGCGATTGTAATCACCATTACCCTCCATTCTTCAAGACCTGGTTAGGGTTCCTTGAAGCCCGCTCTGATACCAATTGAAAAAACACTAGAGGCGGTGAATAGAGTTTTAAAGATATTTAAACAATTATTTTACTCAAACAACCAATCACAAAATATAGGATAAGGGGACAAGGATTTAGAGTGGTTCCAACTTTAGCAAATACTAAAGTTGTCAGTCCACTACCCGGTTGCTTACCCAACCGGGATTTGGAAAGAATTTAATTTTATTACCTCACAAGGACTTTACATAAAATTACAATTCTCTCCCTAAACCCTTCAAGCAGCCTTCACCTAGAAGTAATCGCACCAACCTTGAAGCAGCCTTCACCTAGAAGTAATTGCACCAACCTTGAAGCAGCCTTCCTCCTGAAGTAGCTTCCCGTTGCAATAGCCTTCTTGAAGTAGCTGTTGGATCCTAGATTGGTGATTAGGTTCTCTAGAGGGGGGGTGAATAGAGCTGAAAGCACTTAAACAAAACTCATTAAACCTTCAAAATATATGACAAGAGTAGGTTCTTAAATAGGCAATTTGAGTGCAACTAAATCATGCATAGCAAGGATAAGAGAGATTGAACATGCACCAATTAGACAAGCTATTTAGAGTGGTTCCACACTTCAAACTAGAAGTGTGTCAGTCCACTTGCCTAGAGAGTTCAACCTCTAGGACTTAAACCAATTGCACTCTTATATTCATTAATAAGACATACAATACATGACCAACAAAGGACTTACCTATCCAATACAAAGAGTCTTCAACCTTACCAAGGACTTACCCACTTTGCAAGAGTCTTCGGCCTTCTCCAAGGACTTACCCACTCTTGCACAAGTCTTCGGCCTTGTAGGAATTACCCACTCTTCTTGGATCTTCCGCCTTTAACTTCACCTTCACTCGGAGAAGCTTTCCACCAAGGACTTACCCACTTGAGCTTGAGTCTTCTGCCTTCTCCAAGGGCTTACCCAATCTAGCTCCAAGTCTTCGGCCTTGATCTTCACCAAGGGACTCCTTCCCTTGTTCTTCTTCACCTCTCTTGGACAAGAGAGAGAACCTTCATCTTCATGATTGAAATGGAGAGATGGGGAGGTTGTGGAAGTGAGAGCTTCACAAGATATACAAATGGGACTAGCTCTCTTACAGATTTCCTACTCACTCTAATGGATGTAGCAAGTGATTAAGCTTAGAGAGAGAGAGGAGGCTGTAGGAAGCACTCAACTATAGAATAGGAACCTCACAAAGAGTTTGCAATGAATGCTCAACCTTGGAATGAAGCCCAAGGGGTCCTATTTATAGCTGGGGATGCCTCTTAGCCTTTGGGAACACTTAAGAATGAAAACTAGCCATTTTGTGGCTTGCAACGGATCTATTTTCACTTGTTGCAACTCCACAACGGCTAGTAGCACTTTTCTGCATTCCAGTACAGTCTGATCGGCCGAGTTTATATAAAGGTAACTCGGCCGAACCACTAAAAGACAAGGCTGAAACCTAGACTGTCGGCCGAGTTCCTTTGGAGAAACTCGGCCGATCGGTCGACTTTCATCTTGGACCGATCAGTGGATCGGCCGAGTTTCCTAGCTAGAAATTCGACCGAACAGGAATCGGCTGAGTTTGTAACTCGGCCGATTGCAACAAAAATTCCAGAATATATGGATCGGCCGAGTTTGGAATTCGTCCGACAAAATCCCTGTTATGGGTATTTTGGAATTTTTGTTTGACTATACAAATGATGGATTTTTATGTCCCAATAATTTTTCTAAGCTTAATTACAAGTCATACAATCATTACAAGTGATTACAAAGCAATTCTAAGGTCATTTACATAGAGATCCCAAATTGCACACTTGTAGCTATTTTGACTTGTCTTTTCTCCAAATTGATATGCGCAAATTAGGGCATTTGGAGTCTGTCTAAACCTAATCTGAAATTACTCAATGTAGAATCATTAGACACAAATATGTGGAATGGTTAGTCATCATCAAAACACAGGTTCAGTCAATTTAGACGTGAGTCAACATTGACCTAATTGACCTTGAGTCAACAGTAGCTTCCCGTTGCGATATCCTTCTTGAAGTAGCTTGAAGTCCACCTTCTCCTCCGAGAAGAACCTTCTCCAAATTCAGCCTCCAACCCTAGGAGTAGCAAGGAGAATACAAAGAATAAAAGGAACAAGAAGGAAAATGGAAATTACAACTTATCCTTTTAAGCACAAGGCTTGATTTGCCTATATCAAGCGTATTGATCTCCTAACCAATGAGTGTAGAAGTGTAAGTACTGTGGAAAGGAGATGCTAGCCTATAGGACACGAAATTAGAGCAATGGGAATGAATAGCCAATGTTGGAATTGCTCTATTTCTCAAAACAGATTGCCAATGAGTATTCAAGCTCAAGTGTAGCACAAGTGTAGCTTAGGTGTCTTTAGGTGTCCTAAGGCATGTCTTATTTATAGAAATGACCTACAAGTGCTTAAGGATGTTCTAGACACTTTCTAGGGGGTTCTTAGTGCTTAACTATCCGTTATGTGTCCACTAATTGCATTTGCAACGGCTAGTTAATTGACCTTGAAAAGTGCAGACAGGACTTTTCTCGGTCGAAGATTTGTCGACTGAGGGACCTCCTGGAGCAAGTGTTTACAACGTTCATTTCCAACTCCCAACCACTTTGTCTGCTGGGTCTAACAGCTAGTAGGGTCTATTCTCGATCGAAGATTTTGTCGACCGAGAGTTTCTCGGTCGAAGTTTTTGTCGACCGATATTTTCTCGATCGACGATTTGTCGACCGAGAATATTACTGACTCAATGTATTCATTTACTAAGTGTGTGTATCAATGTGCAATTGTGATACTATCTTGGGGAATGGCCTATCTAAGTGTTGTGAGTGGATAGGGAAGATCTAAACGCTTGATTTACATGATATCTAATTACTTGTACATTATATACTTGTACAAGCATTTACATTTGATTACAATCATGAAAATAAAGTGATTTTATCAAATTATTCTTCCAAGTCTTTGTTATCCACCACCTTATATGCTTGTTCCTGAAATACTCAAATAGCACGTTAAAACCACAAGAATGAAATGTTTGTCATTATCAAAACAAAAGGGATTAACATAATGTCCAATTTAGCCAACAATCTCCCCCTTTTTGAAGATGACAAACATTTCCTAAATATAAAATAAGGAAATATAAATCATATGAGTTTCATACCTGAAGTTTACCTTTTGTAGCCATTCTTGTGTTTTGCAAGTGGATGCTGACTGAGATATTATGAAACTCATTTTATTTTATGTATTTGATTTTATATTATTTCTCCCCCTTTGTCATTTCAAAAAGATATCCAAGTTTACTTTGTATTTCTCCCCCTTAATTTTATGCTATGGTCCCCCTTAAAGAGATATTCAATTTAAAGTCAAGGGATTAATATAAATGTAAGCCATTTATTGAATTTAGCCATAATGTATCTCTAACCAAATACACGGTATGTTAAGCCCAAATTTGTTTAGAGAATTCCATTAAGAACAAGATATATGTCATATTCATGAATTTTGTAGATTTCTCGTTTTCATAACAAAAATTACTTTCAAGAGTACTAAGGTCATAACAAGCTTCAAAGTTTTGTAAACTTCTTAATCTTATAATCAAATTTGTTTTTGTGAGCTCCCCCTTAATCTTATAATTAAGACAATTTAAGGATTCTAAGGTCACAAATGATTTTTAAGATTTGATTTTGACCTTTTATTAAAGCTCCATGTTTTCAATATGATAAACTCATTTTGAGTCAAGATACTAAGATTAAATGCATTAAAATGATGTACAAATAAGCATTTTGTCAAGCTTATTTTAGGTCAACCTTGACTTCGACCATAGCGCCCCTTGGTCAAATTTCATTTTAACCAAGAGGCAAATTTGTAGATTTTCAAATTGAATATATCGAGTATAATATCTGTATAAAATTTGATTAAGTAACAAGTTGAAGCATACTACTTAATATGATTCTTAAATGAAGGCACAATTAATATCTTAAGTCTTCAAAGATACTAATTTAGAGATTTTGTCTTATGTGTTGCAAGCAATAGCATATAACCAATAAATCATTTTGATTGCCGAATATATCATCACGGATCCATGCATACAATTATCATTATCTATGTGTTCTATGTAACATAGCATCATCTTTATGAGCTGAATGATAAAATAGTGAAAGCATATCCATGATGTAATGATAGAACAATAAAATGATAATTCCATGAAATACAGTGATTGTGATCATTTAAACTAAATTTCATAACACATGATTTCTATACAGATAGACCAGGAGATGCTTTAAAAAATCATGTAAAACATTATAAAATAATGATTTCTAAACATGATTTTCAGTTTTTCCTTATTTAGAGGATCAATCGAAATGATATCATTTATATTCAAAAATGATCTTCAACTTGTTTTGCATGTAAAACAGTCATTAACAACAAATAGATAGCCACTTGATCAATCAAATTATTCAGCAATTTTACTGCAGACTGAAATCAGTGACCTGTTCGGTCGAAGATTTCTCGACCGACTGACTGCTCGGTCGAAGATTTCTCGACCGACAAGGTTTCTGTATTATCTTCAGAACTATTTATTGATTCCAAGTAAAATATAGACTATATTTAAATCAATTATGCAATTTAAAAATCAGTTTTAGTTGAGATAAAACATATGAATATCAAAGTAACATTTAGATCAAATCTCAACTAATCATATTCAAATCTTTAAGTTTTGAGGACCTTAATTGAGATAATTTTTCAAGTTAGAAATTTTAGTTACTTGAATCATTTTGTATCTCTTTATGTTAAGTTGAGATAGACATAAAGATATGCAATTTAAAGTCTTCGGTCATAACTCAACTTAGTCTAATCAATTCAATTTGGGGGTTTTGGAACCCATACCAACTCAACATCCTTTTTCTTGTATGGGCATGAAAAAGAGTAGTGTCCAAGACGTGAGCAATAATGGCAACATATAGAATCAACCTCAAGTCTTTTTCTATGGTTTTGTTCTAGGTTGTTCTTTGGTACAAATGTATTTGTTCCTTTAGGTACATATATAGATTGATGTGCTCGTGTCTTTCTCCAACTAGGTTGTTGATTAGATTTCCCCTTAGGCTTGTAACCTAGTCCTCTTCTCCCAATTTGATGATAGGGATTATCTAAGATTTGATCAAGAATGCCATTATTATTTAAACTACTAACTTTTTGTTGTAACTTGGCAATCTCATCCATTCTCTTCTTGATATCTAGTTTTGCTTGATCTATGTTAGATGACAACGAATTTCTTTCTTTGACAATAGAATCATAATCTAGATGGGTGCATAAGATGGGTTGTTTTTGAAGATCATTCACTTGAGTTTGCAAATTAATCTTTTCTAAAGAAAGTAGATTGCAATTTGCCTCTATAGATTTTATCTTAATATCATGATCTTCAATGATCTTTTTAAGATCTTCATTTTCAGATGTAATAGCAAGAAGCTTAGCATGTAATTCATCATTTTCTTTATTAAATTTCTTTAGTTTCTTCTTGCACTCAACATATTTATTATGTGTCTCTTCAAGACTAGCAACTAGTTCTTCTTTAGATAAATAAAAAAGACTTACCTCTTCTTCTTCTTCACTAGTTGTAACAATAAGACAATCCTTGTGTTCATCTTCCTTCTTTGATCTCCATGGGCAGCTAGTTGTTGTGTGGCTTGTTCCTAAGCACCAATTACAACATGTTGTATATTTGTCCAAGCTGCACCTTTTGTTGCGATTGTAATCACCATTACCCTCCATTCTTCAAGACCTGGTTAGGGTTCCTTGAAGCCCGCTCTGATACCAATTGAAAAAACACTAGAGGGGGGTGAATAGAGTTTTAAAGATATTTTAACAATTATTTAACTCAAACAACCAATCACAAAATATGGGACAAGGGGATAAGGATTTAGAGTGGTTCCAACTTTAGCAAATACTAAAGTTGTCAGTCCACTACCCGGTTGCTTACCCAACCGGGATTTGGAAAGAATTTAATTTTATTACCTCACAATGACTTTACATAAAATTACAATTCTCTCCCTAAACCCTTCAAGCAGCCTTCACCTAGAAGTAATCGCACCAACCTTGAAGCAGCCTTCACCTAGAAGTAATTGCACCAACCTTGAAGCAGCCTTCCTCCTGAAGTAGCTTCCCATTGCAATAGCCTTCTTGAAGTAGCTGTTGGATCCTAGATTGGTGATTAGGTGCTCTAGCGGGGGGGTGAATAGAGATGAAAGCACTTAAACAAAACTCATTAAACCTTCAAAATATATGACAAGATTAGGTTGCTAAATAGGCAATTTGAGTGCAACTAAATCTTGCATAGCAAGGATAAGAGAGATTGAACATGCACCAATTAGACAAGCTATTTAGAGTGGTTCCACACTTCAAACTAGAAGTGTGTCAGTCCACTTGCCTAGAGAGGTCAACCTCTAGGACTTAAACCAATTGCACTCTTATATTCATTAATAAGACATACAATACATGACCAACAAAGGACTTACCTATCCAATACAAAGAGTCTTCAACCTTACCAAGGACTTACCCACTTTGCAAGAGTCTTCGGCCTTCTCCAAGGACTTACCCACTCTTGCACAAGTCTTTGGCCTTGTAGGAATTACCCACTCTTCTTGGATCTTCCGCCTTTAACTTCACCTTCACTCGGAGAAGCTTTCCACCAAGGACTTACCCACTTGAGCTTGAGTCTTCTGCCTTCTCCAAAGGCTTACCCACTCTAGCTCCAAGTCTTCGGCCTTGATCTTCACCAAGGGACTCCTTCCCTTGTTCTTCTTCACCTCTCTTGGATAAGAGAGAGAACCTTCATCTTCATGATTGAAATGGAGAGATGGGGAGGTTGTGGAAGTGAGAGCTTCACAAGATATACAAATGGAACTAGCTCTCTTACAGATTTCCTACTCACTCTAATGGATGTAGCAAGTGATTAACCTTAGAGAGAGAGAGAGGAGGCTGTAGGAAGCACTCAACTATAGAATAGGAACCTCACAAAGAGTTTGCAATGAATGCTCAACCTTGGAATGAAGCCCAAGGGGTCCTATTTATAGCTGGGGATGCCTCTTAGCCTTTGGGAACACTTAAGAATGAAAACTAGCCATTTTGTGGCTTGCAACAGATCTATTTTCACTTGTTGCAACTCCACAATGGCTAGTAGCACTTTTCTGCATTCCAGTACAGTCTGATCGGCCGAGTTTATATAAAGGTAACTCGGACGAACCACTAAAAGACAAGGCTGAAAGCTAGACTGTCGGTCGAGTTCCTTTGGAGAAACTCGGCCGATCGGTCGACTTTCATCTTGGACCGATCAGTGGATCGGCCGAGTTTCCTAGCTAGAAACTCGACCGAACGGGAATCGTCTGAGTTTGTAACTCGGCCGATTGCAACAAAAATTCCAGAATATATGGATCGGCCGAGTTTGGAATTTGGCCGACAAAATCCCTGTTATGGGTATTTTGGAATTTTTGTTTGACTATACAAATGATGGATTTTTATGTCCCAATAATTTTTCTAAGCTTAATTACAAGTCATACAATCATTACAAGTGATTACAAAGCAATTCTAAGGTCATTTACATAGAGATCCCAAATTGCACACTTGTAGCTATTTTGACTTGTCTTTTGTCCAAATTGATATGCGCAAATTAGGGCATTTGGAGTGTGTCTAAACCTAATCTGAAATTACTCAATGTAGAAGCATTAGACACAAATATGTGGAATGGTTAGTCATCATCAAAACACGAGTTTAGTCAATTTAGACGTGAGTCAACATTGACCTAATTGACCTTGAGTCAACAGTAGCTTCCCGTTGTGATATCCTTCTTGAAGTAGCTTGAAGTCCACCTTCTCCTCCGAGAAGAACCTTCTCCAAACGCAACCTCCAACCCTAGGAGTAGCAAGGAGAATACAAAGAATAAAAGGAACAAGAAGGAAAATGGAAATACAACTTATCCTTTTAAGCACAAGGCTTGATTTGCCTATATCAAGCGTATTGATCTCCTAACCAATGAGTGTAGAAGTGTAAGTACTGTAGAAAGGAGATGCTAGCCTATAGGACACGAAATTAGAGCAATGGGAATGAATAGCCAATGTTGGAATTGCTCTATTGCTCAAAATAGATTGCCAATGAGTATTCAAGCTCAAGTGTAGCACAAGTGTAGCTTAGGTGTCTTTAGGTGTCCTAAGGCATGTCCTATTTATAGAAATGACCTACAAGTGCTTAAGGATGTTATAGACACTTTCTAGGGGGTTCTTAGTGCTTAACTAGCCGTTATGTGTCCACTAATTGCATTTGCAACGGCTAGTTAATTGACCCTGAAAAGTGCAGACAGGACTTTTCTCGGTCGAATATTTGTCGACCGAGAGTCCTTCTCGGTCGATGATTTGTCGACTGAGGGACCTCCTGGAGCAAGTGTTTACAACGTTCATTTCCAACTCCCAACCACTTTGTCTGCTGGGTCTAACGGTTAGTAGGGTCTATTCTCGATCGAAGATTTTGTCGACTGAGAGTTTCTCGGTCGAAGTTTTTGTCGACCGATATTTTCTTGATCGACGATTTGTCGACTGAGAATATTACTGACTCAATGTATTCATTTACTAAGTGTGTGTATCAATGTGCAATTGTGATACTATCTTGGGGAATGGCCTATCTAAGTGTTGTGAGTGGATAGGGAAGATCTTAACGCTTGATTTACATGATATCTAATTACTTGTACATTATATACTTGTACAAGCATTTACATTTGATTACAATCATGAAAATAAAGCGATTTTATCAAATTATTCTTCCAAGTCTTTGTTATCCACCACCTTATATGCTTGTTCCTGAAATACTCAAATAGCACGTTAAAACCACAAGAATGAAATGTTTGTCATTATCAAAATAAAAGGGATTAACATAATGTCCAATTTAGCCAACAATCTCCCCCTTTTTGAAGATTACAAACATTTCCTAAATATAAAATAAGGAAATATAAATCATATGAGTTTCATACCTGAAGTTTACCTTTTGTAGCCATTCTTGTGTTTTGCAAGTGGATGCTGACTGAGATATTATGAAACTCAATTTATTTTATGTATTTGATTTTATATTATTTCTCCCCCTTTGTCATTTCAAGAAGATATCCAAGTTTACTTTGTATTTCTCCCCCTTAATTTTATGCTATGCTCCCCCTTAAAGAGATATTCAATTTAAAGTCAAGGGATTAATATAAATGTAAGCCATTTATTGAATTTAGCCATAATGTATCTCTAACGAAATACACGGGATGTTAAGCCCAAATTTGTTTAGAGAATTCCATTAAGAACAAGATATATGTCATATTCATGAATTTTGTAGATTTCTTGTTTTCATAACAAAAATTACTTTCAAGAATACTAAGGTCATAACAAGCTTCAAAGTTTTGTAAACTTCTTAATCTTATAATCAAATTTGTTTTTGTGAGCTCCCCCTTAATCTTATAATTAAGACAAATTAAGGATTCTAAGGTCACAAATGATTTTTAAGATTTGATTTTGACCTTTTATTAAAGCTCCATGTTTTCAATATGATAAACTCATTTTGAGTCAAGATACTAAGATTAAATGCATTAAAATGATGTACAAATAAGCATTTTTTCAAGCTTATTTTAGGTCGACCTTGACTTCGACCATAGCGCCCCTTGGTCAAATTTCATTTTAACCAAGAGGCAAATTTGCAGATTTTCAAATTGAATATATCGAGTATAATATCTGTATAAAATTTGATTAAGTAACAAGTTGAAGCATACTACTTAATATGATTCTTAAATGAAGGCACAATTAATATCTTAAGTCTTCAAAGATACTAATTTAGAGATTTTGTCTTATGTGTTGCAAGCAATAGCATATAACCAATAAATCATTTTGATTGCCGAATATATCATCACGGATCCATGCATACAATTATCATTATCTATGCGTTCTATGTAACATAGAATCATCTTTATGAGCTGAATGATAAAATAGTGAAAGCATATCCATGATGTAATGATAGAACAATAAAATGACAATTCCATGAAATACAGTGATTGTGATCATTTAAACTAAATGTCATAACACATGATTTCTATACAGATAGACCAGGAGATGCTTTAAAAAATCATGTAAAACATTATAAAATAGTGATTTCTAAACATGATTTTCAGTTTTTCCTTATTTAGAGGATCAATCAAAATGATATCATTTATATTCAAAAATGATCTTCAACTTGTTTTGCATGTAAAACAGTCATTAACAGCAAATAGATAGCCACTTGATCAATCAAATTATTCAGCAATTTTACTGCAGACTGAAATCAGTGACCTGTTCGGTCGAAGATTTCTCGACCGACTGACTGCTCGGTCGAAGATTTCTCGACCGACAAGTTTTCTGTATTATCTTCAGAACTATTTATTGATTCCAAGTAAAATATAGACTATATTTAATTCAATTATGCAATTTAAAAATCAGTTTTAGGTTAGATAAAGCATATGAATATCAAAGTAACATTTAGATCAAATCTCAACTAATCATATTCAAATCTTTAAGTTTTGAGGACCTTAATTGAGATAAATTTTCAAGTTAGAAATTTTAGTTACTTGAATCATTTTGTATCTCTTTATGTTAAGTTGAGATAGACATAAAGATATGCAATTTAAAGTCTTCGGTCATAACTCAACTTAGTCTAATCAATTCAATTTGGGGGTTTTGGAACCCATACCAACTCAACATCCTTTTTCTTGTATGGGCATGAAAAAGAGTAGTGTCCAAGACGTGAGCAATAATGGAAACATATAGAATCAACCTCAAGTCTTTTTCTATGGTTTTGTTCTAGGTTGTTCTTTGGTACAAATGTATTTGTTCCTTTAGGTACATATATAGATTGATGTGCTTTTGTCTTTCTCCAACTAGGTTGTTGATAAGATTTTATCCTTAGGCTTGTAACCTAGTCCTCTTCTCCCAATTTGATGATAGGGATTATCTAAGATTTGATCAAGAATGCCATTATTATTTAAACTACTAACTTTTTGTTGTAACTTGGCAATCTCATCCATTATCTTCTTGATATCTAGTTTTGCTTGATCTAGGTTAGATGACAACGAATTTCTTTCTTTGACAATAGAATCATAATCTAGATAAGTGCATAAGATGGGTTGTTTTTGAAGATCATTCACTTGAGTTTGCAAATTAATCTTTTCTAAAGAAAGTAGATTGCAATTTGCTTCTATAGATTTTATCTTAATATCATGACCTTCAATGATCTTTTTAAGATCTTCATTTTCAGATGTAATAGCAAGAAGCTTAGCATGTAATTCATCATTTTCTTTATTAAATTTCTTTAGTTTCTTCTTGCACTCAACATATTTATTATGTGTCTCTTCAAGACTAGCAACTAGTTCTTCTTTAGATAAATCAAAAAGACTTACCTCTTCTTCTTCTTCACTAGTTGTAACAATAAGACAATCCTTGTGTTCATCTTCCTTCTTTGATCTCCATGGGCAGCTAGTTGTTGTGTGGCTTGTTCCTAAGAACCAATTACAACATGTTGTAGATTTGTCCAAGCTGCACCTTTTGTTGCGATTGTAATCACCATTACCCTCCATTCTTCAAGACCTGGTTAGGGTTCCTTGAAGCCCGCTCTGATACCAATTGAAAAAACACTAGAGGGGGGTGAATAGAGTTTTAAAGATATTTTAACAATTATTTAACTCAAACAACCAATCACAAAATATTGGACAAGGGGACAAGGATTTAGAGTGGTTCCAACTTTAGCAAATACTAAAGTTGTCAGTCCACTACCCGGTTGCTTACCCAACCGGGATTTGGAAAGAATTTAATTTTATTACCTCACAAGGACTTTACATAAAATTACAATTCTCTCCCTAAACCCTTCAAGCAGCCTTCACCTAGAAGTAATCGCACCAACCTTGAAGCAGCCTTCACCTAGAAGTAATTGCACCAACCTTGAAGCAGCCTTCCTCCTGAAGTAGCTTCCCATTGCAATAGCCTTCTTGAAATAGTTGTTGGATCCTAGATTGGTGATTAGGTGCTCTAGAGGGGGGGTGAATAGAGCTGAAAGCACTGAAACAAAACTCATTAAACCTTCAAAATATATGACAAGATTAGGTTGCTAAATAGGCAATTTGAGTGCAACTAAATCATGCATAACAAGGATAAGAGAGATTGAACATGCACCAATTAGACAAGCTATTTAGAGTGGTTCCACACTTCAAACAAGAAGTGTGTCAGTCCACTTGCCTAAAGAGGTCAACCTATAGGACTTAAACCAATTGCACTCTTATATTAATTAATAAGACATACAATACATGACCAACAAAGGACATACCTATCCAATACAAAGAGTCTTCAACCTTACCAAGGACTTACCCACTTTGCAAGAGTCTTCGGCCTTCTCCAAGGACTTACCCACTCTTGCACAAGTCTTCGGCCTTGTAGGAATTACCCACTCTACTTGGATCTTCCGCCTTTAACTTCACCTTCACTCGGAGAAGCTTTCCACCAAGGACTTACCCACTTGAGCTTGAGTCTTCTGCCTTCTCCAAGGGCTTACCCACTCTAGCTCCAAGTATTCAGCCTTGATCTTCACCAAGGGACTCCTTCCCTTGTTCTTCTTCACCTCTCTTGGACAAGAGAGAGAACCTTCATCTTCATGATTGAAATGGAGAGATGGGGAGGTTGTGGAAGTGAGAGCTTCACAAGATATACAAATGGGACTAGCTCTCTTACAGATTTCCTACTCACTCTAATGGATGTAGCAAGTGATTAAGCTTAGAGAGAGAGAGAGGAGGCTGTAGGAAGCACTCAAATATAGAATAGGAACCTCACAAAGAGTTTGCAATGAATGCTCAACCTTGGAATGAAGCCCAAGGGGTCCTATTTATAGCTGGGGATGCCTCTTAGCCTTTGGGAACACTTAAGAACGAAAACTAGCCGTTTTGTGGCTTGCAACGGATCTATTTTCACTTGTTGCAACTCCACAACGGCTAGTAGCACTTTTCTGCATTCCAGTACAGTCTGATCGGCCGAGTTTATATAAAGGTAACTCGGCCGAACCACTAAAAGACAAGGCTGAAAGCTAGACTGTCGGCCGAGTTCCTTTGGAGAAACTCGGCCGATCGGTCGACTTTCATCTTGGACCGATCAGTGGATCGGCCGAGTTTCCTAGCTAGAAACTCGACCGAACGGGAATCGACTGAGTTTGTAACTCGGCCGATTGCAACAAAAATTCCAGAATATATGGATCGGCCGAGTTTGGAATTCGGCCGACAAAATCCCTGTTATGGGTATTTTGGAATTTTTGTTTGACTATACAAATGATGGATTTTTATGTCCCAATAATTTTTCTAAGCTTAATTACAAGTCATACAATCATTACAAGTGATTACAAAGCAATTCTAAGGTGATTTACATAGAGATCCCAAATTGCACACTTGTAGCTATTTTGACTTGTCTTTTCTCCAAATTGATATGCGCAAATTAGGGCATTTGGAGTGTGTCTAAACCTAATCTGAAATTACTCAATGTAGAAGCATTAGACACAAATATGTGGAATGGTTAGTCATCATCAAAACACGGGTTTAGTCAATTTAGACGTGAGTCAACATTGACCTAATTGACCTTGAGTCAACAGTAGCTTCCCGTTGCGATATCCTTCTTGAAGTAGCTTGAAGTCCACCTTCTCCTCCGAGAAGAACCGTCTCCAAACGCAGCCTCCAACCCTAGGAGTAGCAAGGAGAATACAAAGAATAAAAGGAACAAGAAGGAAAATGGAAATTACAACTTATCCTTTTAAGCACAAGGCTTGATTTGCCTATATCAAGCGTATTGATCTCCTAACCAATGAGTGTAGAAGTGTAAGTACTGTGGAAAGGAGATGCTAGCCTATAGGACACGAAATTAGAGCAATGGGAATGAATAGCCAATGTTGGAATTGCTCTATTGCTCAAAACAGATTGCCAATGAGTATTCAAGCTCAAGTGTAGCACAAGTGTAGCTTAGGTGTCTTTAGGTGTCCTAAGGCATGTCCTATTTATAGAAATGACCTACAAGTGCTTAAGGATGTTATAGACACTTTCTAGGGGGTTCTTAGTGCTTAACTAGCCGTTATGTGTCCACTAATTGCATTTGCAACGGCTAGTTAATTGACCCTGAAAAGTGCAGACAGGACTTTTCTCGGTCGAAGATTTGTCGACCGAGAGTCCTTCTCGGTCGATGATTTGTCGACTGAGGGACCTCCTGGAACAAGTGTTTACAACGTTCATTTCCAACTCCCAACCACTTTGTCTGCTGGGTCTAACGGCTAGTAGGGTCTATTCTCGATCGAAGATTTTGTCGACCGAGAGTTTCTCGGTCGAAGTTTTTGTCGACCGATATTTTCTCGATCGACGATTTGTCGACTGAGAATATTACTGACTCAATGTATTCATTTACTAAGTGTGTGTATCAATGTGCAATTGTGATACTATCTTGGGGAATGGCCTATCTAAGTGTTGTGAGTGGATAGGGAAGATCTAAACGCTTGATTTACATGATATCTAATTACTTGTACATTATATACTTGTACAAGCATTTACATTTGATTACAATCATGAAAATAAAGCGATTTTATCAAATTATTCTTCCAAGTCTTTGTTATCCACCACCTTATATGCTTGTTCCTGAAATACTCAAATAGCACGTTAAAACCACAAGAATGAAATGTTTGTCATTATCAAAACAAAAGGGATTAACATAATGTCCAATTTAGCCAACAATCTCCCCCTTTTTGAAGATGACAAACATTTCCTAAATATAAAATAAGGAAATATAAATCATATGAGTTTCATACCTGAAGTTTACCTTTTGTAGCCATTCTTGTGTTTTGCAAGTGGATGCTGACTGAGATATTATGAAACTCATTTTATTTTATGTATTTGATTTTATATTATTTCTCCCCCTTTGTCATTTCAAACAGATATCCAAGTTTACTTTGTATTTCTCCCCCTTAATTTTATGCTATGCTCCCCCTTAAAGAGATATTCAATTTAAAGTCAAGGGATTAATATAAATGTAAGCCATTTATTGAATTTAGCCATAATGTATCTCTAATGAAATACACGGGATGTTAAGCCCAAATTTGTTTAGAGAATTCCATTAAGAACAAGATATATGTCATATTCATGAATTTTGTAGATTTCTTGTTTTCATAACAAAAATTACTTTCAAGAATACTAAGGTCATAACAAGCTTCAAAGTTTTGTAAACTTCTTAATCTTATAATCAAATTTGTTTTTGTGAGCTCCCCCTTAATCTTATAATTAAGACAATTTAAGGATTCTAAGGTCACAAATGATTTTTAAGATTTGATTTTGACCTTTTATTAAAGCTCCATGTTTTCAATATGATAAACTCATTTTGAGTCAAGATACTAAGATTAAATGCATTAAAATGATGTACAAATAAGCATTTTGTCAAGCTTATTTTAGGTCGACCTTGACTTCGACCATAGCGCCCCTTGGTCAAATTTCATTTTAACCAAGAGGCAAATTTGCAGATTTTCAAATTGAATATATCGAGTATAATATCTGTATAAAATTTGATTAAGTAACAAGTTGAAGCATACTACTTAATATGATTCTTAAATGAAGGCACAATTAATATCTTAAGTCTTCAAAGATACTAATTTAGAGATTTTGTCTTATGTGTTGCAAGCAATAGCATATAACCAATAAATCATTTTGATTGCCGAATATATCATCACGGATCCATGCATACAATTATCATTATCTATGCATTCTATGTAACATAGCATCATCTTTATGAGCTGAATGATAAAATAGTGAAAGCATATCCATGATGTAATGATAGAACAATAAAATGATAATTCCATGAAATACAGTGATTGTGATCATTTAAACTAAATGTCATAACACATGATTTCTATACAGATAGACCAGGAGATGCTTTAAAAAATCATGTAAAACATTATAAAATAGTGATTTCTAAACATGATTTTCAGTTTTTCCTTATTTAGAGGATCAATCGAAATGATATCATTTATATTCAAAAATGATCTTCAACTTGTTTTGCATGTAAAACAGTCATTAACAGCAAATAGATAGGCACTTGATCAATCAAATTATTCAGCAATTTTACTGCAGACTGAAATCAGTGACCTGTTCGGTCGAAGATTTCTCGACCGACTGACTGCTCGGTCGAAGATTTCTCGACCGACAAGTTTTCTGTATTATCTTCAGAACTATTTATTGATTCCAAGTAAAATATAGACTATATTTAATTCAATTATGCAATTTAAAAATCAGTTTTAGTTGAGATAAAACATATGAATATCAAAGTAACATTTAGATCAAATCTCAACTAATCATATTCAAATCTTTAAGTTTTGAGGACCTTAATTGAGATAAATTTTCAAGTTAGAAATTTTAGTTACTTGAATCATTTTGTATCTCTTTATGTTAAGTTGAGATAGACATAAAGATATGCAATTTAAAGTCTTCGGTCATAACTCAACTTAGTCTAATCAATTCAATTTGGGGGTTTTGGAACCCATACCAACTCAACATACTTTTTCTTGTATGGGCATGAAAAAGAGTAGTGTCCAAGACGTGAGCAATAATGGAAACATATAGAATCAACCTCAAGTCTTTTTCTATGGTTTTGTTCTAGGTTGTTCTTTGGTACAAATGTATTTGTTCCTTTAGGTACATATATAGATTGATGTGCTCGTGTCTTTCTCCAACTAGGTTGTTGATAAGATTTTATCCTTAGGCTTGTAACCTAGTCCTCTTCTCCCAATTTGATGATAGGGATTATCTAAGATTTGATCAAGAATGTCATTATTATTTAAACTACTAACTTTTTGTTGTAACTTGGCAATCTCATCCATTCTCTTCTTGATATCTAGTTTTGCTTGATCTAGGTTAGATGACAACGAATTTCTTTCTTTGACAATCGAATCATAATATAGATAAGTGCATAAGATGGGTTGTTTTTGAAGATCATTCACTTGAGTTTGCAAATTAATCTTTTCTAAAGAAAGTAGATTGCAATTTGCCTCTATAGATTTTATCTTAATATCATGATCTTCAATGATCTTTTTAAGATCTTCATTTTCAGATGTAATAGCAAGAAGCTTAGCATGTAATTCATCATTTTCTTTATTAAATTTCTTTAGTTTCTTCTTGCACTCAACATATTTATTATGTGTCTCTTCAAGACTAGCAACTAGTTCTTCTTTAGATAAATCAAAAAGACTTACCTCTTCTTCTTCTTCACTAGTTGTAACAATAAGACAATCCTTGTGTTCATCTTCCTTCTTTGATCTACATGGGCAGCTAGTTGTTGTGTGGCTTGTTCCTAAGCACCAATTACAACATGTTGTAGATTTTTCCAAGCTGCACCTTTTGTTGTGATTGTAATCACCATTACCCTCCATTCTTCAAGACCTGGTTAGGGTTCCTTGAAGCCCGCTCTGATACCAATTGAAAAAACACTAGAGGGGGGTGAATAGAGTTTTAAAGATATTTTAACAATTATTTAACTCAAACAACCAATCACAAAATATTGGACAAGGGGACAAGGATTTAGAGTGGTTCCAACTTTAGCAAATACTAAAGTTGTCAGTCCACTACCCGGTTGCTTACCCAACCGGGATTTGGAAAGAATTTAATTTTATTACCTCACAAGGACTTTACATAAAATTACAATTCTCTCCCTAAACCCTTCAAGCAGCCTTCACCTAGAAGTAATCGCACCAACCTTGAAGCAGCCTTCACCTAGAAGTAATTGCACCAACCTTGAAGCAGCCTTCCTCCTGAAGTAGCTTCCCGTTGCAATAGCCTTCTTGAAGTAGCTGTTGGATCCTAGATTGGTGATTAGGTGCTCTAGAGGGGGGGTGAATAGAGCTGAAAGCACTTAAACAAAACTCATTAAACCTTCAAAATATATGACAAGATTAGGTTGCTAAATAGGCAATTTGAGTGCAACTAAATCATGCATAGCAAGGATAAGAGAGATTGAACATGCACCAATTAGACAAGCTATTTAGAGTGGTTCCACACTTCAAACTAGAAGTGTGTCAGTCCACTTGCCTAGAGAGGTCAACCTCTAGGACTTAAACCAATTGCACTCTTATATTCATTAATAAGACATACAATACATGACCAACAAAGGACTTACCTATCCAATACAAAGAGTCTTCAACCTTACCAAGGAATTACCCACTTTGCAAGAGTCTTCGGCCTTCTCCAAGGACTTACCCACTCTTGCACAAGTCTTCGGCCTTGTAGGAATTACCCACTCTTCTTGGATCTTCCGCCTTTAACTTCACCTTCACTCGGAGAAGCTTTCCACCAAGGACTTACCCACTTGAGCTTGAGTCTTCTGCCTTCTCCAAGGGCTTACCCACTCTAGCTCCAAGTCTTCGGCCTTGATCTTCACCAAGGGACTCCTTCCCTTGTTCTTCTTCACCTCTCTTGGACAAGAGAGAGAACCTTCATCTTCATGATTGAAATGGAGAGATGGGGAGGTTGTGGAAGTGAGAGCTTCACAAGATATACAAATGGTACTAGCTCTCTTACATATTTCATACTCACTGTAATGGATGTAGCAAGTGATTAAGCTTAGAGAGAGAGAGAGGAGGCTGTAGGAAGCACTCAACTATAGAATAGGAACCTCACAAAGAGTTTGCAATGAATGCTCAACCTTGGAATGAAGCCCAAGGGGTCCTATTTATAGCTGGGGATGCCTCTTAGCCTTTGGGAACACTTAAGAATGAAAACTAGCCGTTTTTTGGCTTGCAACGGATCTATTTTCACTTGTTGCAACTCCACAATGGCTAGTAGCACTTTTCTGCATTCTAGTACAGTCTGATCGGCCGAGTTTATATAAAGGTAACTCGGCCGAACCACTAAAAGACAAGGCTGAAAGCTAGACTGTCGGCCGAGTTCCTTTGGAGAAACTCGGCCGATCGGTCGACTTTCATCTTGGACCGATCAGTGGATCGACCGAGTTTCCTAGCTAGAAACTCGACCGAACGGGAATCGGCTGAGTTTGTAACTCGGCCGATTGCAACAAAAATTCTAGAATATATGGATCGGCCGACAAAATCCCTGTTATGGGTATTTTGGAATTTTTGTTTGACTATACAAATGATGGATTTTTATGTCCCAATATTTTTTCTAAGCTTAATTACAAGTCATACAATCATTACAAGTGATTACAAAGCAATTCTAAGGTCATTTACATAGAGATCCCAAATTGCACACTTGTAGCTATTTTGACTTGTCTTTTCTCCAAATTGATATGCGCAAATTAGGGCATTTGGAGTGTGTCTAAACCTAATCTAAAATTACTCAATGTAGAAGCATTAGACACAAATATGTGGAATGGTTAGTCATCATCAAAACACGGGTTTAGTCAATTTAGACGTGAGTCAACATTGACCTAATTGACCTTGAGTCAACAGTAGCTTCCCGTTGCGATATCCTTCTTGAAGTAGCTTGAAGTCCACCTTCTCCTCCGAGAAGAACCGTCTCCAAACGCAGCCTCCAACCCTAGGAGTAGCAAGGAGAATACAAAGAATAAAAGGAACAAGAAGGAAAATGGAAATTACAACTTATCCTTTTAAGCACAAGGCTTGATTTTCCTATATCAAGCGTATTGATCTCCTAACCAATGAGTTTAGAAGTGTAAGTACTGTGGAAAGGAGATGCTAGCCTATAGGACACGAAATTAGAGCAATGGGAATAAATAGCCAATGTTGGAATTGCTCTATTGCTCAAAACAGACTGCCAATGAGTATTCAAACTCAAGTGTAGCACAAGTGTAGCTTAGGTGTCTTTAGGTGTCCTAAGGCATGTCCTATTTATAGAAATGACCTACAAGTGCTTAAGGATGTTCTAGACACTTTCTAGGGGGTTCTTAGTGCTTAACTAGCCGTTATGTGTCCACTAATTGCATTTGCAACGGCTAGTTAATTGACCCTTAAAAGTGCAGACATGACTTTTCTCGGTCGAAGATTTGTCGACCGAGAGTCCTTCTCGGTCGATGATTTCTCGACTGAGGGACCTCCTGGAGCAAGTGTTTACAACGTTCATTTCCAACTCCCAACCACTTTGTCTGCTAGGTCTAACGGCTAGTAGGGTCTATTCTCGATCGAAGTTTTTGTCGACTGATATTTTCTCGATCGACGATTTGTCGACCGAGAATATTACTGACTCAATGTATTCATTTACTAAGTGTGTGTATCAATGTGAAATTGTGATACTATCTTGGGGAATGGCCTATCTAAGTGTTGTGAGTGGATAGGGAAGATCTAAACACTTGATTTACATGATATCTAATTACTTGTACATTATATACTTGTACAAGCATTTACATTTGATTACAATCATGAAAATAAAGCGATTTTATCAAATTATTCTTCCAAGTCTTTGTTATCCACCACCTTATATGCTTGTTCCTGAAAAACTCAAATAGCACGTTAAAACCACAAGAATGAAATGTTTGTCATTATCAAAACAAAAGGGATTAACATAATGTCCAATTTAGCCAACAATCTCCCCCTTTTTGAAGATGACAAACATTTCCTAAATATAAAATAAGGAAATATAAATCATATGAGTTTCATACCTGAAGTTTATCTTTTGTAGCCATTCTTGTGTTTTGCAAGTGGATGCTGACTGAGATATTATGAAACTCATTTTATTTTATGTATTTGATTTTATATTATTTCTCCCCCTTTGTCATTTCAAAAAGATATCCAAGTTTACTTTGTATTTCTCCCCCTTAATTTTATGCTATGCTCCCCCTTAAAGAGATATTCAATTTAAAGTCAAGGGATTAATATAAATGTAAGCCATTTATTGAATTTAGCCATAATGTATCTCTAACGAAATACACGGGATGTTAAGCCCAAATTTGTTTAGATAATTCCATTAAGAACAAGATATATGTCATATTCATGAATTTTGTAGATTTCTTGTTTTCATAACAAAAATTACTTTCAAGAATACTAAGGTCATAACAAGCTTCAAAGTTTTGTAAACTTCTTAATCTTATAATCAAATTTGTTTTTGTGAGCTCCCCCTTAATCTTATAATTAAGACAATTTAAGGATTCTAAGGTCACAAATGATTTTTAAGATTTGATTTTGACCTATTATTAAAGCTCCATGTTTTCAATATGATAAACTCATTTTGAGTCAAGATACTAAGATTAAATGCATTAAAATGATGTACAAATAAGCATTTTGTCAAGCTTATTTTAGGTCGACCTTGACTTCGACCATAGCACCCCTTGGTCAAATTTCATTTTAACCAAGAGGCAAATTTGCAGATTTTCAAATTGAATATATCGAGTATAATATCTGTATAAAATTTGATTAAGTAACAAGTTGATGCATACTACTTAATATGATTCTTAAATGAAGGCACAATTAATATCTTAAGTCTTCAAAGATACTAATTTAGAGATTTTGTCTTATGTGTTGCAAGCAATAACATATAACCAATAAATCATTTTGATTGCCGAATATATCATCACAGATCCATGCATACAATTATCATTATCTATGCGTTCTATGTAACATAGCATCATCTTTATGAGATGAATGATAAAATAGTGAAAGCATATCCATGATGTAATGATAGAACAATAAAATGATAATTCCATGAAATACAGTGATTGTGATCATTTAAACTAAATGTCATAACACATGATTTCTATACAGATAGACCAGGAGATGCTTTAAAATATCATGTAAAACATTATAAAATAGTGATTTCTAAACATGATTTTCAGTTTTTCCTTATTTAGAGGATCAATCGAAATGATATCATTTATATTCAAAAATGATCTTCAACTTGTTTTGCATGTAAAACAGTCATTAACAGCAAATAGATAGCCACTTGATCAATCAAATTATTCAGCAATTTTACTGCAAACTGAAATCAGTGACTCGTTCGGTCGAAGATTTCTCGACCGACTGACTGCTCGGTCGAAGATTTCTCGACCGACAAGGTTTCTGTATTATCTTCAGAACTATTTATTGATTCCAAGTAAAATATTGACTATATTTAATTCAATTATGCAATTTAAAAATCATTTTTAGTTGAGATAAAACATATGAATATCAAAGTAACATTTAGATCAAATCTCAACTAATCATATTCAAATCTTTAAGTTTTGAGGACCTTAATTGAGATAAATTTTCAAGTTAGAAATTTTAGTTACTTGAATCATTTTGTATCTCTTTATGTTAAGTTGAGATAGACATAAAGATATGCAATTTAAAGTCTTCGGTCATAACTCAACTTAGTCTAATCAATTCAATTTGGGGGTTTTCGAACCCATACCAACTCAACATCCTTTTTCTTGTATGGGCATGAAAAAGAGTAGTGTCCAAGACGTGAGCAATAATGGCAACATATATAATCAACCTCAAGTCTTTTTCTATGGTTTTGTTCTAGGTTGTTCTTTGGTACAAATGTATTTGTTCCTTTAGGTACATATATAGATTGATGTGCTCGTGTCTTTCTCCAACTAGGTTGTTGATAAGATTTTATCCTTAGGCTTGTAACCTAGTCCTCTTCTCCCAATTTGATGATAGGGATTATCTAAGATTTGATCAAGAATGCCATTATTATTTAAACTACTAACTTTTTGTTGTAACTTGGCAATCTCATCCATTCTCTTCTTGATATCTAGTTTTGCTTGATCTAGGTTAGATGACAACGAATTTCTTTCTTTGACAATAGAATCATAATCTAGATAAGTTCATAAGATGGGTTGTTTTTGAAGATCATTCACTTGAGTTTGCAAATTAATCTTTTCTAAAGAAAGTAGATTGCAATTTGCCTCTATAGATTTTATCTTAATATCATGATCTTCAATGATCTTTTTAATATCTTCATTTTCAGATGTAATAGCAAAAAGGTTAGCATGTAATTCATCATTTTCTTTATTAAATTTCTTTAGTTTCTTCTTGCACTCAACATATTTATTATGTGTCTCTTCAAGACTAGCAACTAGTTCTTCTTTAGATAAATCAAAAAGACTTACCTCTTCTTCTTCTTCACTAGTTGTAACAATAAGACAATCCTTGTGTTCATCTTCCTTCTTTGATCTCCATGGGCAGCTAGTTGTTGTGTGGCTTGTTCCTAAGCACCAATTACAACATGTTGTAGATTTGTCCAAGCTACACCTTTTGTTGCGATTGTAATCACCATTACCCTCCATTCTTCAAGACCTGGTTAGGGTTCCTTGAAGCCCGCTCTGATACCAATTGAAAAAACACTAGAGGGGGGTGAATAGAGTTTTAAAGATATTTTAACAATTATTTAACTCAAACAACCATTCACAAAATATTGGACAAGGGGACAAGGATTTAGAGTGGTTCCAACTTTAGCAAATACTAAAGTTGTCAGTCCACTACCCGGTTGCTTACCCAACCGGGATTTGGAAAGAATTTAATTTTATTACCTCACAAGGACTTTACATAAAATTACAATTCTCTCCCTAAACCCTTCAAGCAGCCTTCACCTAGAAGTAATCACACCAACCTTGAAGCAGCCTTCACCTAGAAGTAATTGCACCAACCTTGAAGCAGCCTTCCTCCTGAAGTAGCTTCCCGTTGCAATAGCCTTCATTAAGTAGCTGTTGGATCCTAGATTGGTGATTAGGTGCTCTAGAGGGGGGGTGAATAGAGCTGAAAGCACTTAAACAAAACTCATTAAACCTTCAAAATATATGACAAGATTAGGTTGCTAAATAGGCAATTTGAGTGCAACTAAATCATGCATAGCAAGGATAAGAGAGATTGAACATGCACTAATTAGACAAGCTATTTAGAGTGGTTCCACACTTCAAACTAGAAGTGTGTCAGTCCACTTGCCTAGAGAGGTCAACCTCTAGGACTTAAACCAATTGCACTCTTATATTCATTAATAAGACATACAATACATGACCAACAAAGGACTTACCTATCCAATACAAAGAGTCTTCAACCTTACCAAGGACTTACCCACTTTGCAAGAGTCTTCGGCCTTCTCCAAGGACTTACCCACTCTTGCACAAGTCTTCGGCCTTGTAGGAATTACCCACTCTTCTTGGATCTTCCGCCTTTAACTTCACCTTCACTCGGAGAAGCTTTCCACCAAGGACTTACCCACTTGAGCTTGAGTCTTCTGCCTTCTCCAAGGGCTTACCCACTCTAGCTCCAAGTCTTCGGCCTTGATCTTCACCAAGGGACTCCTTCCCTTGTTCTTCTTCACCTGTCTTGGATAAGAGAGAGAACCCTCATCTTCATGATTGAAATGGAGAGATGGGGAGGTTGTGGAAGTGAGAGCTTCACAAGATATACAAATGGGACTAGCTCTCTTACAGATTTCCTACTCACTCTAATGGATGTAGCAAGTGATTAAGCTTAGAGAGAGAGAGAGGAGGCTGTAGGAAGCACTCAACTATAGAATAGGAACCTCACAAAGAGTTTGCAATGAATGCTCAACCTTGGAATGAAGCCCAAGGGGTCCTATTTATAGCTGGGGATGCCTCTTAGCCTTTGGGAACACTTAAGAACGAAAACTAGCCGTTTTGTGGCTTGCAACTGATCTATTTTCACTTGTTGCAACTCTACAACGGCTAGTAGCACTTTTCTGCATTCCAGTACAGTCTGATCAGCCGAGTTTATATAAAGGTAACTCGGCCGAACCACTAAAAGACAAGGCTGAAAGCTAGACTGTCGGCCGAGTTCCTTTGGAGAAACTCGGCCGATCGGTCGACTTTCATCTTGGACCGATCAGTGGATCGGCCGAGTTTCCTAGCTAGAAACTTGACCGAACGGGAATCGGCTGAGTTTGTAACTCGGCCGATTGCAACAAAAATTCCAGAATATATGGATCGGCCGAGTTTGGAATTCGGCCGACAAAATCCCGGTTATGGGTATTTTGGAATTTTCGTTTGACTATACAAATGATGGATTTTTATGTCCCAATAATTTTTCTAAGCTTAATTACAAGTCATACAATCATTACAAGTGATTACAAAGCAATGCTAAGGTCATTTACATAGAGATCCCAAATTGCACACTTGTAGCTATTTTGACTTGTCTTTTCTCCAAATTGATATGCGCAATTTAGGGCATTTGGAGTGTGTCTAAACCTAATCTGAAATTACTCAATGTAGAAGCATTAGAAACAAATATGTGGAATGGTTAATCATCATCAAAACACGGGTTTAGTCAATTTAGACGTGATTCAACATTGACCTAATTGACCTTGAGTCAACAGTAGCTTCCCGTTGCGATATCCTTCTTGAAGTAGCTTGAAGTCCACCTTCTCCTCCGAGAAGAACCTTCTCCAAATGCAGCCTCCAACCCTAGAAGTAGCAAGGAGAATACAAAGAATAAAAGGAACAAGAAGGAAAATGGAAATTACAACTTATCCTTTTAAGCACAAGGCTTGATTTGCCTATATCAAGCGTATTGATCTCCTAACCAATGAGTGTAGAAGTGTAAGTACTGTGGAAAGGAGATGCTAGCCTATAGGACACGAAATTAGAGCAATGGGAATGAATAGCCAATGTTGGAATTGCTCTATTGCTCAAAACAGATTGCCAATGAGTATTCAAACTCAAGTGTAGCACAAGTGTAGCTTAGGTGTCTTTAGGTGTCCTAAGGCATGTCCTATTTATAGAAATGACCTACAAGTGCTTAAGGATGTTCTAGACACTTTCTAGGGGGTTCTTAGTGCTTAACTAGCCGTTATGTGTCCACTAATTGCATTTGCAACGGCTAGTTAATTGACCCTGAAAAGTGCAGATAGGACTTTTCTCGGTCGAAGATTTGTCGACCGAGAGTCCTTCTCGGTCGATGATTTGTCGACTGAGGGACCTCCTGGAGCAAGTGTTTACAACGTTCATTTCCAACTCCCAACCACTTTGTCTGCTGGGTCTAACGGCTAGTAGGGTCTATTCTCGATCAAAGATTTTGTCGACCGAGAGTTTCTCGGTCGAAGTTTTTATCGACCGATATTTTCTCGATCGACGATTTGTCAACCGAGAATATTAGTGACTCAATGTATTCATTTACTAAGTGTGCGTATCAATGTGCAATTGTGATACTATCTTGGGGAATGGCCTATCTAAGTGTTGTGAGTGGATAGGGAAGATCTAAACGCTTGATTTACATGATATCTAATTACTTGTACATTATATACTTGTACAAGCATTTACATTTGATTACAATCATGAAAATAAAGCAATTTTATCAAATTATTCTTCCAAGTCTTTGTTATCCACCACCTTATATGCTTGTTCCTGAAATACTTAAATAGCACGTTAAAACCACAAGAATGAAATGTTTGTCATTATCAAAACAAAAGGGATTAACATAATGTCCAATTTAGCCAACAATCTCCCCCTTTTTGAAGATGACAAACATTCCCTAAATATAAAATAAGGAAATATAAATCATATGAGTTTCATACCTGAAGTTTACCTTTTGTAGCCATTCTTGTGTTTTGCAAGTGGATGCTGACTGAGATATTATGAAACTCATTTTATTTTATGTATTTGATTTTATATTATTTCTCCCCCTTTGTCATTTCAAAAAGATATCCAAGTTTACTTCGTATTTCTCCCCCTTAATTTTATGCTATGCTCCCCCTTAAAGAGATATTCAATTTAAAGTCAAGGGATTAATATAAATGTAAGCCATTTATTGAATTTAGCCATAATGTATCTCTAACCAAATACACGGGATGTTAAGCCCAAATTTGTTTAGAGAATTCCATTAAGAACAAGATATATGTCATATTCATGAATTTTGTAGATTTCTTGTTTTCATAACAAAAATTACTTTCAAGAATACTAAGGTCATAACAAGCTTCAAAGTTTTGTAAACTTCTTAATGTTATAATCAAAATTGTTTTTGTGAGCTCCCCCTTAATCTTATAATTAAGACAATTTAAGGATTCTAAGGTCACAAATGATTTTTAAGATTTGATTTTGACCTTTTATTAAAGCTCCATGTTTTCAATATGATAAACTCATTTTGAGTCAAGATACTAAGATTAAATGCATTAAAATGATGTACAAATAAGCATTTTGTCAAGCTTATTTTAGGTCGACCTTGACTTCGACCATAGCGCCCCTTGGTCAAATTTCATTTTAACCAAGAGGCAAATTTGCAGATTTTCAAATTGAATATATCGAGTATAATATCTGTATAAAATTTGATTAAGTAACAAGTTGAAGCATACTACTTAATATGATTCTTAAATGAAGGCACAATTAATATCTTAAGTCTTCAAAGATACTAATTTAGAGATTTTGTCTTATGTGTTGCAAGCAATAGAATATAACCAATAAATCATTTTGATTGCCGAATATATCATCACAGATCCATGCATACAATTATCATTATCTATGTGTTCTATGTAACATAGCATCATCTTTATGAGCTGAATGATAAAATAGTGAAAGCATATCCATGATGTAATGATAGAACAATAAAATGATAATTCCATGAAATACAGTGATTGTGATCATTTAAAATAAATGTCATAACACATGATTTCTATACAGATAGACCAGGAGATGCTTTAAAAAATCATGTAAAACATTATAAAATAGTGATTTCTAAACATGATTTTTAGTTTTTCCTTATTTAGAGGATCAATCGAAATGATATCATTTATATTCAAAAATGATCTTCAACTTGTTTTGCATGTAAAACAGTCATTAACAGCAAATAGATAGCCACCTGATCAATCAAATTATTCAGCAATTTTACTGCAGACTGAAATCGGTGACCTATTCGGTCGAAGATTTCTCGACCGACTGACTGCTCAGTCGAAGATTTCTCGACCGACAAGGTTTCTGTATTATCTTCAGAACTATTTATTGATTCCAAGTAAAATATAGACTATATTTAATTCAATTATGCAATTTAAAAATCAGTTTTAGTTGAGATAAAACATATGAATATCAAAGTAACATTTAGATTAAATCTCAACTAATCATATTCAAATCTTTAAGTTTTGAGGACCTTAATTGAGATAAATTTTCAAGTTAGAAATTTTAGTTACTTGAATCATTTTGTATCTCTTTATGTTAAGTTGAGATAGACATAAAGATATGCAATTTAAAGTCTTCGGTCAAAACTCAACTTAGTCTAATCAATTCAATTTGGGGGTTTTGGAACCCATACCAACTCAACATCTTTTTTCTTGTATGGGCATGAAAAAGAGTAGTGTCCAAGACGTGAGCAATAATGGCAACATATAGAATCAACCACAAGTCTTTTTCTATGGTTTTGTTCTAGGTTGTTCTTTGGTACAAATGTATTTGTTCCTTTAGGTACATATATAGATTGATGTGCTCGTGTCTTTCTCCAACTAGGTTGTTGATAAGATTTTATCCTTAGGCTTGTAACCTAGTCCTCTTCTCCCAATTTGATGATAGGGATTATCTAAGATTTGATCAAGAATGCCATTATTATTTAAACTACTAACTTTTTGTTGTAACTTGGCAATCTCATCCATTCTCTTCTTGATATCTAGTTTTGCTTGATCTAGGTTAGATGACAACGAATTTCTTTCTTTGACAATAGAATCATAATATAGATAAGTGCATAAGATGGGTTGTTTTTGAAGATCATTCACTTGAGTTTGCAAATTAATCTTTTCTAAAGAAAGTAGATTGCAATTTGCCTCTATAGATTTTATCTTAATATCATGATCTTCAATGATCTTTTTAAGATCTTCATTTTCAGATGTAATAGCAAGAATCTTAGCATGTAATTCATCATTTTCTTTATTAAATTTCTTTAGTTTCTTCTTGCACTCAACATATTTATTATGTGTCTCTTCAAGACTAGCAACTAGTTCTTCTTTAGATAAATCAAAAAGACTTACCTCTTCTTCTTCTTCACTAGTTGTAACAATAAGACAATCCTTGTGTTCATCTTCCTTCTTTGATCTCCATGGGCAGCTAGTTGTTGTGTGGCTTGTTCCTAAGCACCAATTACAACATGTTGTAGATTTGTCCAAGCTGCACCTTTTGTTGTGATTGTAATCACCATTACCCTCCATTCTTCAAGACCTGGTTAGGGTTCCTTGAAGCCCGCTCTGATACCAATTGAAAAAACACTAGAGGGGGGTGAATAGAGTTTTAAAGATATTTTAACAATTATTTAACTCAAACAACCAATCACAAAATATTGGACAAGGGGACAAGGATTTAGAGTGGTTCCAACTTTAGCAAATACTAAAGTTGTCAGTCCACTACCCGGTTGCTTACCCAACCGGGATTTGGAAAGAATTTAATTTTATTACCTCACAAGGACTTTACATAAAATTACAATTCTCTCCCTAAACCCTTCAAGCAGCCTTCACCTAGAAGTAATCGCACCAACCTTGAAGCAGCCTTCACCTAGAAGTAATTGCACCAACCTTGAAGCAGCCTTCCTCCTGAAGTAGCTTCCCGTTGCAATAGCCTTCTTGAAGTAGCTGTTGGATCCTAGATTGGTGATTAGGTGCTCTAGAGGGGGGGTGAATAGAGCTGAAAGCACTTAAACAAAACTCATTAAACCTTCAAAATATATGACAAGATTAGGTTGCTAAATAGGCAATTTGAGTGCAACTAAATCATGCATAGCAAGGATAAGAGAGATTGAACATGCACCAATTAGACAAGCTATTTAGAGTGGTTCCACACTTCAAACTAGAAGTGTGTCAGTCCACTTGCCTAGAGAGGTCAACCTCTAGGACTTAAACCAATTGCACTCTTATATTCATTAATAAGACATACAATACATGACCAACAAAGGACTTACCTATCCAATACAAAGAGTCTTCAACCTTACCAAGGACTTACCCACTTTGCAAGAGTCTTCGGCCTTCTCCAAGGACTTACCCACTCTTGCACAAGTCTTCGGCCTTGTAGGAATTACCCACTCTTCTTGGATCTTCCGCCTTTAACTTCACCTTCACTCGGAGAAGCTTTCCACCAAGGACTTACCCACTTGAGCTTGAGTCTTCTGCCTTCTCCAAGGGCTTACCCACTCTAGCTCCAAGTCTTCGGCCTTGATCTTCACCAAGGGACTCCTTCCCTTGTTCTTCTTCACCTCTCTTGGACAAGAGAGAGAACCTTCATCTTCATGATTGAAATGGAGAGATGGGGAGGTTGTGGAAGTGAGAGCTTCACAAGATATACAAATGGGACTAGCTCTCTTACAGATTTCCTACTCACTCTAATGGATGTAGCAAGTGATTAAGCTTAGAGAGAGAGAGAGAGGAGGCTGTAGGAAGCACTCAACTATAGAATAGGAACCTCACAAAGAGTTTGCAATGAATGCTCAACCTTGGAATGAAGCCCAAGGGGTCCTATTTATAGCTGGGGATGCCTCTTAGCCTTTGGGAACACTTAAGAACGAAAACTAGCCGTTTTGTGGCTTGCAACGGATCTATTTTCACTTGTTGCAACTCCACAACGGCTAGTAGCACTTTCATGCATTCCAGTACAGTCTGATCGGCCGAGTTTATATAAAGGTAACTCGGCCGAACCACTAAAAGACAAGGCTGAAAGCTAGACTGTCGGCCGAGTTCCTTTGGAGAAACTCGGCCGATCGGTCGACTTTCATCTTGGACCGATCAGTGGATCGGCCGAGTTTCCTAGCTAGAAACTCGACCGAACGGGAATCGGCTGAGTTTGTAACTCGGCCGATTGCAACAAAAGTTCCAGAATATATGGATCGGCCGAGTTTGGAATTCGGCCGACAAAATCCCTGTTATGGGTATTTTGGAATTTTCATTTGACTATACAAATGATGGATTTTTATGTCCCAATAATTTTTCTAAGCTTAATTACAAGTCATACAATCATTACAAGTGATTACAAAGCAATTCTAAGGTCATTTACATAGAGATCCCAAATTGCACACTTGTAGCTATTTTGACTTGTCTTTTCTCCAAATTGATATGCGCAAATTAGGGCATTTGGAGTGTGTCTAAACCTAATCTGAAATTACTCAATGTAGAAGCATTAGACACAAATATGTGGAATGGTTAGTCATCATCAAAACACGGGTTTAGTCAATTTAGACGTGAGTCAACATTGACCTAATTGACCTTGAGTCAACATTCTCCCCCTTTTTGAAGATGACAAACCATTCCATAAATGTATTGAAAGCTTGTACGTAAAATCATACCTTCAGAGAAACCTAGGGGTTTCAATAGGATTGAGCTCATATGCTCCCCCTCAATTGATGCGCATGGAGTTCTCATACTCCCCCTCAATTGATGCTATTCCTCCTGCATGGTTAGCTTTCATAACATTTATAGAAACTATGTCTTCTACTCATATATGTTCTACACATATATGTCTTCTCCCATTTACCTTCTCCCCTTTACATGGACACGCTTCTTTGCTTCATGTAAGACATGCCTTCTCCCTGTTGTCAAAAGAAGACATATCTTTCTCCCCCTTTCTCATTTCAAAAAGGTGGGGGTGTGAAGAAACTAAGAAACACCACTTGTTAAGAGAAAGAAGATAACAAAAGTTATATAAGGAGAGTAGAAGCGCACATATAGGGGCTTGTCCAAGCATAGAAAGAAAAGCAAGTTAAAGCATATACTTGAACAACCCAAAAAAATGCAAGATAAAGTGCTACAGAAAAACAATAAATCACAATTTTGACCCTCAAGATGATGGAATTTGACCAAAAACCATCAGAGCTCATGGCAGAGCGATGAGTCTTGCTCAGAAGGGTGTTTCTGCATAAAAAACACTATACTTGCAGCAAAAACTGAAATTGGAGCAAAACCTGCAAAAAATCCAAAAATACTCCAATTTTTACATATCATGTAGATCTATGTACCCTGCATCACAATGTTATGCAAGCAACTCAAGATAGTAGATATGCAATTCAAGGAACAATCTTGAGTATGTATGAGATAAGATACAAGCATAACATATAGATGATCAAAGATGGCAATTTTAAACAAGGCTAGAACTACATGTATATGAACTACTAGTAGATGATATCACAAGTTAGGACTACTAGTAGGATCTAGATCATAGCAAGAGATACACAAGATAAAGCAAGCTATGAGTAGATATATAGATATATCCAAACCAAGAGATATGCAATTTTAGAAGCATGAGAGGATATAACTCACTATATATGCATCCTTACCATAAGATGATTACCCGTAAGAACCTCAAGGTTGTATCAAAACAAGATATACACCAAGATAGATGTAGCAAGTTAGAGCACAACGGAAGCAATGGAAGCAATTTAAGACACAACCAAGAGATCCAAAGAGATCATCATCAAAACCTACAAAACAACTCAAAGCAATTAATTGCAAGATATAGATATACCAAATTAGAGCAATTAGAGAGATAGAGTTGTATGCAAGATAGGAAATTTAGAACATGGCAATATGCATATATAAAGATACCAAAGGAGTGCCAAAGAATAAGGCTATTGGCTGAGAAAATCTAGTTGAGAGGGAAATTCTCACTCAATAAGCCAAATTTATATTCTGTGCACAGTGTAATCGGTCGAGTTCTGTGCATTGGCAACTCGACCGATGACAACTGCTGGCAACACCCATTGGTGCCTATCAGTCGAGTTTCAATAGGGCAAACTCGACCGACAGAGCAGCTGTCAACAAGCACACCTATTTTATAAAAACATATTTAAAGGCATGCTAAAAATACAAACCATATCCAAACATGTCTAAGCAAGTTAGTAATGCACTATAGAAGCATTAGAAACAGTTTTTGAGCAAGAGTGTGAAGAGAATCACAAAATGCCACTTTTGACTCAAAAACCATATGTATAGTGCACACTAACTTGACAAAACGAGTTAGAAATTGTTACAAGCAATAAAACCATTACATTTGTACTTACCATTGCTTTTCCACTTGTTGTCACCCTCTGCGCATCTCACCTTTCTTCTTTTATGTGGATTGAGAAGTCAATTTTCAATTCAATAGCTCAAGTCAATCCATTTGCAGGTACCTACAAGAAGAAAGATGAAATGGTCCCCAATCATGTTTTTGGGTCCGGAGGAGTTAGCTTAGCAACCCAAATCCTATTGCGCTTGGGTGCTTTCCTAAAAGGACAACAAGTAGAATAATGACCTAATTCATTGCAATAGTTGCATGTGCCCATAGTCTTGGAACTAGAGGATTCTCCATGGAATATTGGAGGTCCTTTATCTTTGTTGTTCCCTTGACTACTATCATACCCTAAACCATGTCTACCAATTTGTTTAGTAGTATGGTCTAGGATTTGATTAAGATTCTTTTTACCAACTAAGAATTTTTGCAAAGAAGATCTTAAACTATCATTATCATGCTTAAGAGAAGCAATAGTAGAAGACAATTGATTAATATTATCTCTAGCATGTAAAAGATCATTTTCTAAGCAAAGAGATTTAGTTGAATAAGAATCTCTATCAATATGAAGAGCAGCAACATCATTCTCTCTATTTGTAGAACTAGAACAAGATTCATGCCCATTGATTTTAGCAAGCAAGGAGGCATTTTCAGATTTAAGCACCACTAATTCTCTTTGATAAGAATAGATTTCTTTTCTCCTAGCATCATCAATAACCTTGAGTTCTACGTTTTCAGTTTTAAGAGTATCAAGCTCATGCATGAGAGAAACAACAATTAAAGTATGTTCTTCATTAGAATTAGGCATGAGAGGTTGAGCTTCTAGAAATTTAATCTTATCAAATAAACTAGAATTTTCAAGTTTAAGAGAGTCTACTTGACTAAGACAATCATTTTTATCATCAAGCAAGCAAGAATTAGCATGTTCAAGATCATCTAGTTCTACATGCAAATTATCAACAATTTTAGCAAGCTTTTTCTTTTTCTTTTTAGAAGACTTATAAGAGGCACAAATATCATGAATAATAGCAATTAAAGATTCTTTATCTAAAGAGTCTAGATTTACCTCATTTGAGTCTTCACTTGTTGATGCTATAAGAGCAAAATGGCATTCTCCTTCATCACTAGAGCTTGAGCTTGCTCCTTCACATGAATCTTCACTTGAACTTGAGTTGGAGGAGCCACTTGAGCTTGAGTGCCATTTCTCCTTGTGAAGATGGGTCTTTTTGCCTTGTGGGCAATCTTCCTTGTAGTGACCCTTCTTACCACATGTGAAGCACCGGATGGAGGAGGACTTGCCTTTGTAGAGTCTACCCTTGGAGCACATGGCATCGTCTTTATCTTGAGAGGATGGAGAGACTTTTTCCATGATAGCTTCAATTTGAGCCTTTATTTCAGCCTTCTTCATTCTCTTTAGCTCTTTCTTCTCTTGTCTTTCTACTTCCTCCCTCTTGTCAAACGTGGCTTCATGTGCTTGTAGATTTCCAATGAGCTCTTCAATAGGAATATCCCTAAGCGACCTTGCTTCTTCAATGGAAGTCACCTTGGATTCCCATCTCTTGGGGAGAGTTCTGAGGATCTTTGAGTTGATCTCTCCACTAGACATGGGATGTCCTAGAACAGCAAGACCATTTAAGATGGTGTTGAGCCTTGAGTACATGTTGTCTATGCTCTCCTCCTTTCCCATCTTGAAGTTCTCAAGAAACCCTTTGAGCATGTAGACTTTGCTTTCCTTCACTTGATCTGTCCCTTCATAAGTGATGCAAAGCTTTCTCCATACCTCATAGGCCGTCTCACAAGAGGAAATCTGGTTGAACTCGGTGGGGGTCATGGAGGCATAAAGGATTTGCATGGCTCTTGCATTTAAGGTTGCTTTCATCAAGGTGGCTTCATCCCATTCTTCAATGTTTGTCTTTGGTAGAATGTATGGGCTGTTCACCATTTGCCACATCTCGAGACTTGATCCTTGGATGAAGAATTGAAGTCTTCTTCTCCAATAGAGGAAGTTGCTCCCATCAAAGATTGGAAGGCTGGTCGAAAGTCTCCCTCCTAGGTAGTCACCCATCTTCTCCTACTTGTTGAAGTATGCTTGGAGAAGACCCGCTCTGATACCACTTGTTGGATCCTAGATTGGTGATTAGGTGCTCTAGAGGGGGGTGAATAGAGCTGAAAGCACTTAAACAAAACTCATTAAACCTTCAAAATATATGACAAGATTAGGTTGCTAAATAGGCAATTTGAGTGCAACTCAATCATGCATAGCAAGGATAAGAGAGATTGAACATGCACCAATTAGACAAGCTATTTAGAGTGGTTCCACACTTCAAACTAGAAGTGTGTCAGTCCACTTTCCTAGAGAGGTCAACCTCTAGGACTTAAACCAATTGCACTCTTATATTCATTAATAAGACATACAATACATGACCAACAAAGGACTTACCTATCCAATACAAAGAGTCTTCAACGTTACCAAGGACTTACCCACTTTGCAAGAGTCTTCGGCCTTCTCCAAGGACTTACCCACTCTTGCACAAGTCTTCGGCCTTGTAGGAATTACCCACTCTTCTTGGATCTTCCGCCTTTAACTTCACCGTCACTCGGAGAAGCTTTCCACCAAGGACTTACCCACTTGAGCTTGAGTCTTCTGCCTTCTCCAAGGGCTTACCCACTCTAGCTCCAAGTCTTCGGACTTGATCTTCACCAAGGGACTCCTTCCCTTGTTCTTCTTCACCTCTCTTGGACAAGAGAGAGAACCTTCATCTTCATGATTGAAATGGAGAGATGGGGAGGTTGTGGAAGTGAGAGCTTCACAAGATATACAAATGGGACTAGCTCTCTTACAGATTTCCTACTCACTCTAATGGATGTAGCAAGTGATTAAGCTTAGAGAGAGAGAGAGGAGGTTGTAGGAAGCACTCAACTATAGAATAGGAACCTCACAAAGAGTTTGCAATGAATGCTCAACCTTGGAATGAAGCCCAAGGGGTCCTATTTATAGCTGGGGATGCCTCTTAGCCTTTGGGAACACTTAAGAACGAAAACTAGCCGTTTTGTGGCTTGCAACGGATCTATTTTCACTTGTTGCAACTCCACAACGGCTAGTAGCACTTTTCTGCATTCCAGTACAGTCTGATCGGTCGAGTTTATATAAAGGTAACTCGGCCGAACCACTAAAAGACAAGGCTGAAAGCTAGACTATCGGCCGAGTTCCTTTGGAGAAACTCGGCTGATCGGTCGACTTTCATCTTGGACCGATCAGTGGATCGTCCGAGTTTCCTAGCTAAAAACTCGACCGAACGGGAATCGGATGAGTTTTAACTCGGCCGATTGCAACAAAAATTCCAGAATATATGGATCGTCCGAGTTTGGAATTCGGCCGACAAAATCTCTGTTATGGGTATTTTGGAATTTTCGTTTGACTATACAAATGATAGATTTTTATGTCCCAATAATTTTTCTAAGCTTAATTACAAGTCATACAATCATTACAAGTGATTACAAAGCAATTCTAAGGTCATTTACATAGAGATCCCAAATTGCACACTTGTAGCTATTTTGACTTGTCTTTTCTCCAAATTGATATGCGCAAATTAGGGCATTTGGAGTGTGTCTAAACCTAATCTGAAATTACTCAATGTAGAAGCATTAGACACAAATATGTGGAATGGTTAGTCATCATCAAAACACAGGTTTAGTCAGTTTAGACGTGAGTCAACATTGACCTAATTGACCTTGAGTCAACATTCTCCCCCTTTTTGAAGATGACAAACCATTCCATAAATGTATTGAAAGCTTGTACGTAAAATCATACCTTCGGAGAAACCTAGGGGTTTCAATAGGATTGAGCTCATATGCTCCCCCTCAATTGATGCGCATGGAGTTCTCATACTCCCCCTCAATTGATGCTATTCCTCCTGCATGGTTAGCTTTCATAACATTTATAGAAACTATGTCTTCTACTCATATATGTTCTACACATATATGTCTTCTCCCATTTACCTTCTCCCTTTACATGGACACGCTTCTTTGCTTCATGTAAGACATGCCTTCTCCCTGTTGTCAAAAGAAGACATATCTTTCTCCCCTTTCTCATTTCAAAGAGGTGGGGGTGTGAAGAAACTAAGAAACACCAATTGTTAAGAGAAAGAAGATAACAAAAGTTATATAAGGAGAGTAGAAGAGCACATATAGGGGCTTGTCCAAGCATAGAAAGAAAAGCAAGTTAAAGCATATACTTGAACAACCCAAAAAAAATGCAAGATAAAGTGCTACAGAAAAACAATAAATCACAATTTTGACCCTCAAGATGATGGAATTTGACCAAAAACCATCCGATCTCATGGAGAAGCGATGAGTCTTTCTCAGAAGGGTGTTTCTGCATAAAAAACACTATACTTGCAGAAAAAACTGAAATTGGAGCAAAACCTGCAAAAAATCCAAAAATACTCCAATTTTTACATATCATGTAGATCTATGTACCATGCATCACAATGTTATGCAAGCAACTCAAGATAGTAGATATGCAATTCAAGGAACAATCTTGAGTATGTATGAGATAAGATACAAGCATAACATATAGATGATCCAAGATGGCAATTTTAAACAAGGCTAGAACTACATGTATATGAACTACTAGTAGATGATATCACAAGTTAGGACTACTAGTAGGATCTAGATCATAGCAAGAGATACACAAGATAAAGCAAGCTATGAGTAGATATAGAGATATATCCAAACCAAGAGATATGCAATTTTAGAAGCATTAGAGGATATAACTCACTATAGATGCATCCTTACCATAAGATGATTACCCCTAAGAACCTCAAGGTTGTATCAAAACAAGATATACACCTAGATAGATGTAGCAAGTTAGAGCACAACGGAAGCAATGGAAGCAATTTAAGACACAACCAAGAGATCCAAAGAGATCATCATCAAAACCTGCAAAACAACTCAAAGCAAGTAATTGCAAGATATAGATATACCAAATTAGAGCAATTAGAGAGATAGAGTTGTATGCAAGATAGGAAATTTAGAACATGGCAATATGCATATATAAAGATACCAAAAGAGTGCCAAAGAATAAGGCTATTGGCTGAGAAAATCTAGTTGAGAGGGAAATTCTCACTCAATAAGCCAAATTTATATTCTGTGCACAGTGTAATCGGTCAAGTTCTGTGCATTGGCAACTCGACCGATGACAACTGCTGACAACACCCATTGGTGCCTATCGGTCGAGTTTCAATAGGGCAAACTCGACCGACAGAGCAGCTGTCAACAAGCACACCTATTTTATAAAAACATATTTAAAGACATGCTAAAAATACAAACCATATCCAAACATGTCTAAGCAAGTTAGTAATGCACTATAGAAGCATTAGAAACATTTTTTGAGCAAGAGTGTGAAGAGAATCACAAAATGCCACTTTTGACTCAAAAACCATATGTATAGTGCACACTAACTTGACAAAACGAGTTAGAAATTGTTACAAGCAATAAAACCATTGCCTTTGTACTTACCATTGCTTTTCCACTTGTTGTCACCCTCTGCACATCTCACCTTTCTTCTTTTATGTGGATTGAGAAGTCAATTTTCAATTCAATAACTAAAGTCAATCCATTTGCAAGTACCTACAAGAAGAAAGATGAAATGGTCCCCAATCATGTTTTTGGGTCCGGAGGAGTTAGCTTAGCAACCCAAATCCTATTGCTCTTGGGTGCTTTCCTAAAAGGACAACAAGTAGAATAATGACCTAATTCATTGCAATAGTTGCATGTGCCCATAGTCTTGGAACTAGAGGATTCTCCATGGAATATTGGAGGTCCTTTATCTTTGTTGTTCCCTTGACTACTATCATACCCTAAACCATGTCTACCAATTTGTTTAGTAGTATGGTCTAGGATTTGATTAAGATTCTTTTTACCAACTAAGAATTTTTGCAAAGAAGATCTTAAACTATCATTATCATGCTTAAGAGAAGCAATAGTAGAAGACAATTGATTAATATTATCTCTAGCATGTAAAAGATCATTTTCTAAGCAAAGAGATTTAGTTAAATAAGAATCTCTATCAATATGAAGAGCAGCAACATCATTCTCTCTATTTGTAGAACTAGAACAAGATTCATGCCCATTGATTTTAGCAAGCAAGGAGGCATTTTCATATTTAAGCACCACTAATTCTCTTTGATAAGAATAGATTTCTTTTCTCCTAGCATCATCAATAAGCTTGAGTTCTACGTTTTCAGTTTTAAGAGTATCAAGCTCATGCATGAGAGAAACAACAATCAAAGTATATTCTTCATTAGAATTAGGCATGAGAGGTTGAGCTTCTAGAAATTTAATCTTATCAAGTAAACTAGCATTTTCAAGTTTAAGAGAGTCTACTTGACTAAGACAATCATTTTTATCATCAAGCAAGCAAGAATTAGCATGTTCAAGATCATCTAGTTCTACATGCAAATTATCAACAATTTTAGCAAGCTTTTTCTTTTTCTTTTTAGAAGACTTATAAGAGGCACAAATATCATGAATAATAACAATTAAAGATTCTTTATCTAAAGAGTCTAGATTTACCTCATTTGAGTCTTCACTTGTTGATGCTATAAGAGCAAAATGACATTCTCCTTCATCACTAGAGCTTGAGCTTGATCTTTCACATGAATCTTCACTTGAACTTGAGTTGGAGGAGCCACTTGAGCTTGAGTGCCATTTCTCCTTGTGAAGATGGGTCTTTTTTCCTTGTGGGAAATCTTCCTTGTAGTGACCCTTCTTTCCACATGTGAAGCACCGGATGGAGGAGGACTTGCCTTTGTAGAGTCTACCCTTGGAACACATGGCATCTTCTTTATCTTGAGAGGATGGAGAGACTTTTTCCATGATAGCTTCAATTTGAGCCTTTATTTCAGCCTTCTTCATTCTCTTTAGCTCTTTCTTCTCTTGTCTTTCTACTTCCTCCCTCTTGTCAAGCGTGGCTTCATGTGCTTATAGATTTCCAATGAGCTCTTCAATAGGAATATCCCTAAGCGACCTTGCTTCTTCAATGGAAGTCACCTTGGATTCCCATCTCTTGGGGAGAGTTCTGAGGATCTTTGAGTTGATCTCTCCACTAGACATGGGATGTCCTAGAACAGCAAGACCATTTAAGACGGTGTTGAGCCTTAAGTACATGTTGGCTATGCTCTCCTCCTTTCCCATCTTGAAGTTCTCAAGCAACCCTTTGAGCATGTAGACTTTGCTTTCCTTCACTTGATCTGTCCCTTCATAAGTGATGCAAAGCTTTCTCCATACCTCATAGGTCGTCTCACAAGAGGAAATCCGGTTGAACTCGATGGGGGTCATGGAGGCATAAAGGATGTGCATGGCTCTTGCATTTAAGGTTGCTTTCATCAAGGTGGCTTCATCCCATTCTTCAATGTTTGTCTTTGGTAGAATGTATGGGCTGTTCACCATTTGCCACATCTCGAGACTTGATCCTTGGATGAAGAATTGAAGTCTTCTTCTCCAATAGAGGAAGTTGCTCCCATCAAAGATTGGAAGGCTGGTCGAAAGTCTCCCTCCTAGGTAGTCACCCATCTTCTCCTACTTGTTGAAGTATGCTTGGAGAAGACCCGCTCTGATACCACTTGTTGGATCCTAGATTGGTGATTAGGTGCTCTAGAGGGGGGGGTGAATAGAGCTGAAAGCACTTAAACAAAACTCATTAAACCTTCAAAATATATGACAAGATTAGGTTGCTAAATAGGAAATTTGAGTGCAACTAAATCATGCATAGCAAGGATAAGAGAGATTGAACATGCACCAATTAGACAAGCTATTTAGAGTGGTTCCACACTTCAAACTAGAAGTGTGTCAGTCCACTTGCCTAGAGAGGTCAACCTCTAGGACTTAAACCAATGGCACTCTTATATTCATTAATAAGACATACAATACATGACCAACAAAGGACTTACCTATCCAATACAAAGAGTCTTCAACCTTACCAAGGACTTACCCACTTTGCAAGAGTCTTTGGCCTTCTCCAAGGACTTACCCACTCTTGCACAAGTCTTCGGCCTTGTAGGAATTACCCACTCTTCTTGGATCTTCCGCCTTTAACTTCACCTTCACTCGGAGAAGCTTTCCACCAAGGACTTACCCACTTGAGCTTGAGTCTTCTGCCTTCTCCAAGGGCTTACCCACTCTAGCTCCAAGTCTTCGGCCTTGATCTTCACCAAGGGACTCCTTCCCTTGTTCTTCTTCACCTCTCTTGGACAAGAGAGAGAACCTTCATCTTCATGATTGAAATGGAGAGATGGGGAGGTTGTGGAAGTGAGAGCTTCACAAGATATACAAATGGGACTAGCTCTCTTACAGATTTCCTACTCACTCTAATGGATGTAGCAAGTGATTAAGCTTAGAGAGAGAGAGAGGAGGCTGTAGGAAGCACTCAACTATAGAATAGGAACCTCACAAAGAGTTTGCAATGAATGCTCAACCTTGGAATGAAGCCCAAGGGGTCCTATTTATAGCTGGGGATGCCTCTTAGCCTTTGGGAACACTTAAGAACGAAAACTAGCCATTTTGTGGCTTGCAACGGATCTATTTTCACTTGTTGCAACTCCACAACGGCTAGTAGCACTTTTCTGCATTCCAGTACAGTCTGATCGGCTGAGTTTATATAAAGGTAACTCGGCCGAACCACTAAAAGACAAGGCTGAAAGCTAGACTGTCGGCCGAGTTCCTTTGGAGAAACTCGGCCGATCGGTCGACTTTCATCTTGGACCGATCAGTGGATCGGCCGAGTTTCCTAGCTAGAAACTCGACCGAACGGGAATCGACTGAGTTTGTAACTCGGCCGATTGCAACAAAAATTCCAGAATATATGGATCGGCCGAGTTTGGAATTCGGCCGACAAAATCCCTGTTATGGGTATTTTGGAATTTTCGTTTGACTATACAAATGATGGATTTTTATGTCCCAATAATTTTTCTAAGCTTAATTACAAGTCATACAATCATTACAAGTGATTACAAAGCAATTCTAAGGTCATTTACATAGAGATCCCAAATTGCACACTTGTAGCTATTTTGACTTGTCTTTTCTCCAAATTGATATGCGCAAATTAGGGCATTTGGAGTGTGTCTAAACCTAATCTGAAATTACTCAATGTAGAAGCATTAGACACAAATATGTGGAATGGTTAGTCATCATCAAAACACGGGTTTAGTCAATTTAGACGTGAGTCAACATTGACCTAATTGACCTTGAGTCAACATTCTCCCCCTTTTTGAAGATGACAAACCATTCCATAAATGTATTGAAAGCTTGTACGTAAAATCATACCTTCGGAGAAACCTAGGGGTTTCAATAGGATTGAGCTCATATGCTCCCCCTCAATTGATGCGCATGGAGTTCTCATACTCCCCCTCAATTGATGCTATTCCTCCTGCATGGTTAGCTTTCATAACATTTATAGAAACTATGTCTTCTACTCATATATGTTCTACACATATATGTCTTCTCCCATTTACCTTCTCCCCTTTACATGGACACGCTTCTTTGCTTCATGTAAGACATGCCTTCTCCCTGTTGTCAAAAGAAGACATATCTTTCTCCCCCTTTCTCATTTCAAAAAGGTGGGGGTGTGAAGAAACTATGAAACACCACTTGTTAAGAGAAAGAAGATAACAAAAGTTCTATAAGGAGAGTAGAAGAGCACATATAGGGGCTTGTCCAAGCATAGAAAGAAAAGCAAGTTAAAGCATATACTTGAACAACCCAAAAAAATGCAAGATAAAGTGCTACAGAAAAACAATAAATCACAATTTTGACCCTCAAGATGATGGAATTTGACCAAAAACCATCGGAGCTCATGGCTGAGTGATGAGTCTTGCTCAGAAGGGTGTTTCTGCATAAAAAACACTATACTTGCAGCAAAAAATGAAATTGGAGCAAAACCTGCAAAAAATCCAAAAATACTCCAATTTTTACATATCATGTAGATCAATGTACCCTGCATCACAATGTTATGCAAGCAACTCAAGATAGTAGATATGCAATTCAAGGAACAATCTTGAGTATGTATGAGATAAGATACAAGCATAACATATAGATGATCAAAGATGGCAATTTTAAACAAGGCTAGAACTACATGTATATGAACTACTAGTAGATGATATCACAAGTTTGGACTACTAGTAGGATCTAGATCATAGCAAGAGATACACAAGATAAATCAAGCTATGAGTAGATATATAGATATATCCAAACTAAGAGATATGCAATTTTAGAAGCATGAGAGGATATAACTCACTATATATGCATCCTTACCATAAGATGATTACCCCTAAGAACCTCAAGGTTGTATCAAAACAAGATATACACCTAGATAGATGTAGCAAGTTAGAGCACAACGGAAGCAATGGAAGCAATTTAAGACACAACCAAGAGATCCAAAGAGATCATCGTCAAAACCTGCAAAACAACTCAAAGCAAGTAATTGCAAGATATAGATATACCAAATTAGAGCAATTAGAGAGATAGAGTTGTATGCAAGATAGGCAATTTAGAACATGGCAATATGCATATATAAAGATACCAAAGGAGTGCCAAAGAATAAGGCTATTGGCTGAGAAAATCTAGTTGAGAGGGAAATTCTCACTCAATAAGCCAAATTTATATTCTGTGCACAGTGTAATCGGTCGAGTTATGTGCATTGGCAACTCGACCGATGACAACTGCTGGCAACACCCATTGGTGCCTATCGGTCGAGTTTCAATAGGGCAAACTCGACCGACAGAGCAGCTGTCAACAAGCACACCTATTTTATAAAAACATATTTAAAGGCATGCTAAAAATACAAACCATATCCAAACATGTCTAAGCAAGTTAGTAATGCACTATAGAAGCATTAGAAATAATTTTTGAGCAAGAGTGTGAAGAGAATCACAAAATGCCACTTTTGACTCAAAAACCATATGTATAGTGCACACTAACTTGACAAAAACCAAGCAATAAAACCATTACCTTTGTACTTACCATTGCTTTTCCACTTGTTGTCACCCTCTGCACATCTCACCTTTCTTCTTTTATGTGGATTGAGAAGTCAATTTTCAATTCAATAGCTCAAGTCAATCCATTTGCAAGTACCTACAAGAAGAAAGATGAAATGGTCCCCAATCATGTTTTTGGGTCCGGAGGAGTTAGCTTAGCAACCCAAATCCTATTGCTCTTGGGTGCTTTCCTAAAAGGACAACAAGTAGAATAATGACCTAATTCATTGCAATAGTTGCATGTGCCCATAGTCTTGGAACTAGAGGATTCTCCATGGAATATTGGAGGTCCTTTATCTTTGTTGTTCCCTTGACTACTATCATACCCTAAACCATGTCTACCAATTTGTTTAGTAGTATGGTCTAGGATTTGATTAAGATTCTTTTTACCAACTAAGAATCTTTGCAAAGAAGATCTTAAACTATCATTATCATGCTTAAGAGAAGCAATAGTAGAAGACAATTGATTAATATAATCTCTAGCATGTAAAAGATCATTTTCTAAGCAAAGAGATTTAGTTGAATAAGAATCTCTATCAATATGAAGAGCAGCAACATCATTCTCTCTATTTGTAGAACTAGAACAAGATTCATGCCCATTAATTTTAGCAAGCAAGGAGGCATTTTCAGATTTAAGCACCACTAATTCTCTTTGATAAGAATAGATTTCTTTTCTCCTAGCATCATCAATAAGCTTGAGTTCTACGTTTTCAGTTTTAAGAGTATCAAGCTCATGCATGAGAGAAACAACAATTAAAGTATGTTCTTCATTAGAATTAGGCATGAGAGGTTGAGCTTCTAGAAATTTAATCTTATCAAGTAAACTAGCATTTTCAAGTTTAAGAGAGTCTACTTGACTAAGACAATCATTTTTATCATCAAGCAAGCAACAATTAGCATGTTCAAGATCATCTAGTTCTACATGCAAATTATCAACAATTTTAGCAAGCTTTTTCTTTTTCTTTTTAGAAGACTTATAAGAGGCACAAATATCATGAATAATAGCAATTAAAGATTCTTTATCTAAAGAGTCTAGATTTACCTCATTTGAGTCTTCACTTGTTGATGCTATAAGAGCAAAATGGCATTCTCCTTCATCACTAGAGCTTGAGCTTGATCCTTCACATGAATCTTCACTTGAACTTGAGTTGGAGGAGCCACTTGAGCTTGAGTGCCATTTCTCCTTGTGAAGATGGGTCTTTTTGCCTTGTGGGCAATCTTCCTTGTAGTGACCCTTCTTTCCACATGTGAAGCACTGGATGGAGGAGGACTTGCCTTTGTAGAGTCTACCCTTGGAGCACATGGCATCTTCTTTATCTTGAGAGGATGGAGAGACTTTTTCCATGATAGCTTCAATTTGAGCCTTTATTTCAGCCTTCTTCATTCTTTTTAGCTCTTTCTTCTCTTGTCTTTCTACTTCCTCCCTCTTGTCAAGCGTGGCTTCATGTGCTTGTAGATTTCCAATGAGCTCTTCAATAGGAATATCCCTAAGCGACCTTGCTTCTTCAATGGAAGTCACCTTGGATTCCCATCTCTTGGGGAGAGTTCTGAGGATCTTTGAGTTGATCTCTCCACTACACATGGGATGTCCTAGAACAGCAAGACCATTTAAGATGGTGTTGAGCCTTGAGTACATGTTGGCTATGCTCTCCTCCTTTCCCATCTTGAAGTTCTCAAGCAACCCTTTGAGCATGTAGACTTTTCTTTCCTTCACTTGATCTGTCCCTTCATAAGTGATGCAAAGCTTTCTCCATACCTCATAGGCCGTCTCACAAGAGGAAATCCGGTTGAACTCGGTGGGGGTCATGGAGGCATAAAGGATGTGCATGGCTCTTGCATTTGAGGTTGTTTTCATCAAGGTGGCTTCATCCCATTCTTCAATGTTTGTCTTTGGTAGAATGTATGGGCTGCTCACCATTTGCCACATCTCGAGACTTGATCCTTGGATGAAGAATTGAAGTCTTCTTCTCCAATAGAGGAAGTTGCTCCCATCAAAGATTGGAAGGCTGGTCGAAATTCTCCCTCCTAGGTAGTCACCCATCTTCTCCTACTTGTTGAAGTATGCTTGGAGAAGACCCGCTCTGATACCACTTGTTGGATCCTAGATTGGTGATTAGGTGCTCTAGAGGGGGGGTGAATAGAGCTGAAAGCACTTAAACAAAACTCATTAAACCTTCAAAATATATGACAAGATTAGGTTTATAAATAGGCAATTTGAGTGCAACTAAATCATGCATAACAAGGATAATAGAGATTGAACATGCACCAATTAGATAAGCTATTTAGAGTGGTTCCACACTTCAAACTAGAAGTGTGTCAGTCCACTTGCCTAGAGAGGTCAACCTCTAGGACTTAAACCAATTGCACTCTTATATTAATTAATAAGACATACAATACATGACCAACAAAGGACTTACCTATCCAATACAAAGAGTCTTCAACCTTACCAAGGACTTACCCACTTTGCAAGAGTCTTCGGCCTTCTCCAAGGACTTACCCACTCTTACACAAGACTTCGGCCTTGTAGGAATTACCCACTCTTCTTGGATCTTCCGCCTTTAACTTCACCTTCACTCGGAGAAGCTTTCCACCAAGGACTTACCCACTTGAGCTTGAGTCTTCTGCCTTCTCCAAGGGCTTACCCACTCTAGCTCCAAGTCTTCGGCCTTGATCTTCACCAAGGGACTCCTTCCCTTGTTCTTCTTCACCTCTCTTGGACAAGAGAGAGAACCTTCATCTTCATGATTGAAATGGAGAGATGGGGAGGTTGTGGAAGTGAGAGCTTCACAAGATATACAAATGGGACTAGCTCTCTTACAGATTTCCTACTCACTCTAATGGATGTAGCAAGTGATTAAGCTTAGAGAGAGAGAGAGGAGGCTGTAGGAAGCACTCAACTATAGAATAGGAACCTCACAAAGAGTTTGCAATAATTGCTCAACCTTGGAATGAAGCCCAAGGGGTCCTATTTATAGCTGGGGATGCCTCTTAGCCTTTGGGAACACTTAAGAATGAAAACTAGCCGTTTTGTGGCTTGCAACGGATCTATTTTCACTTGTTGCAACTCCACAACGGCTAGTAGCACTTTTCTGCATTCCAGTACAGTCTGATCGGCCGAGTTTATATAAAGGTAACTCGGCCGAACCACTAAAAGACAAGGCTGAAAGCTAGACTGTCGGCCGAGTTCCTTTGGAGAAACTCGGCCGATCGGTCGACTTTCATCTTGGACCGATCAGTGGATCGGCCGAGTTTCCTAGCTAGAAACTCGACCGAACGGGAATCGGATGAGTTTGTAACTCGGCCGATTGCAACAAAAATTCCAGAATATATGGATCGACCGAGTTTGGAATTCGGCCGACAAAATCCCTGTTATGGGTATTTTGGAATTTTCGTTTGACTATACAAATGATGGATTTTTATGTCCCAATAATTTTTCTAAGCTTAATTACAAGTCATACAATCATTACAAGTGATTACAAAGCAATTCTAAGGTCATTTACATAGAGATCCCAAATTGCACACTTGTAGCTATTTTGACTTGTCTTTTCTCCAAATTGATATGCGCAAATTAGGGCATTTAGAGTGTGTCTAAACCTAATCTGAAATTACTCAATGTAGAAGCATTAGACACAAATATGTGGAATGGTTAGTCATCATCAAAACACAGGTTTAGTCAATTTAGACGTGAGTCAACATTGACCTAATTGACCTTGAGTCAACATTCTCCCCCTTTTTGAAGATGACAAACCATTCCATAAATGTATTGAAAGCTTGTACGTAAAAACATACCTTCAGAGAAACCTAGGGGTTTCAATAGGATTGAGCTCATATGCTCCCCCTCAATTGATGCGCATGGAGTTCTCATACTCCCCCTCAATTGATGCTATTCCTCCTGCATGGTTAGCTTTCATAACATTTATAGAAACTATGTCTTCTACTCATATATGTTCTACACATATATGTCTTTTCCCATTTACCTTCTCCCCTTTACATGGACACGCTTCTTTGCTTCATGTAAGACATGCCTTCTCCCTGTTGTCAAAAGAAGACATATCTTTCTCCCCCTTTCTCATTTCAAAAAGGTGGGGGTGTGAAGAAAACTAAGAAACACCACTTGTTAAGAGAAAGAAGATAACAAAAGTTATATAAGGAGAGTAGAAGAGCACATATAGGGGCTTGTCCAAGCATAGAAAGAAAAGCAAGTTAACGCATATACTTGAACAACCCAAAAAAAATGCAAGATAAAGTGCTACAGAAAAACAATAAATCACAATTTTGACCCTCAAGATGATGGAATTTGACCAAAAACCATCGGAGCTCATGGCAGAGCGACGAGTCTTGCTCAGAAGGGTGTTTCTGCATAAAAAACACTATACTTGCAGCAAAAACTGAAATTGGAGCAAAACCTGCAAAAAATCCAAAAATACTCCAATTTTTACATATCATGTAAATCTATGTACCCTGCATCACAATGTTATGCAAGCAACTCAAGATAGTAGATATGCAATTCAAAGAACAATCTTGAGTATGTATGAGATAAGATACAAGCATAACATATAGATGATCAAAGATGGCAATTTTAAACAAGGCTAGAACTAAATGTATATGAACTACTAGTAGATGATATCACAAGTTAGGACTACTAGTAGGATCTAGATCATAGCAAGAGATACACAAGATAAAGCAAGCTATGAGTAGATATAGAGATATATCCAAACCAAGAGATATGCAATTTTAGAAGCATGAGAGGATATAACTCACTATATATGCATCCTTACCATAAGATGATTACCCCTAAGAACCTCAAGGTTGTATCAAAACAAGATATACACCTAGATAGATGTAGCAAGTTAGAGCACAACGGAAGCAATGGAAGCAATTTAAGACACAACCAAGAGATCCAAAGAGATCATCATCAAAACCTGCAAAACAACTCAAAGCAAGTAATTGCAAGATATAGATATACCAAATTAGAGCAATTAGAGAGATAGGGTTGTATGCAAGATAGGCAATTTAGAACATGGCAATATGCATATATAAAGATACCAAAGGAGTGCCAAAGAATAAGGCTATTGGCTGAGAAAATCTAGTTGAGAGGGAAATTCTCACTCAATAAGCCAAATTTATATTCTGTGCACAGTGTAATCGGTCGAGTTCTGTGCATTGGCAACTCGATCGATGACAACTGCTGGCAACACCCATTGGTGCCTATCAGTCGAGTTTCAATAGGGCAAACTCGACCGACAGAGCAGCTGTCAACAAGCACACCTATTTTATAAAAACATATTTAAAGGCATGCTAAAAATACAAACCATATCCAAACATGTCTAAGCAAGTTAGTAATGCACTATAGAAGCATTAGAAACAGTTTTTGAGAAAGAGTGTGAAGAGAATCACAAAATGCCACTTTTGACTCAAAAACCATATGTATAGTGCACACTAACTTGACAAAACGAGTTAGAAATTGTTACAAGCAATAAAACCATTACCTTTGTACTTACCATTGCTTTTCCACTTGTTGTCACCCTCTGCACATCTCACCTTTCTTCTTTTATGTGGATTGAGAAGTCAATTTTCAATTCAATAGCTCAAGTCAATCCATTTGCAAGTACCTACAAGAAGAAAGATGAAATGGTCCCCAATCATGTTTTTGGGTCCGGAGGAGTTAGCTTAGCAACCCAAATCCTATTGCTCTTGGGTGCTTTCCTAAAAGGACAACAAGTAGAATAATGACCTAATTCATTGCAATAGTTGCATGTGCCCATAGTCTTGGAACTAGAGGATTCTCCATGGAATATTGGAGGTCCTTTATATTTGTTGTTCCCTTGACTACTATCATACCCTAAACCATATCTACCAATTTGTTTAGTAGTATGGTCTAGGATTTGATTAAGATTCTTTTTACCAACTAAGAATCTTTGCAAAGAAGATCTTAAACTATCATTATCATGCTTAAGAGAAGCAATAGTAGAAGACAACTGATTAATATTATCTCTAGCATGTAAAAGATCATTTTCTAAGCAAAGAGATTTAGTTGAATAAGAATCTCTATCAATATGAAGAGCAACAACATCATTCTCTCTATTTGTAGAACTAGAACAAGATTCATGCCCATTGATTTTAGCAAGCAAGGAGGCATTTTCAGATTTAAGCACCACTAATTCTCTTTGATAAGAATAGATTTCTTTTCTCCTAGCATCATCAATAAGCTTGAGTTCTACGTTTTCAGTTTTAAGAGTATCAAGCTCATGCATGAGAGAAACAACAATTAAAGTATGTTCTTCATTAGAATTAGGCATGAGAGGTTGAGCTTCTAGAAATTTAATCTTATCAAGTAAACTAGCATTTTCAAGTTTAAGAGAGTCTACTTGACTAAGACAATCATTTTTATCATCAAGCAAACAAGAATTAGCATGTTCAAGATCATCTAGTTCTACATGCAAATTATCAACAATTTTAGCAAGCTTTTTCTTTTTCTTTTTAGAAGACTTATATGAGGCACAAATATCATGAATAATAGAAATTAAAGATTCTTTATCTAAAGAGTCTAGATTTACCTCATTTGAGTCTTCACTTGTTGATGCTATAAGAGCAAAATGGCATTCTCCTTCATCACTAGAGCTTGAGCTTGATCCTTCACATGAATCTTCACTTGAACTTGAGTTGGAGGAGCCATTTGAGCTTGAGTGCCATTTCTCCTTGTGAAGATGGGTCTTTTTGCCTTGTGGGCAATCTTCCTTGTAGTGACCCTTCTTTCCACATGTGAAGCACCGGATGGAGGAGGACTTGCCTTTGTAGAGTCTACCCTTGGAGCACATGGCATCTTCTTTATCTTGAGAGGATGGAGAGACTTTTTCCATGATAGCTTCAATTTGAGCCTTTATTTCAGCCTTCTTCATTCTCTTTAGCTCTTTCTTCTCTTGTCTTTCTACTTCCTCCCTCTTGTCAAGCGTGGCTTCATGTGCTTGTAGATTTCCAATGAGCTCTTCAATAGGAATATCCCTAAGCGACCTTGCTTCTTCAATGGAAGTCGCCTTGGATTCCCATCTCTTGGGGAGAGTTCTGAGGATCTTTGATTTGATCTCTCCACTAGACATGGGATGTCCTAGAACAGCAAGACCATTTAAGATGGTGTTGAGCCTTGAGTACATGTTGGCTATGCTCTCCTCCTTTCCCATCTTGAAGTTCTCAAACAACCCTTTGAGCATGTAGACTTTGCTTTCCTTCACTTGATCTGTCCCTTCATAAGTGATGCAAAGCTTTCTCCATACCTCATAGGCCATCTCACAAGAGGAAATCCGGTTGAACTCGGTAGGGGTCATGGAGGCATAAAGGATGTGCATGGCTCTTACATTTAAGGTTGCTTTCATCAAGGTGGCTTCATCCCATTCTTCAATGTTTGTCTTTGGTAGAATGTATGGGCTGTTCACCATTTGCCACATCTCGAGACTTGATCCTTGGATGAAGAATTGAAGTCTTCTTCTCCAATAGAGGAAGTTGCTCCCATCAAAGATTGGAAGGCTGGTCGAAAGTCTCCCTCCTAGGTAGTCACCCATCTTCTCCTACTTGTTGAAGTATGCTTGGAGAAGACCCGCTCTGATACCACTTGTTGGATCCTAGATTGGTGATTAGGTGCTCTAGAGGGGGGGGGTGAATAGAGCTGAAAGCACTTAAACAAAACTCATTAAACCTTCAAAATATATGACAAGATTAGGTTGCTAAATAGGCAATTTGAGTGCAACTAAATCATGCATAGAAAGGATAAGAGAGATTGAACATGCACCAATTAGACAAGCTATTTAGAGTGGTTCCACACTTCAAACTAGAAGTGTGTCAGTCCACTTGCCGAGAGAGGTCAACCTCTAGGACTTAAACCAATTGCACTCTTATATTCATTAATAATACATACAATACATGACCAACAAAGGACTTACCTATCCAATACAAAGAGTCTTCAACCTTACCAAGGACTTACCCACTTTGCAAGAGTCTTCGGCCTTCTCCAAGGACTTACCCACTCTTGCACAAGTCTTCAGCCTTGTAGGAATTACCCACTCTTCTTGGATCTTCCGCCTTTAACTTCACCTTCACTCGGAGAAGCTTTCCACCAAGGACTTACCCACTTGAGCTTGAGTCTTCTGCCTTCTCCAAGGGCTTACCCACTCTAGCTCCAAGTCTTCGGCCTTGATCTTCACCAAGGGACTCCTTCCCTTGTTCTTCTTCACCTCTCTTGGACAAGAGAGAGAACCTTCATCTTCATGATTGAAATGGAGAGATGGGGAGGTTGTGGAAGTGAGAGCTTCACAAGATATACAAATGGGACTAGCTCTCTTACAGATTTCCTACTCACTCTAATGGATATAGCAAGTGATTAAGCTTAGAGAGAGAGAGAGAGGAGGCTGTAGGAAGCACTCAACTATAGAATAGGAACCTCACAAAGAGTTTGCAATGAATGGTCAACCTTGGAATGAAGCCCAAGGGGTCCTATTTATAGCTGGGGATGCCTCTTAGCCTTTGGGAACACTTAAGAACGAAAACTAGCCGTTTTGTGGCTTGCAACGGATCTATTTTCACTTGTTGCAACAACACAACGGCTAGTAGCACTTTTATGCATTCCAGTACAGTCTGATCGGCCGAGTTTATATAAAGGTAACTCGGCCGAACCACTAAAAGACAAGGCTGAAAGCTAGACTGTCGGCCGAGTTCCTTTGGAGAAACTCGGCCGATCGGTCGACTTTCATCTTGGACCGATCAGTGGATCGGCCGAGTTTCCTAGCTAGAAACTCGACCGAACGGGAATCGGCTGAGTTTGTAACTCGGCCGATTGCAACAAAAATTCCAGAATATATGGATCGGCCGAGTTTGGAATTCGGCCGACAAAATCCCTGTTATTGGTATTTTGGAATTTTCGTTTGACTATACAAATGATGGATTTTTATGTCCCAATAATTTTTCTAAGCTTAATTACAAGTCATACAATCATTACAAGTGATTACAAAGCAATTCTAAGGTCATTTACATAGAGATCCCAAATTTCACACTTGTAGCTATTTTGACTTGTCTTTTCTCCAAATTGATAAGCGCAAATTAGGGCATTTGGAGTGTGTCTAAACCTAATCTGAAATTACTCAATGTAGAAGCATTAGACACAAATATGTGGAATGGTTAGTCATCATCAAAACACGTGTTTAGTCAATTTAGATGTGAGTCAACATTGACCTAATTGACCTTGAGTCAACATTCTCCCCCTTTTTGAAGATGACAAACCATTCCATAAATGTATTGAAAGCTTGTACGTAAAATCATACCTTCGGAGAAACCTAGGGGTTTCAATAGGATTGAGCTCATATGCTCCCCCTCAATTGATGCGCATGGAGTTCTCATACTCCCCCTCAATTGATGCTATTCCTCCTGCATGGTTAGCTTTCATAACATTTATAGAAACTATGTCTTCTACTCATATATGTTCTACACATATATGTCTTCTCCCATTTACCTTCTCCCCTTTACATGGACACGCTTCTTTGCTTCATGTAAGACATGCCTTCTCCCTGTTGTCAAAAGAAGACATATCTTTCTCCCCCTTTCTCATTTCAAAAAGGTGGGGGTGTGAAGAAACTATGAAACACCACTTGTTAAGAGAAAGAAGATAACAAAAGTTATATAAGGAGAGTAGAAGAGCACATATAGGGGTTGTCCAAGCATAGAAAGAAAAGCAAGTTAAAGCATATACTTGAACAACCCAAAAAAAATGCAAGATAAAGTGCTACAGAAAAACAATAAATCACAATTTTGACCCTCAAGATGATGGAATTTGACCAAAAACCATCGGAGCTCATGGCGGAGCGATAAGTCTTGCTCAGAAGGGTGTTTCTGCATTAAAAACACTATACTTGCAGCAAAAACTGAAATTGGAGCAAAACCTGCAAAAAATCCAAAAATACTCCAATTTTTACATATCATGTAGCTCTATGTACCCTGCATCACAATGTTATGCAAGCTACTCAAGATAGTAGATATGCAATTCAAGGAACAATCTTGAGTATGTATGAGATAAGATACAAGCATAACATATAGATGATCAAAGATGGCAATTTTAAACAAGGCTAGAACTACATGTATATGAACTACTAGTAGATGATATCACAAGTTAGGACTACTAGTAGGATCTAGATCATAGCAAGAGATACACAAGATAAAGCAAGCTATGAGTAGATATAGAGATATATCCAAACCAAGAGATATGCAATTTTAGAAGCATGAGAGGATATAACTCACTATATATGCATCCTTACCATAAGATGATTACCCCTAAGAACCTCAAGGTTGTATCAAAACAAGATATACACCTAGATAGATGTAGCAAGTTAGAGCACAACGGAAGCAATGCAAGCAATTTAAGACACAACCAAGAGATCCAAAGAGATCATCATCAAAACCTGCAAAACAACTCAAAGCAAGTAATTGCAAGATATAGATATACCAAATTAGAGCAATTAGAGAGATAGAGTTGTATGCAAGATAGGCAATTTAGAACATGGCAATATGCATATATAAAGATACCAAAGGAGTGCCAAAGAATAAGGCTATTGGCTAAGAAAATCTAGTTGAGAGGGAAATTCTCACTCAATAAGCCAAATTTATATTCTGTGCACAGTGTAATCGGTCGAGTTCTGTGCATTGGCAACTCGACCGATGACAACTGCTGGCAACACCCATTGGTGCCTATCGGTCGAGTTTCAATAGGGCAAACTCGACCGACAGAGCAGCTGTCAACAAGCACACCTATTTTATGAAAACATATTTAAAGGCATGCTAAAAATACAAACCATATCCAAACATGTCTAAGCAAGTTAGTAATGCACTATAGAAGCATTAGAAACAGTTTTTGAGCAAGAGTGTGAAGAGAATCACAAAATGCCACTTTTGACTCAAAAACCATATGTATAGTGCACACTAACTTGACAAAAACCAAGCAATAAAATCATTACCTTTGTACTTACCATTGCTTTTCCACTTGTTGTCACCCTCTGCACATCTCACCTTTCTTCTTTTATGTGGATTGAGAAGTCAATTTTCAATTCAATAGCTCAAGTCAATCCATTTGCAAGTACCTACAAGAAGAAAGATGAAATGGTCCCCAATCATGTTTTTGGGTCCGGAGGAGTTAGCTTAGCAACCCAAATCCTATTGCTCTTGGGTGCTTTCCTAAAAGGACAACAAGTAGAATAATGACCTAATTCATTGCAATAGTTGCATGTGCCCATAGTCTTGGAACTAGAGGATTCTCCATGGAATATTGGAGGTCCTTTATCTTTGTTGTTCCCTTGACTACTATCATACCCTAAACCATGTCTACCAATTTGTTTAGTAGTATGGTCTAGGATTTGATTAAGATTCTTTTTACCAACTAAGAATCTTTGCAAAGAAGATCTTAAACTATCATTATCATGCTTAAGAGAAGCAATAGTAGAAGACAATTGATTAATATTATCTCTAGCATGTAAAAGATCATTTTCTAAGCAAAGAGATTTAGTTGAATAAGAATCTCTATCAATATGAAGAGCAGCAACATCATTCTCTCTATTTGTAGAACTAGAACAAGATTCATGCCCATTGATTTTAGCAAGCAAGGAGGCATTTTCAGATTTAAGCACCACTAATTCTCTTTGATAAGAATAGATTTCTTTTCTCCTAGCATCATCAATAAGCTTGAGTTCTACGTTTTCAGTTTTAAGAGTATCAAGCTCATGCATGAGAGAAACAATAATTAAAGTATGTTCTTCATTAGAATTAGGCATGAGAGGTTGAGCTTCTAGAAATTTAATCTTATCAAGTAAACTAGCATTTTCAAGTTTAAGAGAGTCTACTTGACTAAGACAATCATTTTTATCATCAAGCAAGCAAGAATTAGCATGTTCAAGATCATCTAGTTCTACATGCAAATTATCAACAATTTTAGTAAGCTTTTTCTTTTTCTTTTTAGAAGACTTATAAGAGGCACAAATATCATGAATAATAGCAATTAAAGATTCTTTATCTAAAGAGTCTAGATTTACCTCATTTGATGTCTTCACTTGTTGATGCTATAAGAGCAAAATGGCATTCTCCTTCATCACTAGAACTTGAGCTTGATCCTTCACATGAATCTTCACTTGAACTTGAGTTGGAGGAGCCACTTGAGCTTGAGTACCATTTCTCCTTGTGAAGATGGGTCTTTTTGCCTTGTGGGCAATCTTCCTTGTAGTGACCCTTCTTTCCACATGTGAAGCACCAGATGGAGGAGGACTTGCCTTTGTAGAGTCTACCCTTGGAGCACATGGCATCTTCTTTATCTTGAGAGGATGGAGAGACTTTTTCCATGATAGCTTCAATTTGAGCCTTTATTTCAGCCTTCTTCATTCTCTTTAGCTCTTTCTTCTCTTATCTTTCTACTTCCTCCCTCTTATCAAGCGTGGCTGCATGTGCTTGTAGATTTCCAATGAGCTCTTCAATAGGAATATCCCTAAGCGACCTTGCTTCTTCAATGGAAGTCACCTTGGATTCCCATCTCTTGGGGAGAGTTCTGAGGATCTTTGAGTTGATCTCTCGACTAGACATGGGATGTCCTAGAACAGCAAGACCATTTAAGATGGTGTTGAGCCTTGAGTACATGTTGGCTATGCTCTCCTCCTTTCCCATCTTGAAGTTCTCAAGCAACCCTTTGAGCATGTAGACTTTGCTTTCCTTCACTTGATCTGTCCCTTCATAAGTGATGCAAAGCTTTCTCCATACCTCATAGGCCGTCTCACAAGAGGAAATCCGGTTGAACTCGGTGGGGGTCATGGAGGCATAAAGGATGTGCATGGCTCTTGCATTTAAGGTTGCTTTCATCAAGGTGGCTTCATCCCATTCTTCAATGTTTGTCTTTGGTAGAATGTATGGGCTGTTCACCATTTGCCACATCTCGAGACTTGATCCTTGGATGAAGAATTGAAGTCTTCTTCTCCAATAGAGGAAGTTGCTCCCATCAAAGATTGGAAGGCTGGTCGAAAGTCTCCCTCCTAGGTAGTCACCCATCTTCTCCTACTTGTTGAAGTATGCTTGGAGAAGACCCGCTCTGATACCACTTGTTGGATCCTAGATTGGTGATTAGGTTCTCTAGAGGGGGGTGAATAGAGCTGAAAGCACTTAAACAAAACTCATTAAACCTTCAAAATATATGACAAGATTAGGTTTCTAAATAGGCAATTTGAGTGCAACTAAATCATGCATAGCAAGGATAAGAGAGATTGAACATGCACCAATTAGACAAGCTATTTAGAGTGGTTCCACACTTCAAACTAGAAGTGTGTCAGTCCACTTGCCTAGAGAGGTCAACCTCTAGGACTTAAACCAATTGCACTCTTATATTCATTAATAAGACATACAATACATGACCAACAAAGGACTTACCTATCCAATACAAAGAGTCTTCAACCTTACCAAGGACTTACCCACTTTGCAAGAGTCTTCGGCCTTCTCCAAGCACTTACCCACTCTTGCACAAGTCTTCGGCCTTGTAGGAATTACCCACTCTTCTTGGATCTTCCGCCTTTAACTTCACCTTCACTCGGAGAAGCTTTCCACCAAGGACTTACCCACTTGAGCTTGAGTCTTCTGCCTTCTCCAAGGGCTTACCCACTCTAGCTCCAAGTCTTCGGCCTTGATCTTCACCAAGGGACTCCTTCCCTTGTTCTTCTTCACCTCTCTTGGATAAGAGAGAGAACCTTCATCTTCATGATTGAAATGGAGAGATGGGGAGGTTGTGGAAGTGAGAGATTCACAAGATATCCAAATGGGACTAGCTCTCTTACAGATTTCCTACTCACTCTAATGGATGTAGCAAGTGATTAAGCTTAGAGAGAGAGAGAGGAGGATGTAGGAAGCACTCAACTATAGAATAGGAACCTCACAAAGAGTTTGCAATGAATGCTCAACCTTGGAATGCAGCCCAAGGGGTCCTATTTATAGCTGGGGATGCCTCTTAGCCTTTGGGAACACTTAAGAACGAAAACTAGCCGTTTTGTGGCTTGCATCGGATCTATTTTCACTTGTTGCAACTCCACAACGGCTAGTAGCACTTTTCTGCATTCCAGTACAGTCTGATCGGCCGAGTTTATATAAAGGTAACTCGGCCGAACCACTAAAAGACAAGGCTGAAAGCTAGACTGTCGGCCGAGTTCCTTTGGAGAAACTCGGCCGATCGGTCGACTTTCATCTTGGACCGATCAGTGGATCGGCCGAGTTTTTTAGCTAGAAACTCGACCGAACGGGAATCGGCTGAGTTTGTAACTCGACCGATTGCAACAAAAATTCCAGAATATATGGATCGGCCGAGTTTGGAATTCGGCCGACAAAATCCCTGTTATGGGTATTTTGGAATTTTCGTTTGACTATACAAATGATGGATTTTTATTTCCCAATAATTTTTCTAAGCTTAATTACAAGTCATACAATCATTACAAGTGATTACAAAGCAATTCTAAGGTCATTTACATAGAGATCCCAAATTGCACACTTGTAGCTATTTTGACTTGTCTTTTCTCCAAATTGATATGCGCAAATTAGGGCATTTGGAGTGTGTCTAAACCTAATCTGAAATTACTCAATGTAGAAGCATTAGACACAAATATGTGGAATGGTTAGTCATCATCAAAACACGGGTTTAGTCAATTTAGACGTGAGTCAACATTGACCTAATTGACCTTGAGTCAACATTCTCCCCCTTTTTGAAGATGACAAACCATTCCATAAATGTATTGAAAGCTTGTACGTAAAATCATACCTTCGGAGAAACCTAGGGGTTTCAATAGGATTGAGCTCATATGCTCCCCCTCAATTGATGCGCATGGAGTTCTCATACTCCCCCTCAATTGATGTTATTCCTCATGCATGGTTAGCTTTCATAACATTTATAGAAACTATGTCTTCTACTCATATATGTTCTACACATATATGTCTTCTCCCATTTACCTTCTCCCCTTTACATGGACACGCTTCTTTGCTTCATGTAAGACATGCCTTCTCCCTGTTGTCAAAAGAAGACATATCTTTCTCCCCCTTTCTCATTTCAAAAAGGTGGGGTGTGAAGAAACTAAGAAACACCACTTGTTAAGAGAAAGAAGATAACAAAAGTTATATAAGGAGAGTAGAAGAGCACATATAGGGGCTTGTCCAAGCATAGAAAGAAAAGCAAGTTAAAGCATATACTTGAACAACCCAAAAAAAATGCAAGATAAAGTGCTACAGAAAAACAATAAATCACAATTTTGACCCTCAAGATGATGGAATTTGAACAAAAACCATCGGAGCTCATGGCAGAGCGATGAGTCTTGCTCAGAAGGGTGTTTCTGCATAAAAAACACTATACTTGCAGCAAAAACTGAAATTAGAGCAAAACCTGCAAAAAATCCAAAAATACTCCAATTTTTACATATCATGTAGATCTATGTACCATGCATCACAATGTTATGCAAGCAACTCAAGATAGTAGATATGCAATTCAAGGAACAATCTTGATTATGTATGAGATAAGATACAAGCATAACATATAGATGATCAAAGATGGCAATTTTAAACAAGGCTAGAACTACATGTATATGAACTACTAGTAGATGATATCACAAGTTAGGACTACTAGTAGGATCTAGATCATAGCAAGAGATACACAAGATAAAGCAAGCTATGAGTAGATATAGAGATATATCCAAACCAAGAGATATGCAATTTTAGAAGCATTTGCAACGACTAGTTAATTGACCCTGAAAAGTACAGATAGGACTTTTCTCGGTCGAAGATTTGTCGACCGAGAGTCCTTCTCGGTCGAAGATTTGTCGACCGAGGGACCTCCTGGAGCAAGTGTTTACAACGTTCATTTCCAACTCCGAACCACTTTGTCTGCTAGGTCTAACGGCTAGTAGGGTCTATTCTCGATCGAAGATTTTGTCGACCGAGAGTTTCTCGGTCGAAGTTTTTGTCGACCGATATTTTCTCGATCGACGATTTGTCGACCGAGAATATTACTGACTCAATGTATTCATTTACTAAGTGTGTGTATCAATGTGCAATTGTGATACTATCTTGGGGAATGGCCTATCTAAGTGTTGTGAGTGGATAGGGAAGATCTAAACGCTTGATTTACATGATATCTAATTACTTGTACATTATATACTTGTAAACGCATTTACATTTGATTACAATTATGAAAATAAAGCGATTTTATCAAATTATTCTTCCAAGTCTTTGTTATCCACCACCTTATATGCTTGTTCCTGAAATACTCAAATAGCACGTTAAAACCACAAGAATGAAATGTTTGTCATTATCAAAACAAAAGGGATTAACATAATGTCCAATTTAGCCAACAATAGTATCTTGTGCAAGTACTTGGGGACAATGACTTCTTGGGAGAAACAAGCACATTGGTGCAAGGTTAATTGGAGATACTAATTTAGTTTACTTATCTCTCAAATGTCAACAACAACATAAATATAATTAATATAAACAATTGATAATTTTTCATGCTTCTCAAAGAGTATATGTTATTTTTATTTACTTAAATATTATTTTCACTTATTAATATTTCACGTTTCATTTATATGATTATGGAAGAGAAATCAATAGAAGTAGACATAAGGATTTAAGCTAATGGCAAGAAAGACTGTAAGGAGTGGGATCCCAGAGGGGAACCACTCCCTACTCAAATAAAAAGGCAACATACCAAACAAAACACCAACATAAATTTTTTGCCAAAGGGATGAATCCAATTTATTCAACATGAATGTATCATAACACCAAAGTTTAGCAGTGGAATAAAAGCATTAACTATATTCAATTTATCATAAGATTACAAAAGTACCTCAACATCATCTCCCATAAGGGTTTACATAAAGGGTACATCATAAGGATCTAGTAGAGGGAAATCTAAACCATCACAATTTTGTCTCCAAGCTTCAACTCCTTAAGCTATGTCCATATCTTCATGCCAAATCATCCAAGTCCTTCACCTAGGGTTGGAAGCATACCCCAACAAGAAGAGAAAAATGAAGACATCAATAAAGGTTGGTATGTGCATACTAAATAGGATATTGAGCAATTTAAAAGAATAAAGGACATCAAAATAAAAGGCTTCCCATAGAAAAGATAAGTACTACCTAATCGGGCATAAAAGAATATAAACAACAAAATAAGAATGAAGCAAAAGAGTATATAAACAAGGCATACATGTGTAACATTGGTGAAAAACCAGAATAATATATCATGTAGGTAGGACATACACATCTACCAAAAATGTAGGGTGATGGGGAGCTGTATACATCCCCTTTAGAACAGGGTGGTGGTAGGGTCTGTCAACATCTGTCGAGCAGGAATTTAACATCTGCCCCTGTATATAATTATGTAGGAATTTAACATCTGCATTCACATGTGGGAATTTAACATCCACATAAAAACACATTCAACATTATACTAGTAGTCACCACATGATTCATATCAAAAGATAAACAAGATTATAACAGAATAGGAAAGATGAGAACATCCATCCAAAAGTATCCATCACATAATGTGCCATATATACATCCACTAGCTTGGTGGGAAAAGAAGCACATATCATCAATTAAGTCCAACATGCACAAAGCATAAGAGAGTCCAAAAGAATATCCATGATCACAACATCAATAATAATTAAGGTAGTTCACATGATCCATGATTTTGAAAAGCAAAGACATTGTGTATAGGCTATTGTCCATAGGACCAAGAGAAAGATAATTTAGGTTAATTGCTCAACATAGAATAATATGGTAGAAAAACATACCTTAATGATGTGTGTATGAGGTTAGGGTCCACATCCTAGATCTAAACAGAATATCTCTTCACCTAATTTCATATTAGATTAAATCATTAATTGATAATTATATTGCAACCCAAGAAAATCTCCTTTTTATTAAATTCGAATTAAACTATGAAAACATCACCAAGTGATTTATTAGATTCTCTTGATTAAGGAAACATATATTTTTAATCAATTTCGAGTTTATATGATTACGTTACATTTATTATGAGTTTTGTATATGTATTTTATTCTCCAAAATTCATTCTTCAAATAACAATGAAATCAGACTCTGAAAGTATTTTTATTAGATAAATAATATTTTTTGATTCCAAAACATATTTATTTATAATTTTTAGACTAGTAGATTAAACGATATGAATTTTGCAAGATGAATCAATCACAAAATTAGAAAAAACCAAATCAGTAGTGATTTTGTGAGAGAGGAAGAGAGGTCAGATAAACAAGGAGAAACTTATCTGAGAGTTTGGAAAAAAACTTCGTTTGTTGTTCGTTCATGAAACTAACTAACTGATCATGAAGAACAAGTTCCAGAGTTGTTTACATGAGATCCAATTACACTATGAAAAATAAACATGACGTCGAGGAGCGGTTCCGCAAACTCAAACCAAGAACCACGTTCGACTTTTGGGTGAAATGACGATGCAAGGAGAAATCAAAGAACGACCACCAGTAGCCACACACTCAAGAAAGGATGAAACTAGGATGAGAGAAGGTTCATAAAACAACCAAGGAAGACCGGGGTAGAAGTATTTATAAGTGGGGGTGTGTGAGAAGTTGTTTTAGAAGATTTGAAGAAAAAGTTTAGGCGTTTCTTGAATTTTCCACGTTAGGCTAGGAATATGGTATGGATAGATGCGGAATTAAATTTTCAATCCAATGCAAGTTATTTTGTGAAACTTCATTAAGAAATGAGGGAGTTATGCCTAAAATACCGGACCTTTGTCCGCGGTTACTTTTTATGTGAGCTGGTATTTCCTAATCCGAATTTTGTAAAATGTTGATTAAATTATTTTCCTTTTTCTCTCTCATCAATTGAAGGTACAAACAAGGTCCAAATTAAATGAAATTTTATATCGATCCTAATTAGGACATTTAGAATCTGATTTTGACATTAGTTTTCCTTTTGGATATTTTTTCTATTTTATTTAAATCTTTTAATGTAAATCACATTTTCTCTTTCCTAATGCATTAGAGAAGTCTAGAATTATCCAAAATTGATGAAACTTCACCCACAAGTTATATTTGATGAGTTGAATATAAATTTGGCTTTATTTCCATCTTTTATCATTTATATATCATATTATTTATTACTTATACCTTTTATTCATTTTCTCTCTCCTCAACTTACCCTATTATTTCAAGGTGGTCCAAATTAGGTGAAAATTGACATGTAGGCTTATTTGGATATGTAGATTACGAATTTGAAGTTTGTTTCCACTTTTGTGAATAATTTTTATGAGATATGTCATATGGCCCATTAGTGGCCCATTATCTTTATTATTCATCCAATTAGGTTCCTTATCTACTTATTACCTCCAATTGAATTATGTGACATATTAGATTACATTTAGGTGATACATTCATGCATTAGATCATTAGGATTTTACTAAACATCCTTTTAGGTCTAACCCTCAACCTTGTTTGGCCAAACCCAAAAGAACAAAGTTCTAGGGTAGGATCCAAGATCTGGTATGTTACAACACTCCACCCCTTAAAAGGATTTCGTCCTCAAAATATATTGATCCAAACATCAACAAACAACTACTCTTCACCCCTTAAAAGGTTCAACCTAACAAGTCAACTAAACAACATTTGGGATTACACACATATCTTTTAGTTGTGAAAGTTTTAGAGATTTATGTTGCTCATGTATCCAACTAATAGTCACACCATTTAGGGTTGAGTTTTAGGTCCTTGTGTCTCTAACCTAACAACCCTACATAAACATCCAAAAGTCATAGGGTAGGTCAACTACACCTTTATATCAATCCTGGTTACAACTCCAAAGTCAAAACTAGGGTTAGCACTAGGTTTAGGGTTTCACTACCAAAAATACCTCAATTTATTGTGACTTAGTTTAGGAAAACTTCGATGAAATCCTAAAAAATTTATACATATAGTAGTATAATGGAAATTAATTTTGGCGATAAAATCGATTCGACATAAAACAAAAGATGGATCCAAAATCATTTACAGAAACCAAGTCACAATTTATCCATAACAAATCCTCTTATACTACTACCTCCTCATTCTCATAACCTAATTGCATCCTCAAGTCAAACACTATTGCATATAAGGATTCATGTCAGCAAAGACCTATATGATAGAGTATGATCATCTAACTTCATCACATAATTAGGGTTTAGTCATCATGATTCTAACGGATACTTCTCATCATCTTATAAACAACTTAGGAAAAATTTAAGGAAACATCTCACCAAAGGGTGACCACATAGGGTAAAGATTCTAACTAGGGATACAAAATTGAAATAGTCAGATTCCGACTACCATGGGCTCTGATACCATGTAGTAAAGAGTGGGATCCCAGAGGGGAACCACTCCCTACTAAAATAAAAAGGTAGCATCCCAAACCAAACACCAGCATAATTTTTTTTCCAAAGGGATGAAACAAATTTATTCAACATGAATGTATCATAACACCAAAGTTTAGCAGCGGAATAAAAACATTGACTATATTCAATTTATCATAAGATTACAAAAGTACCTCATCATCATCTCCCATAAGGATTTACATAAAGGGTACATCATAAGGATCTAGTAGAGGGAAGTCTAAACCATAACAATTTTGTCTCCAAACTTTAATACCTTAAGCTATGTCCATATCTTCATGCCAAATCAACCAAGTCCTTCACCTAGGCTTGGAAGCGTATCCCAACAAGAAGTGAAAAGTGGAAGACATCAGCAAAGGCTGGTATGTGCATACTAAATAGGAGATTGAGAAATTTAAAAGAATAAAGGACATCAAAATAAAAGTCTTCCCATAGAAAAGATAAGTACTACACAATCGGGCATAAAAGAATATAAACAATAAAATAAGAATGAAGCAAAATAGTATATAAATAAGGCATACATGTGTAACATTGGTGACAAAACCAGAATAATATATCATGTAGGTAGGAAATACACATCTACCAAAAATGTAGGGTGAGGGGGAACTTTATACATCCCCTATAGAATAGGGCGGTGGAAGGGTATGTCAACATCTGTCAAGCAGGAATTTAACATTTGCCCCTATATATAATTATGCAGGAATTTAACATCTACATTCACATGTGGGAATTTAACATCCATATAAAAACACATTCAACATTATACTAGTAGTCACTACATGGTTCATATCAAAAGATAAACAATATTATAAAAAAATAGGAAAGATGAGAACATCCATCCAAAAATATCCATCACATAGTGTGCCATATATACATGCACTACCATGGTGGGAAAAGAAGCACATATCATCAATTAAGTCCAACATGCACAAAGCATAAGAGAGAGTCCATAAGAATATCCATGATCACAAGATCAATAACAATTAAGGTAGTTCACATGAACCATGATTTTCAAAAGAAAAGACATTATGTATACGCTATTGTCCATAGGACCAAGAGAAAGATAATTTAGGTTAACTGCTCAACATAGAATAATAGGGAATGAAAACATACCTGAATGATGTGTGTATTAGGTTAGGGTCCACACCCTAGATCCAAACAGAATATATCTTCACCTAATTTCATATTAGATGCAAATCATTAATTTGATGATTATATTGCAACCTAAGAAAATCACCTTTTTATTAAATTTGAATTAAACTCTGAAAACATAACCAAGTGATTTATTAGATTCTCTTGATTAAGAAAACATATCTTTTTATTCAATTTGGAGTTTGTATGATTAAGTTACATTTATTATGAGTTTTATACATGTATTTTATTCTCCAAAATTCATTCTTCAAATAACATTGAAATCAGACTCTAAAAGTATTTTTATTAGATAAAAAAATATTTTTCTGATTCCAAAACATATTTATTTATAATTTTTAGACCAGTTGATTAAAATATATGAATTTTGCAAGATGAACTAATCATAAAATTAGAAAAAGCCAATTCAGTAGGGAATTTGCGAGAGAGGAAGAGATGTCAGATGGGCAAGGAGAAACTTATCTGAGAGTTTGGGGAAAAACTTTGGTTGTCATTCGTTCATGAAACTAACTAATTGATCATGAAGAACAAGTGCCAGAGTTATTTAACTAAGGTCCAATTACACTCAGAAAAATAAACATGATGTCGAGGAGTAGTGCCGCAAACTCAAACCAAGAACCATGTTCGGCTTTTGGGTGAAACGACGATGCAAGGCAAAATCAAAACACGACCACCAGCAGCCACACACTCAAGAAAGGATGAAATTGGGATGAGAGGAGGTTCACAAAACAACTGAGGAAGACCAGGGTAGAGGTGTTTATAAATGATAGTGTGTGAGAAGTTATTTCAAACGACTTGAAGAAAACATTTAGGAGTTTCTCGAATTCTCCACGTTAGGCTAGGAATATGGTATGGATAGATGCGGAATTAAATTTAAAATCCAATACAAATTATTTCATGAAACTTTCTTAAGAAATGAGGTATTTATGCCCAGAATACCGGACATTGGTCTGCGATTGCTATTTATGCGGCCTGGGTGTTTCCTAATCTGAATTTTGTAAAGTGTTGATTAAATTATTTTCCTTTTTCTCTCTCTTCCATTGAAGGTACAAACAAGGTCCAAATTAAATGAAATTTTATACCTATACTAATTAGGACATGTAGAATTTGATTTTGGAATTAGTTTTCCCTTTTTGAGACGTTTGCTATTTTATTTGATTCTTTTAAAGTAAATCACATTTTCTCTTTCCTAATGCATTAGAAACGTCTAGAATTATCCAAAATTGATGAAACTTCACTGACAAGTTATATTTGATGAGTTGAATATGAATTCAGATTTATTTCCATATTTTAGAATTTATATATCATATTATTTATTACTTATGCCTTTTATTCATTTTCTCTCTCCTCAACTTACCCTATTATTTCAAGGAGTCCAAATTAGGTGAAAATTGACATGTAGGCTTATTTTGATATGTAGATTACGAATTTGAAGTTTTTTTCCACTTTTGTGACTTATTTTTATGAGATGTGTCATATGACCCATTAGTGGCCCATTATCTTTATTATTCATCCAATTAGGTTCCTTATCTACTTATTACCTCCAATTGAATTATGTGACATATTCGATTACATTTTGGTGATACATTCATGCATTAGATCATTAGGATTTTACTAAATATCTTTCTAGGTCTAACCCTCAACCTTGTTTGGCCAAACCCAAAAGAACAAAGTTCTAGGGTAGGGTCCAAGATCTGGTATGTTACAAGGATCTAGTGAAGAACTAGAAGTGCATGTGTGCCATGCACTTATCAATATCAATATATATTTCATACATAGTTTGATTTATGTTTATCCATTGAACATTTTAATTAACCATTTGTTAGGCCTTTCCTTATATGTTGGATTATAATGAATGAGATTACATGTGTTTATTTGATCTTTCTGATTAAAGTTATTCTATATGAATGATACACAATGAGTGTGACACCCCATAGATCTATGAGGTAGGGGTTCATACTTTTGATCATTTGCATGTGTATTAAGATAGCTTGCCACAAGTTTAGACAAAGTAGTAATAAAATAGCATGTAGGGTATTGATTCCTTAGGGAAGAGGTCTAACATTGATCCATACCAATTTACAACATGCTTTTGGAGGGATTCTAGAACTCTCCACCCAAATGGATAGAAACTCAAAGTTTTATTGTTCTTAAACCATGGTAGGTCCATCTAGGTGTAGTGAAAGAATAGTTTTTACATATTGTAGGGAAGACACATACAAGATGTTCTGAACTATTTTTAGAAAATAACAACGTTGTGATAGGAATAACTTAATGAGAAAATGGTCTAGCTTTTATATACCACATTCTTAGTTAGTATAACTAACACATCAAAAGTATGAAAAGCAAAATAAGAAGATTATCTACCATATCTATTTCACATGTGATACACCACACAAAGAACAACATGCAAGAATTAGACACATTGTGCACCATACAATGTGTGTATGATTTTTCAATAAGAGGGGGCATAATGACACAGTTTTGATGGTAATATTAAGATGATTTTTGTGCCCATATGATTAAAGAATAATTGATTCAGTCTCCTTAAATCTTTGGTTCATAAAAGAATCACAAATTGATATGTAAGTGTACATAATCAATCCACTATCACATGTCATGAAGTAGTTTCCCTTAGGGTGTGGGATACTCTCATTTAGGTTGACTTACAACACAAAAATTGTTCAATCATCATTATGAAGTTGATATAAATATAATATCTCTATTTATATGTTGTTTGAATTAAGGGAATTCAGTGCTTTCAATTGGGTTAATTAAATAATGATTTTGCTACGTTCAAGATACCTGGCATTAATATAATATTTAGAACAATTATTTGTTATGAGTTTTGATGACCTTTGATGGATTTTAGATTTCATACTATCAATGGGAAACATTTTAACAATACCTAAAAATTATGAGTTATAAATAGCCATATATTAAGCTTATGAAGGTAAATTCTAGAAATTTGATGTGACATTCTAAGTCCTATAGTAATGACTCATGGTTTCCCTAAAGATAAACAATATATAGTCAATAACTTAGTTCAAGAAATCAAAGACACCCACAAAACTAGAAGTTTCTTGTAGATATTGATGAATACTTTAGTCATAAAGCATTTCGTGTCACAAATTTGACTGGAAAGGATATTGCAATCTAACAGAGATATATTTTTGTGGGTTAGAAAAAATAAATCAAAATCCAATTTTGACTTTTCAAGTCACATTAGAAAGTATTTCCTCGATTGTTCTAATACAATAAAGGTCCATATGTTCTCACATGTAGATTACAAAAAAAAATTCCTATGCCTTTAGGTAATTTAGAGACACAAGAAGAATCACCCAAATTTTTGTTTAGAGTTTACAATAATATTCATTATAGAGAAATTATAGGGGTTTTAGATGGACATAGATAAAAATCATGTATCCATAATAAGTGAATAGATTTAGTTTTTTTACAAAAGGAGAAAAATATATAAATAAGGAAGCCACATGTGGAAAGACTATTCTTAACTTTAACTGTTATTGTCGGGAAGAAAATTTTGTTACAAGTTCTCTAAAAAGAATATCTTTTGGTTCAACAATAATATAACTTATTGTGAAGGAAACTTTTATAATCTAAAGGAATAGTATTGTGGATTTAAGCTCGCAAAGTCAATGATCACTAATCTATGTGATGGACTTTAGGAAGTTAAATTTGAATATCCAAGAAGAAATGAAGAATGTAAAAGTAGGGTGTTCATCTAATAATGATAAAACAAGAAAAATAATCTTTTATTGAAGAATATAAATATACAAACAAGCCAAAAATTCTAAATTGTGTTATGCATTCTAGAATTGGTAAAGTAAATAGGGACTATAGGAAAAAATGATGGTGTCTTAAGATGAAAGTAGAGATTTAGAAACCATAGTCGGATCTGTGGCGTGCTAGTAGGTCAAGAAAAAACATCAAAATCATGTGTTATATGAAATCCCTTATCTATCTCAGAGTGGATGTATGACATTATTCATCTAGATTTTATCATCAAGAATCTTAGGACAATAAGATGACATGATCCTATATGGTAGGATTGATTGGTCGAAAAAATTGTTGCTTGGAAAAGTAGATTATACTTATGAGAAATTATAAAAAAATATACATTGATTAGATGATGATAATATGATGAGTCATGTCCTCCATTATAGAAAGAACAAAATTTAATTATAGAATGTGCCCCAAGTTGCAGTAGGTATAAGCACAGGGACAAAATAATCACCATTTCACCCATGGATGAAATTTTTGATAGGACCGTTTAAATCCTTGACAGTAGGATAAGGTATTGTGCATTAGAATCCAAATTTGACTAGAATTTTTCATTTTAACCTGATTGTACTTACACGTAGTAATACCTATTAGTCTAAAATCATTGTTAGAGGTATAAGAAATGTGGTAATTACCAATCTTTAAAGGTGAAGTGAGATTAATCAATTACTTTGATAAACAATTATCACAAGAGACCACACAATATATTGATACCAACCAAGTTAATGAGGGTACATGATCTTCTATATAATTGTGCGTTTCCTAATGTGGCTCTCTCTTTTATGTGCATACACAGATAACCCCATAAATACATTATATTAAATGGATTATGGTTTAGAAAATCCAATGGCTATTGTTGTGCCTTTGATTATACAAAATTATAGCAGCAATGCCTATCTCCAAAAGAAATTTTGACTACTCATTTCAAAGTTTTAGCTCACAATACCATTGTCCCCTATCAAAAGTTTTACACTCGTGACCCATCAAGCTATTCTTCTAATTTTCTTAGAAGTCATCTCTAGTACTACTAATTTCCTTTGCAACATGTATATTTTTGTAAATTTGAACTACATGGTAATGTTGTTTTAGTTGACCTTTAGCTCAAAGTTCTATAGATTTATTCTAACAACAAAAAGAGATATGATTCTTTTCAACTACTCACATGCTTAACTAGCAGTTCCATATACGATTTGATAATTACCCTAGATAGAGAAACTATATTTGTTGTTAACCATATTCTTGTCATGAACTTCCTTTCAAGAAGGGCCACATTGGACCTACCTAGCACATCAAACCCTAGGATTAGATGTGTGTTGGCATGTCACCCCCATGTCATGCCCACTTGTTATGTATAGATATAACACTTGTCTAATACACAATAGATAATATCTAATGGTTTGTGAAAATGATTACTTTGTCCCTAAAAAATAACAAACTGGATTACACGATATAAATAACAATATATAATCATGATCCAAGGTCCAATGTATAACATTTTTAATTAGTTCTTCAAACTTATACTTTTCCATTACAATATTATATGCCAAAGATGTTGATAAAGAAGATGAAGGTCAATGTTGAGTCACCTAGTAAATGGAATTTCTCGTCAGCGTGTGGTTTTGGGTTAGGATCCCGAGTGCATGGATTTTGGGGGAAAGAACTCATACGGCGTAGTGCGAGATTGACTTGCCACCATGCATCTCACCTTGAGATTCATTATGTTGGGAGTGTCCGAGGTAGCCATGTCTGGGAGGGTTTCCTCCATACGAAAAAGTACTACATCCGAGTTATGTATAATAAGCTAGAGAGAGTGATCAGACATGGATTCCGTAGCAAAGGTGAAAAGAGGTCACATTATGAGTAGCAATCATAGCTAAACATATGAGCAAACTTTGATTAAGATGAAGGTGAAGCATACTTGATGTGTAAATTTGAAGGTGAAGAAGAGTTCCATGCCGATAGGGGGAGTATATATAAGGGATCCCCACAAACAACTGAATTCGCATCTCAACACAATCTCACGAAAACAAAAACTAGGGATGGGCTACAACCCTCCACAGCTTAAAATAGCATCAAATCCAATAATTCACCAGTATTGTGTTATTTACGCTGTTTGTGAGAAGTCATCGAGCAAACATCTAATATTGGGCCTATGTGATCTAATATTCTGTAGGGTGAAAATGTAACATCTTGGTAATGCTATATTATGTTATGCGTTCTGAAATTACTAAAATAAATAGGGAATTTAGGAAAAATTGATGAAGTCTTAAGATGAAAGTAGAGATTTAGAAACCATAGCCATATGTGTGGTATGCTAGTAGGTCAAGGAACAACATCAAAATCATGTGTTGTATAAAACTCTTTAGCTATCTCAGAGGGGATGCATGCCATTATTTATCTAGATTTTATGGTCAAGATTCCTAGGACTACAAGATGGCATGATCCTATATGGTAGGATTGATAGGTCAGAAAACTTGTTGCTTGGAAAAGTAGATTATACTTATGAGAAGTTATAAAAAATATCCATTGATTAGATGATGAACATCATGAGTCGTGTCCTTCATTATAGAAAGACCATAAGTTTACTACAAAAGTCATAAGTAGGGAACAAAAAAATAAGTAGGGAAGAGCCATCAAGTAACAAAATTTCGTAATAAATAGTAAGATCTCAAAAAGAAAAGGAAAAAAAAACATTTTAGCACTCTTTTGTAAAAATATTTACCAACATAGCATACTTTGCAAAATATTTCCCAAAGTAGTGCACTTTGGTCTGAAAACGTCACTTTGTGTGGAGCTTTTTATAACCAGAACTGAAAAGCGCCACAATAATTGGCGTGTGTACTTTTAAATAAAAAATAAAAAAAATAAAAAAAATGAAAAATGGGTGTGTTTCATTTTTTTCAAATTTTTTTATTTAAAAGTAGACACTCCAATTATTGTGACGTTTTTCAATCTTGCATGCGTTTTTCATTTTTTTTCAAATTTTTTTATTTAAAAGTAGACATGCCAATTATTGTGGCGCTTTTCAATCTCGCATATAAAAACGCCATAAAAAGTGGCGGGTTCCATACAAAGTGTGCTATTTTGGGAAATATTTTACAAAGTGTGCTATGTTGGTAAATATTTTTATAAAAGTGTGCTAAATTGATTTTTTTTTCAAAAGAAAATACATTCTGAAAATTACTACAAAGATGGGTTGATATCCATTGTTCCAGATATGCAAGTACATATAGCTCTATTAATGACATATTAATGACATGTAATGTCATAATTAATTTCTCATGTCGATTGTTCATCGTGGTTATGTACATGTAATGACATTCAATCAATGTCATTACTTCCGCATAAAATCAAAGAAATCTCGATGGCATCCTCCCAGCCTCAGTTCTGTCAACTCGTGGTAGTCAGCCTCCCTCATGCCATTGAAGATTTCTTCTTCGTTTCCCCGTCGTTCTATTGCTGGTCCCGGTTCGTTGTCGTTGATGGAGTCGGTGCCAGACTTCGACGGACGGTAGACAAATACACCAACGGCCGACGACGACGCGCTGCTGCTGGGCTCCGGCGATGTCCCGTTGACGAGGGTCGACGTGTCGCAGCTATGCGGAAACAGTTCACGCAATACAAAGAAACGCGGAGGGCGGGGGCGCTCGGACTCCAGATCTTCGAGGTCCGGCATTGCTACGTTAGGCGCGGAGAAGCTTTCATCCTGTTCAAGTGCAGGTGGGGATGAAGATGGATCGTCATCGGTAATCCGCGGCGTCTGACCATGATCCTTCTTCATATGCCTAACTAGACGCCCCATCTCGGGATAAATATCCGGGCACATCGAGCAGCGGTAAATCTTGTTCTCCACCGGCCGTGACTTCGCCGCTTCGGCTTCTGCTGGTTCCACGACGCGCGGCAGGTGGACGTTAAGGGAACGGTTCATCATCTCCTGTTCAAGTGGAGGCGGCGGGGGCGGGGGCGGTGGCGATGGCGCCGGCGATGGAGACTTCGACGGCTTTTGGAGCTGGTCATGATCCGCATTCACGTTCTCGGCTAGCGACTGCTGCTCCATCCTGCCTACGGCGGTGCCGCGCTGGTGTTTCGCCGGTGTTCTGCGCTTCTTGCATGCGGCAGCTGGTGCAGTTACGCTTGCTTCTTCCTCGCTTCCTCTCTCCCTCTTTTTACCGTTGGCACCGCCGTCCAAAGCTTGGACGATATGCCCGTCGACGTCCTTCCTCCCTCCACCGTGCACCTGCATGTGCCCGTCCCGCGCCTTTTGTTTGGGGAAATCCTTCCCACAGACGTCGCACGTGAACCTAGGCTCGACACTTACCTCTCCTGCGCCGCTGCCTGAAGCTGCATCCTCTCGGCGGCACTGCACTTCCCTAATCGGCTCCCGGAGGGTGTCTGCTCCGCCTGCTGCTTCGGGAGGGCGGAACGACAGAGGGACAGCCATCAGAGGACGAGTAGTGGTGCCTCGCTCCAACTCCAACCCTTCCGTCTCCGCTACGTTCTTGTCTTCTTCGGCAGTCTGGAATACTTCCTCCTCCTCCATGATCTCGCCTTCCTCGATCTCGTAGTCGTCTCCTCTTTGCGGCTGATTGGCGTCCATCACGCTAGCTGGAAGTGTTTGAAAGCGACGATCGTCCACGAGATAGAAATCTCTTGCTCGCTTGCTCGTCGCTCCCGTGATTGTGTTCAAGATGAGAGGCGCTGCGGCTACCCTTTTATAGACTGGAAGATTGTTGCAGCAGGCCTGAAATCCTAATCCTATATGATATCTGATCGGACACCAATCCCTGGTTCATATCTGATGCAACACTCTCTCTGTCTCTCCGACGCAAAAGGAAATAGGAGTTTGAAAACGCGTCGCCATAGAATTCGCAACATCCTCTCCTCTCTCCGACTAGCTATGGAAATTGGAGTAAGAAAACTCGTCAAAAAACTTCACCCGGGCAGTCTTCATCCTCTCCTCTCTCCGACTAGCTATGGTCTGTTCTCCTGAATTTTATACGTGGATGAACATCGGCTGTGGTTGGTTTTCACTGTGCGAAAATGTGCTACGTCCAATCAAACATTTAACATTGCAAAACACAATGAGTTAGAACTGCTCGAGTTGAAATGCAACCCAACCAGAGAGGCTCTAAGATGTAACTTAGTAGTTGGATTTCAACCCTATGCCTGGTACCAGCAAATTCCGAACATACGCTATGCAAAACAATTAACCAGCTGAGTTAGTTGCTAAGTGCTTAAAATGCTTGGTTTGTGTGGAACTAGCCTAATAAATACATGTTTTGAACAGAAATTAGAACACTAGCTCATTTGACATTAGAAAACAATATAATATATAAATAAATAATGTATTAATGTATCATGATAAGACTAACTAAAAGTGTCATTTGTAAAATACATTTGGATAAGTTCTCTTTGCAAATGAATCTCGTATATTATGTGCTTCATTTTTCTAATGTGATGCGTACATGTATTAAGTAGACAATACATATAATATATTATATAATATATCTGCTAGACGGGCCTAAGGGTTTAGGTTTGCCTTATGCGGGCCCAACAACAAACGAAGATATGACTAAGATTCTAGTGGGATCCACCTGTATATGGCCTATGAATCGGATATCCATCTGGCTATACAGATTCGATTGCAGGGTAAACAAGACAGTCCAGCCAATTTCTTTTTCCTAGTGATCCCTTATCATGTCCCCAACTACAAGATTCAGTAATGTCGATTGAACTTGAAATTACATTAGTTTACACTATTGCTTCTCATGTAACTTTAAGAAAAACAACTAATGTGCCATTATATTATGAGGAGATTGGTGTTTACATTCAAGGACATAAGGCGACACTAGGAAGGGACAAGAAGGGGTGAAAGGGCCTAGTGTTGTGTGATCAAACTATGGTACTATTTGAAAATTTCCAAGATCGTTTCCTTATAAGATTGGATCATCAGTTATCTGTGTTGGTTGCTGCACAACAAATTCCAATATATTGCCCTTGGTTTACCCCCATTACGTTGTACCTCTAAGAAAACTTGCAATCATAGGCGTAGCTGACTTTTCTTCGTATTCATGTGGTATTTGATAATCACATTAATTAGTGTTGCACTCGTGGGAGTAGACACTCGAGAGTGTAGGATTCCCATACTCTTGCATCTATATTCACCAATAAAAATTTACATCCATGGTATCATCTTTATCTTCTTCTTATTTTATATATTATACACTAGTACCTACATTGTACGTGGATGAATTACATATAAAATTCTGCATATTTGCATAAGGTTTTCGAACACTATGAGCTAAGGGAGGTGTTGCCCCTTTGGATTTCAGAAAACAAATGTGAGAGAGAGATAGAGTAAGATTAAGTAAACACAAGTCCAAGATTACCAAAGTATATTTGGGATAAGAAGGGGTGAATGGTCTAGTGTTGGTGATCAAACCATGGCACTTTTTGGTAAAACCCTAGTTTGTTTCCTTATGGGTTGGAATAGATAGTCGTTGATGTCAACCCTCGTATCAAACCTCTATTAGATAGCCATTTAACCCATCATGTCAAACCTTTAGAAATGTTTTTTATCTTTTGGATAGAAATACTCTAAGTACTTTGTTTTGGAATGAGTTGAATTTCCTTGATATTCACGTGCTATTCACCACTATTTTTGCACAACCCATTAAAGAAGACACACTAGAGGGTAGGATATTGATGCTTTTGCATATACGTTTACCAATCAAGTTGCAATCCACAATATCGTATTCATCTTATTTATTTTTTATATTTTATCCAATTGTCAAACTTTTCCAAGATTAAATTATTGGCAACTACATTCTTACCTCTTGAGGTTTCACATAACTCTTATTTCTTACTTTCTCCAAACAAAATAATATAACACCAAATTTTTACTTACCATTTTTAGAGTTCTCTATGGTCATTGAAAAAAGTAAGAAAAAAGCCTTTCTAAAGGGATTGTGACCTAGATAAATCAAGATCCATAGTCAAATTTCAAGATTATAGTATCCTACTTAGTAATAACATTTGTTCATAAAGGGGGAGGATACCCTGGCCTGGACAGACGAATGGGTAGGAAGCAGCCATCAACCTTCCATCAAAACAGACTTAACTATCTCAGAGGACCTGCTTGATCTCAAGGTCACTAGCCTGGTGAAGGATGATGAAACGTGGGATATCGACTTTCTGAATTTCTGGTTCACCACGGATACAATTCATTCCATTCTGCACATGCCTACTCCCAAGCATTCATACGGGGAAGACACTCGAGTATGGAAGCTAGACCACAATGGGATTTTCACAACCAGCTCAGCATATGCCGTTATATGTAGTTGGCAAGAAGAAGAACAACCACTATTCAAAACCATCTGGTCCATTCCAATACCTCACAGAATCAAAACACATTTATGGCTTTTACTACATTGCCGCCTGCCCACAAATGTACTCAGAACACAGAAGAAATTTACCAAAGTTTCCACATGCTCCAGATGTAATGCTGCAGAAGAGGATTGCCTCCATGCCATTCGCGATTGTGAGGCATCTAAACAGATTTGGGTCAAGACTATACCTACAGAAGCTGTTCTCTTCTTCTCGAGCACCAATATTCATTCATGGATGGAATATAACCACAAAGGACTCCATCGGATCCAGAACTGGCAAACAAAATTTGCAGTAGCATGTTGGAGGATATGGAAGAACCGAAACTCATTCATCTTCGAGCAAAGAAGTACCCCGCCAATGGTGGTGGCTATCAATTATATTGCTGAAGCTTCATCTATTACCTGTTCTATGACCCAATCATGCAGTTCCGGAGGGAACATGATCATACCACCTCTACCTACTCGGACCTCTACAACCATTATTCACGTGGATGCTGCCATCTCAAGCAACACACAAACGACGTGTATATGCGCCATAGCTAGGAACTCCCTGGGACAGTGGAAGATGGGCTCTGCTAAACTATGCCCTGGTTCAGACGCCATGGAAGGCAAACTGAAGGCTATCTTGCATGGAGTACAACTTGCTTCTCTTAACAACTTTACTGAAGGCTTAATCATATCAGATTCTTGGAATGCTGTACAGTGGGTTTCACATCTGAAGGACCCTCCCGACAAATACCGTATTCTTACTATGAAGATTAGAGAAGGCTTGATCCATGTAGGGATAGAGAATGTGGTGCACCAAAGAAGGAATCAAAACAAACTCACTGATGCGCTTTCCAAATTTTGCTTAAAACAACCATCCCCAACAACACAATGGCATGCGTGTCCCCCTCAAGGGCAGCACTTTTATCTTTCAGACATTCAATTGTTCCCTAACTTGTTCCCTACCAGCACTTGATGTTTCTGTTTTCCAAAAAAAATAACATTTGTTCATAAAGTTCTATAATAAATTCACACCAAAAATCGCTAAAATAAATTGTAACGTCAAATATTATTTATTGAAACATTATCTACTTTGAACTATATAGTAACCCAATTTGTTGTGAATCGAGAGAATATTATTCTTCATTCCATTTAGTTCATTGATATATGTGTTGTACAATTATTGTACATACAACATTGTACTAATTATTGCACATGTAGTGAACATGCTACAATTGATCAACCAGAAACTAGGGTTTAGGTCTAACCATCATCATATTCATCAAATACACATCATCAAATCTTCTAGACCTACAATTACATTCTACATATTCCTATTCATCATAAATTCATGGTCTACTTCTCTAAGATGTGTCCAATACATACATATAGATATTTAGTGCTTACTCATAAGTTACACATTTGTATGCATTCTACACTTAATAGTGTCAAATAGGGTAAAAGAGGGTATATGGTACACCTCATTGGGTGGCTTATAAAGCACTCATCCTATTCATATACGGTTCATAAGACTAGGGTTTCTAAAATCACGATGTTAGATGTTTATATGTTTCACATACACCGGTGACATAGTTTGGAGGAGCCTCTCATTTCATCTTATGTGGTTAGTACTTGACCAACCAAAACAAAATGGATATTGCAAATATTGGAGTTAACATGCACTTCAATTTGACACGAATGATTTATGAGCTTGGTTTCCATCTCCCAATTATAAGATTTTCTCCAAACACATAGTATTCTTTCTAAAACTATGATTATATTGTTTCATGGTGTACCAATGTCATTCCATTGGTTGTTCTTTATTTCTTACGATTTAGACCATCTCAAAGATGAAAAATTGTATATTTTAGACTTGAGAATGCCACAATAAATTGGAACTCCATGAGGGAATATATTAATAGTATGTGATGTAGTTCTTCTCTTATTAATATTTGTTTTCTTTTTATAGAGAATGTAGCATTTGTTTCCTTTGGGTTGTTATGTAGACATTTTGTTCATTATATGAAATTTAAGTTTGCTCTTGTTTCATTTCATATATTTGTATGCTTTTGAGCAACTTAGGGATCGATACATCCATCCTTCACAGTGACTCCCTTTATGTGTCAACCAATTAGAATGTGTAATGGTGTATTAACCCACGTAAATGACCTATTCAGTTGAGGAGAGAAAAAAGGAGATAGGAATGAGAAAAATCCACGAGCTAACCAGAGATTCTAACTGTAAATGAAGTAGGGGGATTCTTAAGTTAAAACCCTTAAAACCTTCATGAATTCCACCTCAGTTACCCTCTAATGTGGCACAAAGTATGCAAGAAACAATAAAATCAATACAATACCTTGCCACCTACTAATATGGCATTAGATAGAATCCACATGAATCCAATGGAGTTTGAAATCCTTCTCAATTATGTTTCACTAAGAAATTGGGTAAAATATTTGGTTGCTTATTTTTATTAAAGAAAATAAATCTTAATATTAAAGATGGTATAGAATGGAGCAACATAGAGGGTCAAGAAACATAAATATTATATTTAATAAATCAACCATTTAATCCATTCAAAATGATGTTAAACATATAAATTACATGGATATATTCTTGACCCATTTGACATAGAACTTTCAATGTCTTTTGACCATTATTAACTTAAGATAAAAAATGACAATGGTTTTTCCTATTTCATTGTAAATAATATTTCATTGGAACCATAGAACTTTAGTCTAGCATACTCATTCATTTTCATGTAAAGCATAGACATATATTATAATACATAATCGAGGATGTTATTGATGTGCATATTTTATATCATCTTTTGGACCACTTTTAGTTGCATTTCTAATCAATTTCACCCAATAATCACTCTTAATAGTGCTATATTTTCCATTTTATCATTATTTTTACGTTCTTTATGGTTTTGATTCTAGGTGCAACATTTTAGCATCAAAATGGGGAGAGAAACACTATCATATCATCCAACAACACATTCCCCAATTATCTAAATATTAGAAAACCAGTGTTGTTGAAACTGTCAATGACACGCCACGTCCAGATATCAACACATCATGTTCAGACCCAATACACCATGTTGAGATTTCACCACATCGAGTTTCAGTGTAGAGCTTGATCTAGAATATCCTAACATCAAGCAACACAGTGTGTTGATATATCAATATGTTGTGTTTCCTCATTCCATAATTTTCCAGAACTATCTCACTTGCAGCAATAGGTCATTTTAGCCAACCAGCAAGTTGTGTCATCATCAATCAAGATAGTTTGACTTCAGTTATCACAACTAACAAGTTCTATTGGCCATATAACACATCGTCTCACCTGCATATTTCACTTGAACTCAAATATAATTGCCCCACACTTATATCTAAGATCCCAAGCCATCTTGAGACAGTTACCACAAACTATTTTGGACATTTTGGGGCAGGACTCAAGCAACACAAATCCAAGAGGAGTTGGAGGTGTTCTAAGGGAGAAAAGGTGGTTTTGGGGGGGGAGAAACTTTTGCTTTCTTCCTTCTTCTCTAACAATTACAACAGGGATCTCTGTTGTTCTCTTCTCTCCACTCTGGGGTGAAGTTTTCTAGAGATTTTTAGCATCAAGGACATATTTTTAACTCCTTGACCAGAGTTTCAACTCTTCCTTACTTCTTCCATGAAAATCTAAGTTTATTTTCTTTTATTATGATGTCTAGTCTTGTTCTCTACTGCTTGTATTTACATTCTACAACCATAGATAAGTAGATCTCCTTTTCTTGACCATGGGAGACTAAGTCTCATGTCATAAAATTATTGAACATGAATTTCATATATTATGCTAGATATTTAACTATTAAAATGTCCATTGATGTTGATTTGTTCTTACATGCTTTGTGGGCCACTTCGCATATATGATTTATGCTCTTTATATATTGTGATAAGATATACATAGGAGTTAAGAGATGTACCTTAACTAAAATATCTTGACCACGAGAGTGGCTAGGATGCGTTGGGAATAAAAATTTGTAGTCTGAATCTGGGTATATCCACAAGAGTGGTATATAAAGTTAGGATTGTTCTATACTACAGAAAGGTGGGTGTAGGGTACAAACCTCCTTTGTGTTATATCTCATATTGGTAATCTACATTGTTATTTATGTTATGATGTGGATGTGAAACTCTATTTTCAAGAATCCCCTGTCCAATTTGATCCTTTATACAAGTGATTTCTATTTTAGTTTCTTTTATTCCAATTGCTTAGTTAACATTACAAATCTCTTTGGTAAAAAAGATCTAGATTGTTAAAGTTCACCACTCTTACGTTTAACAAAGCCTTTCTCCTTGGACAACCTCGACTATACTACACACACTTGTATACTTGTAGGGTAGTGCTTGTGTTATAAATTTAAGACTTGTGCACACAACTAACAAGTTTTTGTCGTTGTTGCCAAGGAGTATTGATATTTTTGTTAGAGTAAGAAGTGTTTAATTGTAAGTGAAACTAGATCACACCAAAACCACATCATACCCACCACCATTTTTATCATGATTATAATCACTATCATTTTTCTATATCTTCCATTTTTATTTTTGTACTTCACTTACCTTCTTTACTTGCAGCACTATATGTGAAAATTTATAAGGAGTCATGAACCTTCCATATTTCTGCACCCCAAAACTGAGCACAATGCTAGAAGCTTCAAAAAGCAAGGAGTGATCCTCAATTAGACTTGGAGGAATCACAACATTCATCACTGTCATCACAACCTGCTCCACCCCAACCTCCAACTCAACAAGAAGAACCAATCAGCGAAGATGGTCGTCCCCTAAAGTACTTTGTTTTTTAAGATGACAAAAATAAACGGGGTTTTCAATAGCCCACAAATCTATGCAAATAAATTTTCTATTAGTCCCACCATTATATAGATGATACAACAGAACAGGTTTGGAGGGACACAAATGGAGGATATGAACCTCCACATTGCTGAATTTGTGCAAAACCTAAGCACATTCAAGATAGATGGCATTCCTACTGTTGCAATTCACCTTCTTCTTATCCCATTATCTTTGGGAGATAGATCCAAGGCATGTCTCTATTATTTTCAAAAAAACTCCATCCACGGCTTGGAGGATCTCCTCAAAATTTTCTTATCTAAATGCATTCCACCAAGTAAGAATGCACAATTGAAGAGTCATCTCATCAGTTTTTCTCAAAAGGATGAAGAAGCCTTATATGATACATGAGATAGGTTTAAAGATCTTCAAAGTCTTTATCCACACCATAGTTTAAAGACCTTCAAAGTTTTATTGCAAGCTTTCTATAATTGCTTATTCTAAAATACAAGGATGTCTATTAGTGTTGTTGTAAATGGTTCTTTAATGAAAAAAATCATATAGGGATGCTTATCTCATTATTGAAGACATGGTAATTAATCATTTTCAATAGAGTTCTTATAGGTGCAGTCAACCTTCTTCCTCATTCTCTATTTCTAGAAAGCAAGCTGAGAAATGCACAGTTGATGTTGTTGACTTAATTGTAGCAAAGTTGAATATTTTATCTCAAAAGTTTGACAAATTAAGCACTCAACCTATCTAAGATTCCGAAGTAATCTGTGATGGATGTCGAGCAGCATAACACACTTGTTCTTCACGTTTTTCCACACCATTTCAATATGAAGAGACACTGGAGAATTCAATTCCACAAGGAATTTTGGGAACAAACATCACTACAAACCCTACTCAAACACCTACAATCTGGGGAGTTGTCATCCGAATTTTTCTTATCACAACAATAACAATGCTCAGAAACCAAATCATCATCCAAGTCAACAACAACATCAAATGGGAAATCGATTACATGTGGTAAAAAATCACCCATCGGGGCACAACAACAATGCAAACTACAATTCTCATTTTTTTTGCAACAATGTTAGATAAATATGCATTGGCTTTATGTTAATTGATGATGAAACAACAATGTTTTTGCAAATAAAAGCAACTTACACATCAATCAACTTATGTTTTGTCAAATAGTTTTATTGTGAAATCATATTCTGAAAATTCAATTCAAATATCTCCATGTAATATCTATTGGGCTAATTTTCTGATGGAATGTTCAATTTTGTATCTATATTTATAATTTCTCCATTTGATTAGTTGAACTCATAATATTTCTAAATTCTTCCTGAAGAAAGAACCATAAAAATGATAATATCTTTTACTGTCTATACATAGTCCTGATTGTGTTTATGTCCAATTTAGGAACTTTATGTTTACAAACTCCTCTTCATAATATTATTTCTCTTCATTGTTTCCTATCAACATTGTATATTACAACATCAATTTGTGATATTATGCAATGGATAATTCAATATGCCCCATAATGTGGAAAAATTAATTACAAGAACATCAAAATTATTATTTCATGACTCACTGTACTTTATAGGAGTAGAAATTTATTTGGATTTCATTATGCTAAAATGAATGTGAAATTGTCAACTTGATCATCAAGAGTCATTCAATGTATAGTTGGAATGAGATGACATGGACCACTCTTTTGATGATAAAATGGAATGAAAGAAATATGTAGCATGAACAACAACATTTAAAGGAGTTCCAGATGTCATCCATTTAAATTAGAACTTATGTTGATAGAACTTTCTTAATAAAGTTGTCATTGTTATAATTATATTTTTAGATAAAAAACGATCTCTCATTGTATACCTTTATATAATAAATGTTAACTTTGATATCCAAGGTGTAAATATTTGATTTTGGTGTATCTATATAAGGAGAAACACTATCATCTTTACTGTGACACTGACTATTTTTTCATGTATTTACTTTATAAATTAATTTGAATCACTTTAATTGGTTTAAGTTTTGTAATGTGTACTTTTAATGAAACATACTACTAAAATGACTGAGTTAAATGTGAAGGTGATTGCAGAGATGTCATTGATTTATCTAATCCTTTTCTGACTAAGATTACTACATGACTTCAGTTCTCATATATTTTTTCACCTTTGTTCCTCAACTATGGATTCACATGATCGATGCATTCAAGTTCCTAAATCAAGACATGGGTAAAGATCATGTTTCAATTCTAATGTGATGATGTTTATATTTTGAATGCTATATCTCGTATGCTAGGTATCGTAGTTCCACTTTACTACTTTGTTAAAATGTGTTTATATTTCTTCAGACAATTCAGTTACTCATATATATATATATATATATATATATATATATATATATATATATATATATATAATAGAGGATGTAATGATCTTATTAAATCATCATTTTCAAATTTAATTTACTCAACATTAGCTCCTTCACTCCGATACCTTATGTCATCTACATATGTCTTCTATAAAAGAAAAAAACATTATACCATTATTTCCACATCCACATGCTAACAAATGTTCATGACCTTTCTCAAATGACTTTTCTTCATGTTGGTTATCATATCATATGGTGGTTTAATAATGAAAATATCAACCTTAAAATTCACATTATATAATATGAATTATAATTCATAATATAATAATGTAGTTTGAAAAAAAGAAAGAGAAAATCTTGTAAAAGAACATTATAGAGGTATAACAATATGTCAATGTATGCATCTTAGAACAACGATCTCCATCCAACAATATATGTAAGTAGTCATTTTTAACTACAACAAAATCTAGTGGCGATGTGTGACTTTTATTTAGCCGAGGTGACCTCACTTTACATACATATATGGTGAGAAAGATACATGCTCTCTGATTTTTGAGGATGTATTATCAGTAAGTGTTTTATTTTATATTTTCTATAAACAAAGCTTTTCCAGATTTTAGAAAATAAAAGAAGTGTTTGACACTGTAAAGGACATCCAATTTACCTAATAAATGAAGTCAGCAAGTAAGTCTGTGTACTTAATTATGATCTGTCAATACAAACATGTAATCCATAAATGTTGTCTTTAGTATTGATGCTTTCAACTTAAACATTAGATTTTTTTTATAGGAGAGGAGTTTAATTACACACATGTACATGTTTTAGGTGATCATAGTAAGGGGTTCTAGTTTCCTTGTGAGGAATGTAATTCAATCATGAAATCACATAGAGGAGGGAAGCATAGGGTATCTACTGATCATATCTATGGCCACAATGTGCGCGGTAGGCTAACTACTGATCATATGCATGGCCACAATGTGTGCGGTACAATAGTGATAGGGAGCAGGAATAGTGAATTTTGTCCCCAATAAAGTTGTTAAGCCTCAACGATATCCTCTAATTTCCACAACACTTCATCCACTTTACACACACTCTCTACCACCGTTAGGGGTTTCAATGGGTAAGGGTAAACATGTTTATGCTTTACCCATACCCTGTAGGGGAAGGGTAAGGATGAAGGGTTTTCTTACCCTTTACCCACCTACTCGCTACCCTGTAACCCACTACCTTAGAGGGTAAGGGTAGGGTAAGCCAATACCCATATCCTGTAGCTCACTACCTGCCAATATTTATGTATAATATATTAAATATATAGTCATTGTGTTGTTTGAGTCTATGGAATATATAATATTATGTGGTCATCATTTTATATAATACATGATATTCGTATCTACTTTCCATGTATTTAACTTAGTTGTGTATGCAACACTATGTTGGAGGTGCAATATACATGTATAAAAATAGTCTACGTTCCATTAAATACTTGTGTGGTGTAAGACAACCATGCAAAGAATAACAAGATTTAATCTTTAATGTGCCATTTGATCATTTGTAAGATGGTGTTAGCCACTTTATTTTTTTTTGGATGCAACAACATTTTAGAGGGTATACGATATGTATGTTTCCAACAATAACTCTTCTTGACATATTATAATTTAATATCATTTTAATGTAGCAATCTTTATCTTTTGGGAACAATTTATTTATTCACACACCAATGTTAGGGTACTACCATTAGTATATGCACTCAATACAACATAAACTATTTATATAATGTTGTAGAAGAATACTTAGAATCATTTTGGATATTTTAAAAGCCATTATGAAGCATCTTAATATTTTACTCAAATATATATGTATTAGCTAGACCATTATCGTTAATACTAGCACAAATTTGAAGAAGAGATATAAATTTCCCACTTCACCTTATCCTTACCATTTATCCGATGGGTAAGAGGTTAGGGAAAGAGGAGGGTAAAGATATTAGTTGAGTGGGGAATTACCCATACCCTTACCCACCACACTTGGTGGGTAAGGGTAAGACCTTACCCCCCCCATTGACAGCCCTAACCATCGTCTCATCTCGTTCGAGTTGCAGGTGTGTGATTGGAGGCTTTCGTATCGGGTGTTGCTTCAAGATTTGGATGTTTCCTCCAGGCATGGCTTTCTGTGAAGGATGGGGGTAGGAAGCAGAGGTGATTGTGGTGTTGGACCTATGTTGGATATTAGAAAGGACAATGTTGGTATTTGGCTCGTGTCATCCTCCATGTTCAAGTTATTCTTCAACCCACCCTTGTCATATTTGTCCTACAAATAGGACGTGTTAGATATATGGCTGATAGCCATGTATATAGCATGGGTTAAGCCCAATGTAGTACAACTAGTATATGGAGGAAATGTAGTTTTGTGTCTAGTGCAAAAGGGAAAGAAGTTTTATCCCACATTGCTCACTCCTAGAACTTTGTGGTCCTTATATGTAGGATCACATGTGAAACTAGTGTCCAAGGGTCCGAGGGGAGAGTATCTCACCTCCTTGGTGGGTATGGTGACCACAAAACACACACGCACGTGCGCACCATGCCATGTGTCGGGTTCGTGACTTGTGGCTTGTGTCTTGTAGCTTATGGTAACTGTCTTTCGTCTTCTTTTTGCACTAGTATACAACTACGTAATTAATTAAATATTAATTTAATTAATAATTTCTTTTCGAAATAGATTTATTAATCCTAATTGAAAAGTATTTTTCCTTGCAGATTTTTTCGCAAAGTGTACAAGAGCGATTGAGTGATCATGTCTCAATGTGAATAGGATTTGGGGTGTGTAAGGCTATAAATAATTCTCTTGTCATTAGGTTTAAACACATCTTTTGAACATACATCTACTAGTGTTTGAGTATATGTTTTATGAACCCTAATCGGCGTCTTCTCTAGTCGTCGCTTCCTGAGTTGCTATGTGGAGATCTCTCCTAAGCATAGTGAGTTCTTCCTTCCACTCTTCCGAGATGTGTTCTGTCAGGCGGTGGTTCACGCTTTCGTTGGACTACACTGGTAGTACAAGTCGTTCCTTACTTGCATAGTTCATCCCCAGCACAAGTTAGTCGATTTCATCTACATGTTCATGACCGCGTCGACTAAAGAATGGTGCCTATCGAAAAGGGTCGTAGGTCGATGATTTCTTTAAGTATGTCATGTTCGTTTCTCAAAGAAGGATCCAGTCTGAGTTCCTAATTTCTGTTTTATTTTCTCTTGCACTGTTAATTCTTCTACTTTCTATTTGTATCTGGCCTAAACCTGTTAATCAAATTTCATTTGTTGTTGCATGTAACAATGTATACCTAAAATTTACAACTATCTTAAAGAAATCACTTTCTGTCATTAATTAACTATGACCAGTCTTGGTGGTTCTGGGAATAAAATTGATACTAGCAGTATGCTTGATAAATTTATTGGTACCAATTGTACCTGTTGGCAGAGTCGAATGCAAATTTGGCTTCATATTATGGGTTTTGTTCAGTATGTAGAAAAGGACGAAACTAAATTTGATGACATTGTCCCTGATAATGCATTAACTATTACTTACTGGAAGAAGGGTCATAAAATGTGCTGAGGGTTGATTATATTTGGTTTAAATAATAAATTGTATGATTCATACTCGAAGCCACCTATTATTACTTCTAAAGTTTTGCAATAAGCGTTATTAAGAATTTTAATAGTGAAAATCAAGATGCTGAAAATTATTGCATGTTTAAATTTCTTAGATTTCAGATAAGTCAGTTTCTAATCAAACGCACGACTTCTATCTCTTGTGTCATGAGCTCTTTGATACAAAAATGGGTTTGCCTGAGAAATTTGTAGTTATGTCCATCATAGAAAAAATTTCTAAATCCTGGGAATCGTTTGACATGACTCTTAAGCAACACAAAGGAGATTTGCCAATGGATGATCTAATGAGGGATATTATTATACAAGAAGAACACTTAAAAGAGAAGTTTATCAAGGTGACTACTGATACAAACCCTAGTGTCAATCTTAATACTGCTAAAACCAAAGATAATAAAAATAAGAATATGCATAAACCTAAGGCTAAGATCCAGAAGAAACCGAAGAACAAACCTTGTTGGAGTGGACAGGTTGGCAACTGGAACAAGGATTGTCCTTCAAAAGAAGGCAAAGAAAGTTGTCACATCTGCAACTGAGGAGGTTGTGGTCAACATGATGACTGCATCCTTGAACCTCAATGATGAGTACATGTCTATTAGACCTAAAGTTCTTTCTATTTTTGAACCATAATATTGGATAATAGACATTGGTAATATACATGTGTGTATAGACAAGTCCAAGTTTGTGTCTTACTAGGCCTCTAAAGGTCGACTAGTGACTTTGAGTGATTCCAACACTATAGAAGTAAAGGTGAACGATGGGTGGACTTGAAATTTCCTTTGGAAAAGGTTCTGATGCTCCATAGAGTCATACATGTTCCATCAATTCGACACAACATTCTTAGTGGCACAATTTTAGTTAGAGATGGTTTTAGAATAGACTGCAAATGTAATAAGGCTATTATTACTCGCCTTCATGATTTTTTATTTTTTGGCAAGGGGTATCTATGTGATACGGAGAATTTGTTTAAGATTCTTGTTGAAACTATTTCAAATTCAATTTTAAAATTGAATGATAATAGTTCTATATGCATGAATCATATGTATCATCTGATGTTTGGCATTCACATTTGGGGCATGTTAATGTTGGATCAATGAAACATATAATGAATCTAAAGTTAATCCCTAAACCTGAAATTAGCAATAATAAATGTGAAATTTGTGTGCAAACTAAATTACCTAGGAAACCTTTTTTATTTGTGAATAGGAGTTCAGAAATATTGGATTTAGTGCATATGGATATCTGTGAATTTAATGAGATTTCTACTAGGGATCAAAAGCGTTATTTTATAACTTTTATTGGTGATGCTAGTATATATTGTTATATCTATTTACTCAAGAATAAAGATGAGGCATTCGAAAAATTAAAATTTTTTAAGAAATAAGTTGAAATTCAAACTAGTAAAGTACTTAGGCGATTAAGGTCTGATAGGGGAGGAGAATATACCTCAAACTTTTTTTTGGAATTTTATCAATTCCATGGTATAGTTCATGATGTTACCGCTCCTTATTCACCACAGTTTAATGGGATTGTAGAACATCAAAAAACAAACACTTATAGATATGGTCAATGATTTGCTCCAAACCTCAGGTCTACTCAACTTCATGTGGGGGGGAGTTTTGAATATGACTTGCCATATTTTGAATAGAGTTCCCCATAAACATGTAGAAAGTAGTCTGTTTGACTTATGGAGAGGAATAAAACCGAGTCTCAAATATCATTGAATGTAGGGGTGCCTTACTAAGGTATTGATATCTGAACACATAAGGAAGAATTTGGGACCAAAAATGGTTGATGCCATATTCTTGGGTTATGTAGAGACATGTTATGCCTATAGATTCTTGGTTGAAATCTAAAATCTTAGGCATTGATATCAATACAATTGTGGAATTACGTGATGTTACATTCTCTAAGGATGTGTTTCCCATGAAATAAGGTGTGCCCAATGAAGTATCTCAAGAGGATTCATTCACCACAGGTTCTATTCCCGACCATGTGAAAAGGATGACAAATGTGGTGGGCGACACAGAACATGCTATTTCTTAATCTGATGATTCTAAAGAAATGTTTGAACCAAGGAGAAGTAAAAGGCCTAGGACATCTAAGGACTTTGGAAGTGAGTTTCTCACTTACAATGTTGAGGATGATTATGTAAATTTAAAGCAAGCTATGGAATCCCCAGAAACTAAGTTTTGGAAAGAAGCCATTAATGATGAAATCCAATAATTCTCTCGAATGGAACTTGGGAGTTGATAGATTTGCCTCTTAGTTGTTCTGTAGTTGGATGAAAATGGATATTTAAGAGGAAACTTAGTGTAGACAGGACAATTAATAAGTATAAAGCTAGGTTAGTTGCTAAGGGTTACACATGGAAGGGAGAAATAGATTATTTTGATACCTATTCTCATGTTTCCTGTATAACCACAATCTGAGTACTTATAGCATTGGCTTCCATTTATAATCTCTATATCCATCAGATGGATGTGAAGATTGCATTCTTACATGGTGATTTTTAAGAAAAGATATATATGGAACAGCCTAAGGGATTTGTGGGTTGTGGGAGTGAGTCCAAAGTGTGTAAACTTATTAAGTCATTATATGGCTTGAAAAAATCCCCTAAGCAATGGTATGAGAAGTTTGATTCTGTGATATCATCGTTTGGCTTTGTTTATAATGAATTTGATAAGTGTCTCTACTATAAAATCATCAATGAATGGTTCATTTTTTTGTGCTTATATGTCGATGATGTCCTACTTTTTGGTTCCAGTATGGAAGTAGTAAATGAGACAAAGTCATTCTTGTATAGCAAGTTTGAGATGAAGAATTTGGGTGTCGTTGATGTGATCTTAGGGCTTAAAATCATAAGGTCTATTGATGGTATAACTCTCTCTCAGTCTCACTATGTTGAGAAGATACTGGAGAGGTTTGAGTACACATTATGTAAACCTATTAAGAGTCGATGTGATTCATCCAAGGCCTTGTTCAAGAATGAGACTGGAGTTCCAGTGTCTCAATTATGATACTCTCATATTATAGGAATTTTGATGTATCTTATGAATTGCATACATGAGGAAGTTAAGTATACCAGTTGTCCCGACAAGACCCATTGGGAAGTGCTTGATAGAATTTTGAGGTATATCAAGGGAACTTGTTCCCTTGGACTGCATTATGGCAAATATCCTTCTATAGTAAAAGAATATAATGATGCAAGATGGATTTCCATGAACTCTGAGAGTAATAGTATCTTAGGATATGTATTCCTGTTGGGAGGAGGAGATGTTTCCTGGAGGTCTAAGAAAATATCATATTGTCTCGGTCTACTTTTGAGATAGAGTTGTGTGCTATAAATGAAACTAGATTGGAAGTTGAATGGCTACATGGATTTATGTCCAGTTTACATATGGTAAAGATTTCGTTTCCTGCAATTTCAGTTCATTGTGATATTACTACAACTATTGCTAACATAAAGAGTTTCAAGTAAAATAAAAAACAACTTAGGGGAGTTAATGTCTAATGGGGTCGTGAATGTGGACTATGTCGGTACTAAATATAATACTGTTGATCCTTTCATTAAGGTCTTACTCTTGTTTTAGTGGAAAAAAACAAATTGGAGATAGGGTTGAAACCCCTCATTATTCGCAGGAAGTAGCAACCCAACCCAACAGAATGTAGATCCCATAAATTGGGTTTAATGTGGTAATAACAAGTTGTCGGGTGATTTAAATGACACTATGTAATTTTTTTAATGCTTCTTGTAGTTGTGTGTCTATCTTCTGGGAAATTTTTTAGTGCCATGATTGCAAGTTAGTAAGAGATTACTCTCTGAATGGTGTCAAGTATTAGGACATGATATTAGTAGTACATCTTTAAAGACTCCAACTAAATGATTGATATTGTTTAGGCTGCAATAGGGAATTGGGTTGTTCTATGATATCAATTATGATATTTTTTTGGATGCATGGCCTTAATGCATTGGATTTCTTTTCTGCCATGTATTTATTGTGTTGTTACCAACCTATACTCTTGCATCCAAGGTTCAGGTAATTCCAGACTTTTGTTCACCTAGTTCATACAGGGGTCACAATTGGATAACACGGGTAGATTCAAACCAAAAGGTATCTCTTAAAATCACAATATAGAGGATTGATTGACAAGCACACCACACATTGAATTTTGTGGGGGGGTTGTTAGATTTATAGTTGTTAGCCATGTATATGCATGGGTTAAGCCTGATGTAGTGCAGCTAGCACATGGAGGAAATATAGTTTTGTGTCTAGCACAAATGGGAAGAAGTTTTATCCCACATTGCTCACTGCTAAAACTTCTGTGGTCCTTATATGTAGGATCATATGTGACACTAGTATCCAAAGGTCCAACGGGAGAGTATGCTCACCTCCTTAGTGGGTATGGTGACCATAACATACACCCATGTGCGTCACGCCATGCCACACCTCGTCTCGCCTGGCCTGGTCGGGATGGGCACAAGGTCAGACTCTGAAATGGATTTATCAATCCTAAATGGAAAGTATTTTTTCTCATAGATTTTTCCGCAAAGTGTACAAGAGCGATTGAGTGATCGCGTTTTAATGGGAATAGGATTTGGAGGCGTGTAAGGCTATAAATAAACCTTCGGCCATTAGGGATAAATACATCTTTCGAACATACAACGTCACCGTTTGGGTACATGTTTTGTGAACCCTAACCAGTGTCTTCTCCAGTAGTCACTTCCTGAGTTGTTGTGTGAAGATCTTCTTCTGAGCATAGCGAGTTCTTCCTTCCTCTCTTCTAAGACATGTTCTGTCAAGCAGTGGTTCCTGCGGTCGCTTGGCTACACTGGTAGTGCAAGCCGTTCTTCGTCTGCATCATTTGTCGTCAGCATGAGCAAGACGATCTCTTCTACAGGTTTGTGAACGGGTCGATGAAAAGAACGACATCTATCCAAAAGGGTTGTGGGTCGTTGATTCCTTTAAGTATATCATGTTCGTTTTGTAACGAATGATCTGGTCTGAGTTCGTAACTTCTATTTTATTTTTTCCTGCACTGTTAATTCTATTAAAATATTCCTTTTAGTGTGGCCCAAAATATTGTGTATATATTTATTAAGTATTTTCATGTAGAGATGCATCTATTGGGATGGGCAGATTCCCATAACGGTCGGGTGTCTCTTCATGATAAACGATAGATAATATATTTATATGGGCTTTTGATCCTCACTCTGGTGATTCTATCCCTAACCGATTTATGTCCATCGGAGAATCACAAGGGGAGAGAAAACCAAAGTCGACTATGCACTACTGCTCTTTCCTTATTTTTCCCCCTGCCGTCTTTCTGCTGCCGATGCTCTCTGCCGTTTTCCGCTGCCGACGCTGACATTGTTGCTTCAATTATCATCGTCAGCCAACGATTTACAGGAAGGAAACAGGAAATCATGGAGGCTTCTTCCAATTCCGGTATGAAATTAATTCCTACAACGGTATCAGAGCATTGTTTGTATTATCGGGGAAGACTCCTGACTGTCGTTTTATTAATCGTAGTCACCGCCGACTTCGGTTGATCTTCCGATATGAACCGACGACTGTAAGTGCTTGGCCGGTACTGCACGGTTTTTTTCTTATCAATTCCGTCCGTATGAGGAAATAATCACTGAATTGTCTGGTGGATTTGTTGTACCCACTTTACAAAGGGGCACTCTACTTCCAGTTGTAGATGTCTGTTGTGCATACGTATGTTTTAATCTGAACCTTTGTTACTCATCAGCATGAATGACATGATATTATGACTAGCGTACTCCTCTGACAAGTCGGAGTAGCAAATCATCCCTTAATTGCATGAGGCTACACATGTTTACTCATCACTGACATTGTTGGTTTTGAAACATAAAATAAACGAACACCACCATTGTGAATTACTTTTGCTTTTGAACATTTCTTGCCAATTGTCGAAAAGCAATAGTTTTATAATTTTATATGATTGTGTGGGTAACATGAAACTAACGTCATAGTACCAACTCTACATGATGCGAAGAAATTATAGTTCTTGTTCACGTTTTTGTCCCTGCATGCTATAAGCATGTATCAGAGTACATTCTAAAAAAAATCGCTATATTCTTTCCTCTATTCAATATGGAACAAGTATGGAATTGTACATTTCCTACATGCTTATAACATGATGAGTTTGTATGGAACATGAATACTTGATTAATTACTAAATGTCTATGTGGCCGAACAAGTATGAATCTAGTAAACATGTACTTGTCTAATATATGAATCCACGAAGACACATGTATCCATGGTCGGGTGCAAATCTAAGTGGATTGCTATTTGAGAATACTAAATAAATCACTACCATACATGTTGCATAACTAGATATTAATTACCATTAAATAGTCACGACATAATATCTTTCTCGTCATATTAATTGATGATTTTTTTTCTTTTCCTCTAGTTTTGTTTGTATGTACCGACATTTGATGATATGATGATGCATGTTATGGATTTAACATTGTGTTAACAATATAATGTGGACGAATGAAAACCAAACAAAACAAGGTTATGTTTAACGTGTGTAAATAGCACCCAAAGGTGCATCATTTTGTGGATATTAAGTATACAAAAAAATAAGGGTAATGTCTTTGGATTTATAATATAATTTGCCCAAAGGTGGAGATATTTTATAATTCAAAAGACATTATGTCATTTTTTTAATGTATGGATGTGACCCACATATTTCTAATTCTACTTTGTGTTACATATTTATCCAAAGATAATGATGTGATGACTATTGGAATTAGCAGATAAAAGTAAATAAAGTAGACCTCATAAATTACTTTTATATTTCAGTTGTGGTTTTAATATAAATCTTATTTTGCAGTCACTTTCTCATCTTTGTATGGTGAAAATAACAACATTCCAACTTTGAATGGTTCAAACTTTAATGAATGGAAAGAAAAAGTCATGTTCACATTAGGGTGTATGGATTTAGACTTAGCTTTCCGAGTGGAAAAACTACAATCACTAACAGAGGAAAGTACCACTGTTGAAAAGGCCAATTATGATAAGTGGGAACGTTCTAATAGGCTTAGTTTGTTGCTTATGCAAGCACATGTGGGAAAGTATATTAGACGATCCATTCCCACTTCTGAATTGGCAAAAGATTTTCTAAAGGTAGTTGAGGAACAATATGTTTCTTCCAACAAGTCTAGGGCCAGCACCTTAATTGCTAAAATGTGCTCTATAAAATACAATGGTTCTTGTTGGATTCGCGAATACATCATGGAGATGAGAGATATTGCCGCACAACTTAATGAGATGGAGTTATCCATCTCTGATGCATTTCTTGTTCACTTCATTTTAACTTCCTTGTCTAGTCAGTATGGATCATTCAAAGTCTCTTACAACACACAAAAGGAAAAATTGTCAATAAATGATTTATTAGCCATGTGTGTTCAAGAAGAAGAGAGACTTAAGAATGAAGGGTTTCCTACTGCACATTTAAGTACCCATGGCAAACATAGTCGCAAGGGTAAAGGAAAAATGAAGGGAAATGCTCCTATCTCAGGTGGACTGTCCAAGCCAGGTGATGGTAAGGCCGGGGGAAGCAAGGCTAACATGAAATGCTTCTTCTTCCATAAGAAAGGACATGCTAAAAAGAAGTGCCTCAAGTACAAGAAATGGTTAGAAAATAAAGGTATGATGTCTCTTGTTTCATATGAGTGTCATCTTTCTAATGTTCCATTATATAGCTGGTGGCTTGACTCTGGTGCCACTGTGCATATTTCCAATACATTGCCAGGATTTCTGAATCGAAGGAAACCAACGGAGCGTGAAAAAGTCCTTTATTCTGGAAATAAATTGGGCTCACGTGTAAAGGCTATTGGCACATGCAGATTAATCCTTGATAATGGAAGCTTGCTGGATTTAGAAAATACTTTTTATGTACCAAAATATAGTAGAAATTTAGTCTCTGTTTCTAGATTAGACAAACGAAATTATGCTTTTATTCTTCAAAGTGGACGACTCTCATTGTATAGAAATTCTAGCATCATTGGTACTTGTCTTTTAATAATGATCTTTATCAAGTTCAATTAAGCCCTCATTTTGAGCAATCACTTATAGTCCAGCATAATGTTATTGGAAATAAGTGCACATTACTAGATGAAAAGTCATCACTACTTTGGCATCGAAGGTTGGGACACATATCTAAAGAGAGAATCCAAAGATTAGTAAAGGAAGGCATTCTAGATCCTTTAGATTTTTCTGACTTTGGAACATGTGTCGAATGCATAAAGGCTAAGCAAACCAACACTTCAAAAAGGGGTGCTAAAAGGAGTAGTGGAACACTAGAGATAATTCACACGGATATTTGTGGACCTTTTCCACCTTGTTTTACAGGGGGAAAATATTTTGCAACCTTTATTGATGACTATTCACGATATATGTTTCTCTACTTATTAAATGACAAAAGTGAGGTTTTCCAAGCCTTTAAGGACCTTAAAGTTGAAGTGGAGAAACAATTAGGTAAAGTGATCAAGATAGTCAGATCAGATAGGGGAGGCAAATATTATGGAAGGTTCACTGAGATGGGACAAAGAAAGGGACCATTTGCACATTTCCTTCAAGAAGAAGGCATTTTACCTCAATGTACAATGCCCAGGCACACCAAGTCAAAATGGTGTAGCTGAAAGAAGGAATCGAACATTAAAGGAAATGATTCATGCAATGCTTTGTAATTCATCCCTTCCTTCTACAATGTGAAGTGAGGCTTTAAAGACGGCAGTGCATGTATTAAACAAGGTTCCTAGCAAGTCTATCCAGAAAACCCCATATGAATTATGGACAGGAAGGAAACCATCCTTGAATTACATGCACATATGGGGATGTCGTGCAGAAGCTAGAATCTACAATCCACATAAAAAGGCATTTGACCCAAGAACCACTAGCAGTTTCTTTATTGGTTACCCAGAGAGGTCAAAGGGATGTAGATTTTATTGTCCATCTCACCCACAAAAGATAGCTGAGACTGGTAAGGCTAGATTTTTGGAGGATCATCATCTCAGTGGGAATGACCTACTTCAGAATGTAACTTTTGATGAAGTGCAGGATAGTGTTGTCACACCTGCACCTAGTCAAATTCGGATAAGCTATCCAAATATTGTTCCCATGAACAATTCTCAAATGGATGAGCCAACAGAAGTAGATCATGCTCCTAGTCAGGTTGTAAATGAACAAGTTGATTACGTTCATGATGAAGGACAACCTGAAGAGCCTACAGAAAATGTTGAACCCAATGTTGAATTACGAAGATCAACCAGATCAAGGAGGCATGTCATTTCATCTGACTATGTTGTATACCTTCAAGATCCAAATATGGACTTTGAAGATATTGATCCCTTGACTTTTTCACAAGAAATGGATTGTGAAAATTCTTCTATGTGGCTTGATGCCATGAAAGAATAACCATCATCCATGGATAAGAATCAAGTATGGGACCTTGTACCTTTACCAAAGAGTACTAAACTTATTGGTTGTAAATGGGTCTTTAAGACCAAAAGAAACTCAAATGGTACTATTGAGCGGTACAAGACAAGACTTGTTGCTAAGGGTTTCACACAAAAAGAAGGCATTGATTACAAAGAGACCTTTTCTCCAGTCTCATCAAAGGACTCCTTTAGAGTAATATTAGCCTTAGTGGCTCACTTTGATCTTGAGCTACATCAAATGCATGTGAAAATAGTATTTTTAAATGGGGATTTATCTGAAGAAGTCTATATGGAACAACTAGAAGGTTTCATTGATAATAGTAGAAGTCATATGGTTTGCAAACTAAAGAAATCAATTTATGGACTTAAACAAGCTTCCCGACAATGGTATATAAAGTTTAACCCCATTATATCAACTTTTGGGTTTAAACCAAATATTGTTGACCGATGTACATACCTCAAGGTCAGTGGGAATAAGTTTATAATATTGATTCTTTATGTGGATGACATTCTACTAGCAAGTAACAACATTGTTATATTAAATGAAATTAAAGAATTTCTTTCCTCTAACTTTGAGATGAAAGATATGGGAGAAGTTGTGTATGTGCTTGGCATGGAGATTCATCGAGACCGAGCTAAGGGCATACTTGGTATATTCCAAAAAGCTTACATATCCCAAGTTTTAGAGAAGTATGGAATGAAACATTGTTCACCTAGACCTGCACCTATAGTTAAAGGAGATAAATTTAACTCCAAATAGTGTCCTAGTAACGATATTGAAAGGAATGAAATGAGGAAAGTACCATACGCATTTGCAGTTGGGAGCCTACAATATCTTCAGATTTGCACCCGACCGGACATTGCTTTTTCTACTGGAATACTTGGTCGTTACCAAAGTAACCCTGGCATAGACCATTGGAGAGTTATGAAGAAGGTCATGCGCTACCTGCAAGGAACAAAGGATTACATGCTTACATATAGAAGAACAAACCACCTCGAGATTACGGGATTTTCAGATGCAGATTTTGCTGGTTGTCTAGATAGTAGAAAGTCCACAACATGCTATATCTTCCTACTAGCTGGTGGTGTAGTTTCATATAAGAGTGTCAAACAAAGGACTACAGCTTCATCCACCATGGAAGTTGAGCTTATAGCTTGCCATGAAACCTCATCACATGTAATTTGGCTTAAGAATATGATACATGATCTTAAAGTTGTTGATTCAACTCATAAGCCAATACAGATATATTGTGATAATGAAGCTGCGGTCACTTTTGCTAATAATGATAAAAGCACAACGGCATGCAGACATCTAGACATAAAGCTCTATGTTGTCAATGAGCGAGTTGACAACAAAATGATACAAATTGATCACATTGGTACACAATACATGATATCAGATCCTCTTACTAAAGGGCTAGCTCCAGGATTATATACATCTCATGTAAAGAATATGGGTCTGAGAAATTCATTTGATGTGTAATAATTAATATGATTTGACGATGTAATATTTATTGTGTGATCACATATTTGACTCGCCATTTCTATTTCAATACTAGTTATAACAGAATGTCAGTTTTAACATAAAGTTGGACCAAAGAATAGGTGTGAGGCCAATCTATTCATAATGTTTATGCTACTACATATGAGATTTTTAGATACTGTGGTGCATAGAAGGAAGTAATCATTTATTGATTATCAACCGCCATGACTCATATCTTTTTGTCATATATAAAAGCATATATGTTGAGCATCAAAGGAAAATTGTTGAATATTATTGCCACGACATTTTGGGCCAAGTGGGAAAATGTTAAAATATTCCTTTTGTGTGGCCCAAAATATTGTGTATATATTTATTAAGTATTTTCATGTAGAGATGCATCTATTGGGATGGGCAGATTCCCATAACTGTCGGGTGTCTCTTCGTGATAAACGAGAGACAATATATTTATATGGGCTTTTGGTCCTCACTCCGGTGATTCTATCCCTAACTGATTTCTGTCCATCGGAGAATCACAAGGGGAGAGAAAACCAAAGTCGACTATACACTACTGCTCTTCCCTTATTTTTCCCTCTGCCGTCTTTCCGCTGCCGACGCTCTCTGCCGTTTTTCCGCTGCCGACGCTGACATTGCTGCTTCAATTATCATCGTCAGCCAACGATTTACAGGAAGGAGACAGAAAATCATGGAGACTTCTTCCATTTCCGGTATGAAATTGATTCCTACAAGGTCTGAAAATTTGTTAGTCAAATTACACATGTTGTTGTTGCATGTAACAATGTATATCTAAAATTTACAACAACACAGTCTAGATGGTTCCTCGTCGTCCCCTACCCGAGGTCTGTGACATCGTGTAGGTACTGGTCTATTTGGAAGGGGGCGGTGGCACGCTGGGAAGGAGGGCAAATGAGGTGATGATGATCCGCTGGTGGCGGCGCCGGGTCCGGCCGCTAGTGCTGGAAAGAACTCGGGCAGTAGGAGGATGATGATCCTTTTTTCCATGGTTTTTCCCACAGCAATGGTCACTGCTGCAAAACTGCCCCTCAGCTGCAAAACTGCCCCTAAGGTCAGCATCATTCCCTACTGTCGCTGCATCAATCAATGCCAATGGCGTGTTTATGGTTGTTCCTATACATCTATCCTCTAGGAATCAGCCCTCCAGGTTGCTTCAGGCCGTCGTTTACCAAACAATATAATGAGGCATTCATTAATTAATTATTTCAGTTTGACTGCTGTAACTTATATAATTACAGTTGTATTTTTGAAGTTGCCATCCAAACGGACTCTAATTATACTTGCCTCTGCTACTGTTATTGCTAAAGGGCACCCGCAACCCGACAAACAATTACGAGGCAGACAGAAGACCGTAACACCAATTATAGATAACAAGGAGTGGCATGGAACTATGGAAGATGTGCTTCTCCTCCAGTGGTATGAGTTGTTATGTTGACTACGACAGCAAATATTCATATAGCCAACGATTTAGTCATCGTGGTCGTCAATCCACGTCATATAGATCTACTCTCTTTAGTGCCCCATCAGCTTTCTTTTTTGCTGCGCCAAAAGCTCACGCTGTGAAAAGGGAAGACGAGAGAAGCCGCAAGTAACCAAAGGGAGGATAACTATAATGGGATGTCAAAAAAATGACGCAAGAGTTTTTAGATAGGGTATCCTTTCGGAAAACCTCGAAGCTATATAAAAGACAAAACAGAATGAAGCAAGTGATAGGATAATTAACGGATTGAGGAGTCCACTGGTTAGCATGATCAAAATGTAGGGAGTCCGATAGTAAAAGGAATCACGAGGGAGCAAAGGACGAAGACGTGTACTGGTACATATTTTGTATAATAGTAGATTAGTAATTTACTATGGAATTGTAAAAGTGAACTACACCTTTGCCACACCCTGACACCCAGCTCAGACTCGCAGATCCTTCGTTGAGCATATGACTCCCCTCCGGTCGAAGCAACCAAAGAGATGGCACCATCTTGTTGGGGCTTTCCTAGAGATGACGTGAAAAACACGAGCAGTAGAGTAGCATGTGAGTGTTCGACTACCCTTCACTGGATCCAGTAATGTGCAGATAACCACAATCAAAATTCACGTCTATGGTCGATTTTCAAAATTCTTTTCTACCAATTGCATATCGGTCAGCGAGAAGTTGCACGTGAGTACCGGTGAAATTATAGAAATCACATAAAATTCCAAAATTTACATCACTAAGTTAGTGTGGCAAGTGGATACTGCTTTATTTCAAAAATCACATCACTTAGTGTGGCAAAGGGATACTGCTTTTTGGCATGAAATCCAAAACCCGACAATCAAGACCTATCTATTTTAATCCCAATTGAGTATGAACAAAACTCCATAGAATTAACTTCGATGTAATGTTTACTTTCAACCAGTATCCTTTTTCTCAATCAGATCAGTAAATACACATAACTAATATTTCTTTTTAATCAAATAAATGCAATAGAAGAAGCCATCTTGAACTTAATAAACAAATTTTCTGGTATATTTTTTTATGCGGATATCCTAAAGCAATCTCATGTGACTTGTCATCATTTTGAATCTTTTTATAATATATATGTTTTTAGAGAAGTTTGAACTCCTTCTTTTTCTAATAAGTTTGATTGAAGTCAGTAGATAAATAAACTTTCTAAATGTGGTCGTCGTCCGGAAAAATTTTGATTCTAATAAGTTTTCGCATACGAAAACAATATCAACAAACAAATTATCCATTGTATGAAATGGTATCAGAAACTGGAGTCAACTGTGCATGTCCTGAGAAAAGAAGTCAAATTGCTTGGTTGATTTCCGAGAGCAATGTGCATGAGTAAATGATTTTGCTACAATCCAAGTTCCTTGATTATGCTTTTGCTACAATCTAACATAAGCTTATAAGGAAATGCAACATGACGCCCTACTTATACCTAGTTCCATACCCTATTTCCACTTCCAAATAGTTGGACCTAATGACAATACACTATTTTCAGTGGAGTAAGCAATAAAGAGAGGAAGTGGAAGAAAAGTACGAGAGAAAATTGTTTCTCTTATAACTTTCAAATGGCAATGAATTTTTTAACTAAATAAAAAAATTGGATTCCTTACAAAATATGGATTCCAACAAGACTAATGTTGATATATATTTTAAAAATTAATATAAAAATATAAAAATGGTATATGTATATATATCTGCAAAAATTGATTATTATCTAAAAACATATATACAATATTTATTTTTGTATATAAAAAATGAAAATGTGTAAAATCTCATTAAAGATGTTGTTATTATAAGATCAATATTGCATCAAGGGATAGTAGTCATTTTAGAGTAACACGCTAACTTAAAAATGAGTATTGTGTTGTTTTTAGTATAGTACTCATATTTAAGCCATTACTTTTTAAAATTTGTATCGTTCTTTATTTTATGGGGAAAATACTTATTTTAAAATATAAAGACATTAAAAATCAGTATTATCAACAAAAATATAATGAAATACTCATTGTAATATTTGTTTTAAAATATAATGACATCAAAGATGAGAACTATACTGAAATGAGTATTATACCAAGAAGAAGAATGACATATAATAATTATTGTTGAATTAGTGTGTTATTTAGAAAATGAGTATTCCTCTAATATACAATACTCATTTTTATATTCCATACTAATTTATCAAAATATGTCAATATTGATTTTGTAGGATTGCATTTTTTAAGGATTTTAATGTTTTTATTTTATCAAAAAAAATTATTTCGATTTGGAAGATATTAACAAAATAAATTTCTCTTTTTTTTCTCCCTCCTACTTTTCTTTTTCTTTCCTGCTACATGGCACTTCATCCCTATTTATTGAAGATAGTGAACTACGGATAAAGTTGGGACTTTGAAACTAGATATGTGTATCATTACTCATCTTATAAGAAAACATGAGATCTTTTCCTCAAAGTCATTAACGCCTTTAGGGGCTCTTTGGTTTGGGATCCAAACCGGACTGGAGGCTGTCTTTTTGTGCCACGTAGGCGCTAATCCCGACTAATCCAGTCAGGATCTAGTCTTATTTTGTTTGACAAAAACTGGACTGACGGGGTCTATTCTAGATTGATAATCCCCTAATCCAGACCAAGTCAGTCATGCTATCAGCAGGATTCCAGGATCCCGGTCCGAATTTGGCTCTGTCTTTTGCATTTTTTGTTTTATATGTCAGACTTAAAAACACAAATTACGAGTTCAGTCCAATCTAAAAAGTGCTTGCAATGGGATTGGGTTGGCAAACAAAAATAGGATCAAATCCAGATAAACTAATATGGATCTATCGACCAACCTGTCTGGATTTTGTAATCTCAATCTCGGACCAAATAGGGGCTTAGAATTTCCAACAGACGGCGCAACATGGATTACACAAATCTGCATTGGAGTGTTCGACGCCCCCATCAGCATGGCCCCAAACTCGAGGAAGTGGAAGCTGACTTCACCACTTTTGCTGACTACATCCATGATCTCGGTAATAAGGTCGCCCCAATCTTATTCATGCAGCTTTGTACAATGGCATAAAGATCCCAGGCGGTGATGATGTTGTCCCCTCCATTGACTTGTCATACACTACAAACGCCAACTCTAGTATCTCAGGAAGATCGAGGTTTCCCACAGAGGCTCCTTTGCCTAGAGATGTTGCATGCATGATGAATAAGGCAAACTCATGCATGCCTAGAAGACTATATTACTCTAAATCCTTCAAGTGGTAGAGGTAGCCTTCAACGGGTGTAGGTATCGGTCATGACTGAATTAGGCATAACATGTTGTATTTTTTATAATTTGAACCAAACCTAATCTGAGTTACAAGTGTACTTTCCGCATTTGATCAGCATCTGAAAAATCCACAATTAAGAAAATCGGCATGAACTCAATCCGTAAAAACCAATTCGACCTGTAAAAATTCAAACCAAAACGCAAGCATTCAAAATATTAATGGAAGCAGCCATATCTTTTCCTTGATTATAGAAAAAAAATCCAGCCCAGTGTATGATCCACGGGGCTGAGCCTTAGTGACAATAAAACTCACAAAATATGTTGGTTGCAGCTCGAATCGGATATAATCAGATCTGATCGGGTTGGATCAACTTCTTTTGCCTTGTCTATTTGTTAACTAGTGGATTGGAATCAATATTGGTCAAATTAATATACATAGAAATTTTAGTGACTAATGATATAAATTGAATAGATCATGTTAGCGTCATAATGTGGAGAGGTACTATTTTTATAATATAGTTTAATAGAAGTTACACTCATGGTCAAAATCTAAGAGTAACAAGGTTTTCCATTTAGAAGTTATAAAAGTTTGAAATAATGATTGAATCACTTGTAATTACTAAATTAGGTATTGATCAAGAGGTAGACTTGTGTCTTCCCCTTCCTCAGGACGTGCCACTCTGACCTTATAGGAGAAGCAAGGGGAAGTCAATCCCCCAAACCACGCCAGTTCAAGCCGACCCAGACCCCTCTCCTTTACCCTTCCATCCTGACGACTTCTCAAACAATGAATCCCAACCCTAAAAACGGCCATTTTCAATAACCTTTACTGGTCATGAAATAGAAGTCCATACATACTGGTTGTCGCACCACGTCTTGCCCTAGATGAAGAATCATCCATATAACCAGTTGTCCCTTTGGTGATAAGCTCATCAAGCCTTAATTGGTCTCGATCACCAGCGACCTCAACACCCTTGACGAATCATCTCCAAAAAATCTACATGTCAGGCAACGTGCAACGTACATAGGTCTTGCGTACCATACCCAACTCAACGCTAGCCTCCTTACATTCGTCACCCCTACTTATTTGTTTGTAGCCTGCAAACATTAGTGACCTCCCTAGCATCACCTTTTCCTACCCACTCTAACCTTCTCATAGGTTTCTACTCATCCATGATCCTCACCACTACCGCAAACCTATAGATTCATCACAGAGTGACATACCTACCTGTAGGGAAATAGGGCATAGATATAGGTAGTGGAAATAAAAAAAATTATTGTCATATTCTCATAAACCAGTGGATCGCATCAATAACTATATAATGGAAAGGATGGTTTTGAGGATATACACGGTCCTGGATCAAGTCCAGCGACATAATCATCATCATTGTAAATATACAACTATCATCTAGTTTCACTTAGATGGTGTCTGTATAGCTCTTGGTTTTCACCACGAAGAGCAGACTAGAACAACGTCTGCAGTAACTCTTGTAGTCTCGCCACAGACTTTAAGTTTATGATGTCCTCCAAGCAGCAGACAACAACCTCTCACCTCTAGAATAGTCCTCGCAGACCACTAAGAACTCCATATTGCGCTACCAGAGCCAATGGGAAGGAATTGTCTCCTTCTGTCCGCATACTAGTCGCCGACATGCTCTCCCATAACTAATCTTCCATTGTTCTCTCTCTCGCTATCCCTCCCTTTAACGGGTAGGAGTTGCTAGGGCTCTCTATTGGTTACAACAACCAAAGATAACAACAAATGTTAGAGCAATGGATTCTCAATTGTGTGTCTTGGGAAGCCCCCAATACCCCTCTATTTATAGTAGAGGTCAGGGTCAGAGTTCCCGATCGATGTGGGAGTAGAAGACATGAATGTTCTAGAACCTGTGAACTGTGAGTCAGTTATCTCATGTAGTGAAATGGTTGTCTCATGTGTGAGACGGTCGTCTCATGTGGGAGACGGTCGTCTCGCTTTGTGCAGACTTTCGCATAGTTTCCTGTTCTACATCAAATTGGCAATTTGAATCCAATTAACGCACAACATGATGTCAGTACTAATCCTTGATGCAATGGAATTTTCCCACCAACTAGGCATCTCGCTCACACGAGCCGGTTGTCTCGCTCACAGGAGATGGTCGTCTCATGACCATCACGTGAGATGGTCATCTCTCTCATGCGAGAAGGTCGTCTCATGCTCCAGTTCTGGAAGAACTTAGCCAATTTAGTTTCTAATCAACCTGACACTCCAAACCGTCAGGCCAACACTTAAACTTGATGATTCTGAGTCTAGTCAATTGATCTATTATTTATTTGAATACCTAAACACCTTTAACATTCAATCTAAACACCATTCATGAATATACTCCTTTGATCCAAGTGTATCATATGTGTGTGACCCTATAGGTCCAGAATTACATTGGCAGTGAATGTCCTAACAGACTGATGACATCACAAGCAAACAAAAGTGCCTAGTCACACATCATTGCTACCCAAGTAATTCAAAAAGTTGAAGTACAACTTCAACCTACAAACCATGATTAGTGTTACCATGATCGTATAGTTTTCTTTGTCTCTGATATCCGGATTGAACTCGAGGCATGGGATCATCATCCTCTCAACATTCAATCCATGTTACTTAATCTAGAGCAAATTTTTTGAGATGTATATGAGTTCACATACCATATATTGAACCACATCAGTACCACCGTACATTTCTGAGTATCGCTTATCAAGAGGTATTGGATATCAATCTCCTATAGAGAGACAAATCCTATCTACATCACTCACACTCAAGTCCCCATGTGCCAAAGCTACCCAATCATCACCTTTATGGAAAACCATATTTCAGGATTACATTTGATAATGTCAAAGTATACCCACCGACGTGTGATGAGTGTAGTGACTTCAGGTCTAAGAACCACAATCACCACTATCACTATGAGAGATGATTCTCACTACCATTCCATGGTCTCCATGTATCACTCTCATGGTGGATCTGTTCGATACAGTGTTCTATAAAATGTACCTGAGTGAGTAACTTGATATAATCTATCATAATTAATGAGATTCTGACATCAGTCAACACATATTCTAGTCTCATGTATGTTGTCAATTTTGCTTCCACAGTAATATCCGACTAGGAATATAACAAAAATATATGTACTTTTAGCATCTGTATGATTTCATTGTTCAAGTCTCATACTTGAAGACATATCTCGTTGAGTAACATCATTCTTTAGACACCTACTTACGTCTATGTCATCATCTCATGACTGAGATGAACATCATAGATGGAATTACCTTTACTATTATCAAATCAGGCATTTAATGCCACATCCCAATCATCATGTGATTGACTCTCTGGGAATACATACCAACACTATCATCACCTTGCTTTATTGACGGTGACAAAACAATAACTACATCTTCTACTCCTCTATGCATACCGCTCATCACCTACTAATCACCACCAGTGGCTTGAAAGCCTTCATCCTCATGACTATTAGCTTCAGCCCCACCAATCTCAATTTTGACATACCCTAACCATGAGCAACCTGGTCTGCACTAAAATATTGATCGACAACTTATATCTATGAATTGATCTGAAAACCCAGAAGTACCAAGCCCTGACTCCCTTGGTTAGAATCCCCCATAACCATCATCAAACATCATAAACACCTCAATGACCACTACAACTCTTTATTGGCTTATGTCAAGATTCCCAACTCCCTAATCTACTTAGCCCTCACCTGCAACACCAATGCAATCACCGTTAGCACATATAATGTCTTGATAGATAATCTCATAGTCTCTATAATTGGAGAACTCTATAACCACGACTGAAGATCCCACCCCCACCTGGACTCCTTGGCGACAACCAAAGTCATTCCCCTTGCCATTATATACCTACAAGACTTTCATCCAACAGTCTTGTCATCCAATAGAGGCCCTATTAGACAAATCAAATCTATAACTTCTTCCTCCTTCTCCGATCTACTATTATACCTCTTTGTCACCTACAAACTCGGGATCTACTAATGCACCTCCGGCCATCAGTGAACTACTGGAAAAACATGTAGCCGCCCTGATGCCATCTATATTACCTTGCTACTTTTCCTCCAACTCCTCATTATATCACCATGCTCTGCAAACAGCTATGAACACCTTTACAAATTCCCAAGGCTACCTCTTCTCTCAGGCACCATATCTTTTAATATTTGAGGAGGAATTCCTTTCCCCTTCTAGTGATGACTACAAAGGTGAAGTACAACCTGTCAACATTCACATACATCACTGAAATCTTGCAATCAGATCACCACATCTTAAAACTTGACTCTCCTCTTCTCTATCATCCCTTAGATGATTTTATCACATTGTCCTCTTGCCTATCTTTCAAGTAATCATTGGAGGAACCCTTGCTTCAAATTATGAAGACATGGAGACCAGAATATCATCCATGATCTAGCTTTAATGAACGTGATGAATTAGAAAAGGAAGATCTAGAGAAAAAATATTTAAGACCTAAGATTGATAGCATCTCGATTCTACGATAAGTTAGCATATGCCCACTTTCATTTTATGTGAATACTTGAATATGATGAACGAAACCTACAATTAAACATAACCAAATAGATATTCTGAATCCACCAAATATGTATGCATATATAGGGATTTGTATGTATTACTATATACTAGATGCTAGAAACTTCTGTACACATGTTAGTTTCATAAACTAATGAAAACTTGCATTGTAACTAAACCCACTTTCAGTGTCCCTCGGTTAAGAGAAGACCTTAAAGTTGAGCATCATTACCTAAAATTCCAGGATCCGGATTAAACAAATAATAAATAATAGCAAATAATTTCCATTATTTCAAAAATTGTTTACAAAATGTATAATGATATTCCTCTATGGAGTCACATGAATTGTCAAATTAACTATATACATGAGAATAAGTATTACATCTAACTACTACTCCTTGACATTAGTTGTGCATTGTAGTGTACTTATTTGAATCTTCAAGATTCCTTGATTCATCATGTCTTCAACTAATAGATGCATGTTAACCTCATTGTAGTGTACTTATTTGAATCTTCAAGAATCCTTGATTCTTCATGTCTTCAACTAATAGATGCATGTTAACCTCAAACACCTAAAAAATCATATTAGTATATTGTTATATTGTGTAGATGCATAGAAAAGTTTCCATATATAATAAGAACATATATTCTCAACCATCAAATAGATGCACATATAAACTGGCATTTTCATTAAGATAATCTAACCCAAGTTTGTCAAACCACCTTGGGTGTAATAATCTTTCTCTATGCATCAGTGGACTTTGGTGAACTACTCCTTGGTAGGTCTAATCCTAGGTTCAGATTATCAGAGTTTACTTTATGTGATACTCATAGTAATTTTGTAGTTTGCATGAAATAAATAAACATCCAACATTATCATTCATTCAATCTTCCAAAAACCTTGCCAAACTTTGGAAGTCGATAATCTGAGTATTCATAAGTGTAATCACATACATTTGTCATGTAGAAGGCATTCAATATACTTCAAGTGTCCTTTATGCAATCCAATCATCAAGAAAGAAAAGGTACATCCAAACAATCAACATGATCAGTAATTGCATACAACCCTAAAGTGTCATCAGTTGATCACCTAATTTGGCTTAGATATGGTCTAGGGTTATCTTAGTATTGTATATTATGGTTAGGTTCGAAACCCTAGTACTACCTCATCATGAGTCATAAGGGTTACTTCCCAATCTTGATATTAGGAGTAACCCTAAGTCATTAGATTAATTGTTGACTCTTTATCAGTAACTAGATTAGATCATGTCAATTAATTCGTAATAACTAGTCACATTAACTTATAACCTAATTTCCTTTTTTATTTCTTAGCACCCGAAAAGGTCGTTATCATCACCATTCTTGGGTTCTCATTATATTCAAAAATAGCCATAAGCATTATTTTTGTCAGATCTAGGTTTAATATGCATTAATCATATGTATACGTGTATTAGCATACTTTTGGAACTATGATCATATTTATATATTTAAAGTATTTTATTCGAAATCTACATATATTTCTGATCAAATCCATATATAGCATCAATATATTCTGACCTATCAATGATTTAATAGAATACTTGCAATATTAATTGATATGGACCAATAGTAGCCAAGGATGTCATTGAGTAACTACTATTTCCATTTACTAGCAGGGTTGTCTTAGGGATTAGTGATAATGTCCCTACAGCCTCGATCATTGTGGTTTGGATTACCATGTGCTCATGATGTTTTAGTCAAAAGGCTTCAAGCCTTCTCCTACCGTTGTTGTGTCTGCCACAACTGAGCCAACCTCAGCATTAATGACCTTTGATCTTGGGCTCCCAAATCCATGAAAGGTCTCGTTCACCTATGTGGGCTCTCGTCAGACTTTGATGACCACTGGCAATGGATACACTTGTTAGAGATGACACTAGTACAAAAATGGTCTGTAGCATCAGTTTTTTAAGCCTGTAGTGTCACTTTTTAACCGACTCCTAAGTGGTCGCCGCTATAGAATTTGACCTATAGCGTCGATTTTTTTAAATAAAGAAAACCGGCCCAATAGGCTGTAAAAAATGAGAAAAAAATTGTGGCCAAGGTTGTAGGTCGGTTATCAAGCTCAATCTGTAGACCTGTAGCATCGGTTTTCTTAAAAAATCGACCTTAGAGGTTCACTCTAAGGTCGGTTTTTGAAGAAAACCGATGCTATAAGGTCTACAGATTGAGCTTGACAATCTGTAGACCTATTGCATCGGTTTTTTTTAAAAAAACCGACCTTAAGGTAACCTCTAAGGTCAGTTTCTTAAGAAAACTGATGCTAGAAGTCTACAAATTGTAACCACACACGGTCGTGCTACCATAACCCAACACGGCCGTGCTACGAGAAGCCAACACGGACGTGCTACGCGGCACGGCCGTGCAACCATATCCCAACACGGTCGTGCTACACAGCACGGACATGCTACACGTCACCTACAAAGTCAGTTTTTTAAAAAAACCGACGCTAGAAGTTGTAAAATTTTTTTTAAAATTTTTGCAGAAATAGTAACAGAACAGAAGAACAAAAGAACCAGGATATGAGAGAGGGGATCATTGATGCTCAACCATCACCATTCCAAACCACACATTCATAACAAAAATGATTTATATTTAGTTGTGTTACACATAATCACATCATAATTTACAAAATGATAGATTGCAAGTCTGAGATGATATTAAATGTTGGATACAAAAGTAAATATGAAAGAGTAACCACATACATAAATGGAGATGACATATTTAATCCGATGTTATATTGACTTCATTTAGAAAAGCATCTCGCCACTCTTCTCAGAATTTATTTAAGTCCTCAAGTGTGTAAGGCTGAGTTGTAAAGATCTATAACAGAAAATGCACATGCTAATATTTTATAAAATGACTAAAACCACTTGAAAATTTATGATGTTATTCTTTATTACCTGATCTATAGTCTGAACGTCATATGATGCTTGTTTAATAATAGCTTGCATATATTTCATTACATAGTAGCCACAAGCCCAATCATTATTTTTTATAGGACACTACAAATAATGAATTATACTTAACGTTAGTAAACTACTATAAACAGGAGTTGAGATAAGAATATAACAGTTGATATATAAGAGTCGAAAATTAATACATATAAGACTAAGCAGTTGTCAAAGTAGCTACCTTGACAATTTTCAAAGTCAATGTCTTTAATTTTGTGGGCATTTTTCCTCCACCTTAACGAAAAGCCTTTATACCCCTATCAATTAAACGATAGTTGGTAAAATAGAAATTCTAAATAGAAATATCATGTTGAAGCATTGACTAAATTTATGCTTACTCCATAGTTGGCAATTTCAATTTGTGGCCCCTTTTTGTTATTCCCATTGGCTCAAGATAATAAAGATTCATCAATTTTATTCCCATCCTCATGATGCTCATGCTCATGCTCAAAATGTTCATCTTCACTCGCCATTTTAGAACCTGCAAGTATACATGATAAAAAAATAAGTGATAATAAAAACACAAGTGATAAGGTATACATGATATATGATGTATATTTAAAACATTACTTGCTTGAATGATAATAAAATAAATAATTCAAAGAATACATGCCTCTAGTATTGGTTGAGTTGTTAGTCAAGTAAATAACCACTCACATATGTACCCAGAGAACAAATGAGGAAATACTACTAAAATTTTCTTCAAAACTAAACATACATTATACAGTAACATCCTAAGTGAGATTAAATATCCAAAAATAGTCCCAAACCAGGGAATATCCAAATGAGTACATATGTGATTGGTAACAAAATGTAGATATGAATGAATACATATTTTTATTATTGGTTGATTTACTAGTCAAATAAAATGGCACATTGGGAGAATGAGAATATTATACCTCACTTGTAAGCTGAAGAAGAAATATATGCAAGTCAACAACAAGTCAATAGCACCTGCAACAACACAAATGCACGATTCAATTATGTTATAATGTATTAATTAGGGGTTAGTATATATCAATTTTATAGGAGTAGTAACAAATTCAAAATTGACAAAATTTGATGATTCTACAACTCAGTCAACACGGTCGTGCTACACAGCACGACCGTGCAAACAACACGGCCGTGCTGCCCAACACGATCGTGCTACCTGGTCAGTTGCTTGAAAGTAAGATGTAAACGGAGGAGTGAGGCAGCATGGTATTGCAGCACGACCGTGTAAACAACACGGTCGTGCTGCCCAACATGGTCGTGCTACCTGGTCAGTTACTTGAAAGTAAGATGTAAACAGAGGAGTGAGGCTTCAAGGACAATACCATGAGAAAAACCAGTCAGTGAGGGAGCTTGTGCGGGAAAAGAACCGGAGAGAGATGTGCACGGCCCTTACAACGCCTAAGGCGTCGTCGCCTTTCAAGGAAGAAAGTACCGGAGAGAGATGCAATGCCTAAGGCATCCTCGTCGTCCAAGGAAAGCGGTGACGGAGATGGTAGTAAGGAGCGTCGTCATCGCCGGAGATGGTGGCAAGAAGCTTGGGCGTCTTCGTCCAAGGAAAGTGGTGCTAGTTTGCCTCTTTTCGGATGAGGAGATGGTTGGGGGAGGTAACCTTTGTAGAGGCGGCGTTGCCTTTCTTCAGACGTAGGAGAGGGAACGGGGGGTAGCAACAACAACAAATGGAAACCTAAGCCTTACAATCGGGCTTATATGTGCAATGTAGAAGACCTAAGCGTCGGTTTTTTGTAAAAAAATGACCCTAAAAGTCTATTAAAAAAATGGTGCCTGGACTCAACCTATAGTGACGGTTTTTTAAGATAACCATCGCTATAGACCTGACCTATAGCGACAATTATCTTAAAAAGCTGTCGCTATAGGTTAAGTCCGGGCACCTTTTTTTAATAGACTTATAGGGTCAGTTTTACAGTATAACCGACGCTATAGGTCAGGATCTGTAAAGTCAGTTATATATAAAAACTGACTCTAGAGTTCCAAAGTGGTGCCCGTATTTTTTTTTGACCCTATAGCATCGGTTATCTTAAAAACTGACCCTATAGATCGAGGCGCGAAGCCGAAATCGAATGAAGTTTCACCGCGGGAAATCTATAAGGTCAGTTTTTATGATAAAACCGATGCAGTAGTCTATTAGGTCGGTTATTCTAGTAAAAACGATGCTATGGGCAGTGACGTTACAGGCCAAAAATGTAGTAGTGTGAGGAAGGTAGTGCCTAGATACCTGAGTGTAGAAGCATGGTATATAAGAAAGATAAGGAGGTGTGGAGACCGTACATAAGCACCATGGGTGCATTTTCAAAGGTGGAGATCCTCCATAAAGGTCTATCTTCATCCTCCCGTGCTCTTGGATCAGTAGAGGGGTGTTACTCAGACTCGCCTTGGCATGACATTGAAGAAATAGCAAACAAAGATTTTCTAGACTGTCACTGGCTATCTCCAAGGTTTTGAGTTGTATAGAGGGGTCTAGCATGGCTGGTGTGATGCCCCGATGCACCAAAAATGAGATCACTCAAAATTAAATGTAGAATCATCATAAGATAAGAAGATTACTAAAAAACACTAAAAATTAAAATAGAAATGCTCAAAGCACCAAAGCCAAAAACTTATCACATATAAGTCCTCAACAGGACACATGCATAACATGCCATATATCACAAGGTGCTTATATCATTGTTCTCAAACATTCCTATCATCAACTTGTTACATGAAGAACCTATTTCACATATATACATGTACATCTTCCATAACTATACAACAAAAGGCACACATACTAAAAACTCATGACGATAACATAACCACAAATACACCAAAAACACCCTCAAGGACCTGAGTGTACAAGGATGACTCTAGGACTCTAGCACCAAAAGACTAGAAACACCTCCAACCTGATCAACTACTGCTCTTGTTGCTGCTCTTCCTCATCTGCATGATCTCCACCATGTTTTGCATGGCTACCTAAAAGATGTGGAAACCCACAGGGTGAGATCAAATGTCCCAACGAGAGATATAACTTTCGTCCAATGTCTATTAAAGCACAGATAACTAAGCACGTAGATAAAGTTCTAAGCAAGTAATATTATTGAAGAAGTTAAAAGCAACAGCAACTGAGTTGTAGCACATCCTATAAATTAAGAAGAAATATGAAGAACATGTATATTGTTACGACCCCATCTGAGCTTAATTGGTAAACTAGGGTTTACCTAGACAATTGCAAAGATTAATTGGAATATCATTCTTGAAATCTAATTAATGACGATAACACAATTAGGATGTTTTAACTATGATAAGAAGTCTAAATGTCCTTTTGTCTTGAGAATTAGGGTTTGAGAAACATAAACCCTAATCGGCCCAAAATAGGGTTTTGATGATACATGAATACAGAATTTGATAAGTAGAATGTCTCACTAAATGATTTTTAGTATTTTATGTGTAACTCTGATTTACTTCAAATTT